>JAQFVV010012519.1:2009321-2397618 GCA_028023455.1 Epiperipatus broadwayi | reverse complement strand
AAGAATAAATATTGAATATTTTAACAGATATTACTGTCCTTCTATCTGTTTCACCTTTATGTCTCCATAGACGCATCTATGCCGGTTTTGAACACTCTTTGATACAAGTGTGTATGTATCTACACAGTGGTACATGCCTTTACACAGCTGTATATATATGTTTACACAGTTGTATGTGTCCACACAGCTATATATTCATTTATACAGTTATATATATAGTCACAGTTTTATATGTATTCAAACAATTGTATGTTTATTGTCACACGTACAAGCACCTGTAAATGATAATGATATTAATTTTTGTATGGATATATCGCAGCATTTATATAAATAATATATTGTATAAGGGTTATTTTGTTTAGAAAATATGGCTAAATATTCTTTAACAAGTTTGGTTTAGGTAAATTATAAATCACATGCGAAATTCACAGATTGGTAATAAGACTATTTAGAATAATTCGCAGGTGAGATCAGATGGTCCCTAGGTTATTGACATTGTTTTAGAGCTCATTCATTACAATTGTAATGAATTTCTTTTCCCAGATCAAACCAGTAAAAATTTGGCAACAAGATAAAAAAAAGAGAGATTAGAATCAAAAGAGACAGACTGCTGTAAAACTTAGAAGAAGTTTGAATTGTGTTTTAAAATAGATAGTCGCTGGCTTTTGATCTAGGAAATATAGATATCGCAGATTTTTATTTAGAATAATTCACAGGTGGGATCAGATGGTCCCTAGGTTATTGACATTGTTCTAGAGCTCATTCATTACGATTGTAATGAATTTCTTTTCCCAGATCAAACCAGTGAAAGTTTGGGCAACAAGATAAAAAAAAGATAAGAATCAAAAGAGACCGAAGGCTGTAAAACTTAGAAGAAGTTTGAATTGTGTTTTAAAATAGATAGTCGCTGACTTTTGATCTAGGGAATATAAATATTGCAGATTTTTTTGAAATTCTTTTTTAGCTTGTTTTTTTTTTTCCTGTAAATTGTTGTGGAGACCAGAATACAAAATGATCGAGTAAAATAATATATTTACTGGCTCTTGAGCCAGATGGCTGCTCTCAGTTCCTCTAAACATACCTTTGAATAGACTTTCCAGCAACCTGCATGGAGAATATGAAGAAATTTAACCTATCTGAAAGGCCACTGAAGATTATGACACTGTCAGATGCCCTATTCCAACCACTATCATTGATATACGCTTCAAGTCCAATCAAGGAGGCAGAGAGATGGTAATCATTTTTAAAAAAGCTGCGGTATGAACTTTAATCTATAAATTCTTATAACACTTTAAAAAGAACGTTCTATCTAAATTATAAAAAACTCTTTAATTTTTACCCTCTTCTAAAAAGAAACTATCAATCTGTGTAACTTTATATTGAAACAGACAGATCGAAGAACCGATCTTCGTTTCATGTGTTTTAGGTACGGTAATTCGAACCACTATCTGCCCGCAGTGAGATTTGTCTATTTTCAGTCATAATAAAAAAAAATTAGTTATATATTTTATGTTTTGTAAATCAATAGGTAAGATTCCGTATATAAATGTCACAAACCATGAGATAATATTCGTGTGTGCGTGGTTTGTGGATTTATATCAATTTAATTTAAAGTTTATTGCGGGCGTATTTGTTTGAATTTTAGTTTTTTTAAAATTGTACAAAGTCGTTTAAAAATACTGATCAAAAGTCACATTCCTTTGATCAGTGTTTTTAATTAAAATCTAAATTACACAAATGTACAGAGTAATTAAATTGTATTCGAAATTAGATAAGAAATGTAGATTTGTAATTACTGTGTCAATTTAAAAATTGCGTATCAAAGTAAAAGAGATCGGAAGAGCACACGTGTAGGGATAATTAATGTGTATGGTCAAGCTGGATGGCTGGAAGCTAGAGAAAGTAGGAGGAGCTTAAACACAAAACCCAGGCGGAAAGGTCAATCGTGGCCATTTTAGAGAAAAACAGATTCTAACTGTTAACGTGGTTGAGAGAAGTAGTCTTAAGACAGCACTGCAGCTGCTAGAGAAATTCCTAGAACTTTGTTAAGAAGCTCACCTGTAAACCGCAATGTGGATGGGCTAAGTGTCAGGAGCTGATCTCTGCCCTGCCAAATTGAATCTTCGTGCCGCTGACTGATCATGTTGTTTGTGCTTCATAGTTTCCAACTTCCAATCTCCAAATTGACAATGCCTTGCAAATAACTTTCAATATGCGCGCCTACGTTCGTCGGAAATATCAATCGGAAAAGCCAAGCCGGATGAAGAAAGAAGAGTAACTGTGTTACACGAACTTTTAACTTTCTCCCGAGCTTAATGTGATCAATCAAATAAATTCCATGTAAGTTTTTATGTCGTTTATAATGCTATTGTTTAACCTGTCAGTAAATTTTCTTTTCTTTTAATCCTCCGCTCTAGTCGTTAGAAATAAGTTATAAAAATTGTGATTAAGAGTAATAATAATTCAAATGAATGCATTTATATTTTTTGTGTTGCGGATTCCATAATCAAACGATGCCAATAGTAATATTTTCCAACTCTGTGTAAAACTAGTGTACAATAATGATCAAGTTATTTTAAAAGTAAATTTCGTTTTCTGAATTAAATATTCTTTTATATTTCGAGTTGGTAAATGTTAAATCCCTTTTATTATTCTATTTTAAGTGGTCATATAATTGCAATCTAAGGTTCAATGTTAAATATATATATATTGGTTTTAAAGTGTTATATTAATGTCATGTATGATATGAGAAATAACTCACTGTATAATTTAATACTATCGCTACCGCCTGTCAACCTGGAGGGCTAAGGGTTTCAGAGTAAATTTAATTAATTATTGTTCTCGCGGTCAGTTTAATTCCGCTATATTTTATTGGGATAAGGATCTCAGCCTGTGGCGTAGAAATAGACGAATAGATTCCAGGTTTTGTATAATTTCTTTTAAAAAAATCCACTTCAAGTACTCGTCCTTGATGTCTGTGGCAATGCCTTCCCTTCGCTGAAGTTAGCGTCTCGCCATTCTACCATTGGGGATTGAAAGCAGTTTCTTTCCCAGGTAATCTCTTGGATCACCGGGTTCGAAATGATCCCGGCTGGTTGTCGTGTCCCGGAGCTACTTGGGGGCATTAAGCCTTGTCAAAGTACAAGCCGCCCGGTATTCCGTTAATGCACCGCAAGTGATTACTGTAGGGCTCTTGAATATAGGCAACCACCAGTACATCTATCCTCCATGCCGTATTTATATAAAACCACTTCCAACTGTCCATCTACGTAACGGCTCGAGGCTATCCGAGTAAAATAAGTTAATAAAACCCTTTTGATAAAAATCTTTTCAATGCTCAAATACTCTGATTCTCTTAGCCATCCATCAATCATTTAACTACGCAGCTATTGGCATGAGTTTGTTTACGAGATAAAATGATTGTTAAAGACTAGTAGCTAAATACAAGAGGATTCATGGAAGTCTTACCGTACTGTTGAACGTTATATTTATATGCTTTCTAATTTCTTTATTAAACACTTTATTTAATCTAATTTTTGTGTCCTCCACCTTATTACTCTCTAAGTCTAGGTAGTCACTTACTGTCTGTATTGGCAACTTAAATATGTACGTTACATGAATGACCGTTCCAATATCTAGAGTATAATAAATATATATATCATTAACTGTAAGAATTAGTCTATGTTCTGAGCTGAGCTAGAAAAGGGATAACCCCGTGCTGTTGTAAAGTCATCATCGGTTAGTCATACCGGGGTTTGGGTTTGAATTCAGTTGGCGTTTTGGAATTTATTCTTAAGCGTAGGCTGGGTTTGAACTCGGGTACTGTGTATGAGTAAGCGTGGTGGATTTATACCGGTACAATATATAATGTAAGAAAAAAAAAAGATCACTTACTTTAATTTTATAAACTGCTGAAATCTTTTATGACTTAAAAGATTTCATATTTTTTTTTATACTCATTAAATGTCCGAAATTTATTCTCTTCAATTCCTACAAACTAACGGTCTTGCCTAATTTCAGTAATTTTAATATTTTGTTTAAATGCATTTTGTTATGTTTAATATGTGATAATATGCTCACATTTCGAAACAATGAAACTAAGTAAGTAATTTATAAAGGAGATAATTGTGATCTTCACTTAGACATTTTAAAACCATTGTTTATTTTATTAAATCATTGTTTCGAAATTATAATATGGGTAATAAACGAATGCGCTAACCACTCGTTATTATCATAGTTATATATATTTTGTAAAATCGTATTTTTTTAAGGTTTGTTTAACCAATCTTATATTATAACCTTTGAGATCTATTAGTTGGAAGGGGATATATATATTGTCTAGAGATGATAAAGTATATTTGCTAATGTTTGTATTAAGTCCCATCGAATATACTTTCCCTCCTTAATTAAGAATCTTTATATGCAGATTCAGGATCTTAACTAGATTATTTTTATGTAGTTTAAGCCCATTTTATTAGCATACTTATAATGCTAATTTTAAGAAATGTTTTGAATTAGCTTGACAGATAAAAGCTATCTGTTTTAGGTGCAATTAATTATATGCATACTTATTGCTTTATATATATATATATTGCGTGCATTGCGGGTGTGTTTTTATATAGTACACTTATATGTGTTACGTTTTGCTGCCTCTGACAAGGGTTCATGGTAACAAACCACCCCTTTATTTAGTTCGGGTTATGGCTATCTTCATTAGAACTGGGGGCGTGAGGACCCAGATTTTTCCTAAAGCCAATCCGACTTCCTGAACTTTATGTTCATATATCAATAGCAGCAAACTGTCGGTCTCAGAGCAAACCGAGCATTTGATGCTGAAACTCTTGAAGAACCACACACTCGCACTGCAAGTTTATTTCTTTAATATTTTATATAGTGCCATAGCGCATATATGTGGACCTAATGGTAACCAGTTCTTTTTCCCATATTAATTAATCATTCAGCTTTAGACTGGAGTTTGATTCTGGGTTATCAGGTTGAATATGCATGATTCTGGGTTTATTTAGTTGCTCATTTAATTAGTATATATAACAGCCTTTAAAACTGGCAGTACTCATCATCATCTCTACTAAGGTATCAACTTCTAACTTAAGCAAGTCAAGTTCATAAGATGACCATATTAAATAATTAGGCATGACCTCTATAACTCACACACACATGTATTGTAATATGTTTAAAAGGGAACAGATGTACTTGATAACAGTCCCAACTATTGTAACATGCTTGCCTGTGTTGAATACCTTGTGAAGATTATACAATCCCTGCCATTATGATATTTTGTGTTAGATCATTTGTTATTGTTTTAATAAATCCTTTTAAATATAAACTGTTGTATATCTTTCTTGCTCAGACTCTAGATCAAACCAAACCACAGTATCTTATCCAATCCATAGTATTTTATCTAATCCACAGTATATTATTAAATGTCACAGTTCATACTCCAATTTCTTAATGAGTTTATATGCTGTATGTGTATGTCTGATAGTTTAGATTAATAGAGTGTTGAGTGTTATATATCACTTATTTAGTTAGGTTAGTAATGACCTTAAGTCTCGTGTTTCTTCCTGTTCTATGTCGGCTCGCGGTTAAATGAGAACTGAGTGTAGCCCCAGGAATGTCACTCATAAGGTGTTAAATTTGGAGTACTGGCAGATGAGTTGGAGTTTGGTCGGATTAGAGGTCGCAACCACCTCACTACGGTCAGCTTTGGTATATTTTGCTTGGGCTCTGAATTTTGTTGCTTGAGTGTACAAATCTGACTGTTACATAGGTTTTTTTTTTCCTCGATTATGGACACCCTTTCGTGGGGCCTAGTTAAATTTCGCGACCCTGAAATATAGATATATGAGTACAAATTTTTTTTCCTGATTATGTAATTTTTTTTTTTTACTGATTATGGATGCTTAAGGCAGTGGGCTTCTTCAATTGATGTTCATGTCCCTGAACTGAGTATAGACCCGAACATGGTCTTGAACCAAGTATAGGCCCTGAATTGAATATATATTTTTTTTGAATATGCATTTATATTATATTTTCTCTCCAAATATGAATGCCATGCATGGACAAACTTAGTTACACACCCTAAACTGAGTGTGTGGGTGTTGATGATATATATATAAAAGATTTTTTTTTCATGAAATATTTTTTTTTAACAACATTTGCATATGTATATTTTTTCTCTTGAGTATGAACAACCAGTTAGTTAATTCACATGCCCTGAACTGATAAAAGCATTGAACTGAATACAGGCTCTGAATTGATATATATGTTGGAAAAATATATGTAATTTTTTTTTAAAATCATGGTATTGCAACTGGGAGGAGTATTCTTGGCTATATACACATGAGCCATATATATGTGTATAAATTTTATAATTTTTTTTTTGTTGTCTATTTACTGAGACTGTTTAATTTAAGTAAAGAATTTTAAAAGTGTCTCTGGCTCAGATATAGCATGAATGTAGGCAGGATGTGTCAACCGGATATTAGGTGTGTCACATACATGTTAGAAATTGGAATCTTAGGTTATATATGTGGTGTTTTTCTTGCTCACTGGTGACTGGCGCCCGAGGGTGATTTGAATAGGTTGATAGTCATCCTCATATAAATTTTGTCATCAGGGGTAGAGAAAAGGGTTTGCATAAAGAAGCTCTATCACTTTAAACTTATTATAAAAATTTGGATTGGTTTGGAGAACGAGCAAGGAAACAAAAAAGAGGCAAGGTCAAAGTAGATTAAATAAATGGAGATATATACATGTACTTCAGATCAAACCTGGCATAGAAAGCAAAATTTTTCATAATAAATTTTTTTTTTAAAAGTCTTTTCTTAGGAATGATCGGCTTCAGTGAAGGAAGAAAGGAGGTGCAATTGGTAATATAATTTTTTTTAAATTTTTTTGTTTTACATAAATGCTTTTACTATATACTTTTAAATTTTTTTTTTTATAAAATACTTGAGTATGTTAGATGTAAACAGGGCTTAAACTTGATAGTGGCAGTGGTTATTGAGATCAGTAGTAAGGATAGGTTAATAAAGGAATGCAGTGGTCTGAAAGTTAGGAATTAGAGAGAGAGAGAGCCGTCTTGGGGGGAGAGTCAGTAAATAATCATTTAGAGCAGGTATTAATAATTAGTATAATTCTTAGTCATAACCAAAGCTGAAAGTTATTATGGACAGCCATCCAAAGAAAGTCATGGGGGAAAGCCAAATTATCATGTCACCAACCTTCTGGTTACAGATGAAAGTGATGATGGAGACAGTCCAACAAGAAGGGTACCTTAGAATGAGGGAGAAACTGGATGCCTATAAAATGGAGATAGGGGAAGGCTTGCAAGCCCTAGGCAGAAAAATGGAGGAAAGAAATCAAAATATAGAGGGGTTACATAAGGGTTCAAAAAGATTGGGAGTAAACTGCCAGCAGGAAGTGTTCAAACTGGAGGAGCCTTCTCAGAAGAAAATGATAAACCTGGAGAAGCACCCAGTGGATATTGCAGAGAGTAAGAAGGGTAGCCAAGAGGATATAGATGTAGAGGGAGGAGAAGCAGGAGAAATTCCTGAAGGAAATTTAGGGGATAGTGATGATCAGGATGGTGAACCAAGAGAAGAAAATCTATTCCGTAAAAGGGGAAAATTTGAATGTCTTGATGTTGCAAAAGACTCAGATATGGATTGCCATTATCATTACAAACAAGTAAAGTTAGCAGATCCAGAAGATCATCTCCAAGAAAACAAGCATGCTGAAACTGCAGATTCTTGTATGCCAGGCAATGAGAATGCTAAAAAGAATATAATTGATATATCTGAGGTAGAACCAGTAAAAGGAGTAAATACAAAGGAAGTAGAAAAGGCAGAATCCCCTTTTTAAATACGATTAAAAGAGCAAGAAATCGTTTCAGAGGTTGTAGAAGAAATGTTACAAATTAATATGCAACAAGAGATGTTGGAAATGAGTAAAAAAAATAGTTTAGCAAAGGGACATAGTAGGACAGAAAGGGAGTCAGAGAATATCATTAAATTAAAGCAAGTTGAAGAAACTTTATAAGTTCCAACTAGAGATATTTTGAAGGAATCACACGTTGAAGATCCTATTACTGGTAAAGCAAAAATTGAGATTATTAAAAAGGAAGAAATTGAAATTATGAAGGCTGATATTGAAATTGTCAATCCACCTTCAGAAAAACTGCTAAATGTGGAATATGTCACTAAAAGTGCAAAAGAAGAAGTAGATACAGAAACCGAGACCGACATTCTATCAAACACAGTAAAAGAATGTAAGATGGATGTGGAGATAATAGAAGACTCTGAAATAGTTGTAGAGATTGATGAGTTTAAAATCGATGTAAAAACAGGGGAAGAGTTAAGACTTGATAAAGAAACTGTAGAAGAATTTAAAATGGATGCAAAGACTGCTGAGGAGTTGCAAGCTGATTTAATAAAATCTAAAAGAGATGTAAAATTTGTAAAAGAGTCTAAAGTCAATGATGATATGGAAGAGTCTAAAATTGATGCAGTAAGTATTGATATTTGTAAAATCAATATGGAAATATCAGAGGATTCAAAAATGTATTCAGAGACTGCAATGGATACTGAAATTGATACAAAAAACATGGAAGGGATGGAACCTGATATAAAAATCATGCAGGAATCTCTTGAACAACAAAATATAGCTCAGAACAGTGAAGAGTCTATAGATACTGAAGTAAATGAGAAAGAATACAAAGTAAATCTTCTTTCAACCTCATCTAAAAATGTTATTTATATTGAAGAAATTAAGCCAAAATCTTACCCAGAAGTACCAAAAATAAATGCAATTGAGGTTACCAAAACTTGCATAGACAGGAATGTTTTAAAAGATAGACATTTCACAAAAATTCCCAAAATGGATGAGTTTGATCAAGTGAAAGAAGACAGTGGAGCTAAGTCCGAGATTGAGGCCCTGTGGGACAGAGTGATTTTTGATTGTGAGAGAAGCGTGAATATTGCCAGAGCTCAAATGCGAAAGACAGGGTGGAAAAGAAAGAGGAGAAAAGAAGATACTGATGTTTTTAGGAGGGAAAACCAGAAAAGAGTTCAAACTCAGGATCTGAGAGAGGGATATGTTCAGAGATATCCTACATATTTTCCTTTTAGGAAGAAACTGCACCAAACCCAGATGAAGTGTGGGAAGCATAGAAAACTCTGGGGAAGAGATGATGGTGGTGCCTGGATAGGACTGACAGTATGGAAAAGGAGGAGAAAAGAAGGTGCCTATGTCTGCAAGACTGGAAACAAGAAGGGGGTTCAAACTTGGAATTTAATAAAGAGATGTCTTCAGAGGTATCATAAGTATTTCCCATTTAGAAAGAAAGCCAAACTGCAACCAGTCAGAAAGTCTGGAAGCTTCCTGGTATATGATAAGCTCCAGGAACCCAAAACGTTTCAAAACTTACTCCCAGACCCAACTTAGGTAAGATTAGTTTTGATGATTACTCCTAGATTCTACAAAGATGATGCATGATCATTTATAGAATTGTCCCTACCCCAGTAGTTAGAGATATATATTGTGTGTTCTTCTATATAGGTGATATTTATCAAATTAGTTAGCTAATTGGTGTTATATTATTCCAACCCAACAGTATATACATATTAAAATTTTGTGTGCTCATATATATATATGTAATAACCACATGTTTAGCAAATTAGCATAGCCAAATAGCATTAGTATAACCAGTTATAGGTAGATGTGTATAACCTTAGACTTTAGTCATAATGGTATTAGTGTACTGTCATCACTTTAAGACCAGACAGCCAGGCAAGGTAAAAATTTTGCAAGTAATATTTTGTTTCATCATTTGTTTTGTTATGAAATAGTGGTATTATTGAGGGATATTCTTCACCAAGTAAAATCTTTTTTTTTCATTGATTTTTTTTTTGTAAGTTTGGGGAAATGAAACAGATATTACTGTCCTTCTATCTGTTTCACCTTTATGTCTCCATAGACACATCTATGCCAGTTTTGAACACTCTTTGGTACAAGTGTGTATGTATCTACACAGTGGTATATGCCTTTACACAGCTGTATATATATGTTTACACAGTTGTATGTGTCCACACAGCGATATATTCATTTATACAGTTATATATGTAATCACAGTTTTATATGTATTCAAACAATTGTATGTTTATTGTCACACGTACAAGCACCTGTAAATGATAATGATATTAATTTTTGTATGGATATATCGCAGCATTTATATAAATAATATATTGTATAAGGGTTATTTTGTTTAGAAAATGTGGCTAAATATTCTTTAACAAGTTTGGTTTAGGTAAATTATAAATCACATGCGAAATTCACAGATTGGTAATAAGACTATTTAGAATAATTCGCAGGTGAGATCAGATGGTCCCTAGGTTATTGACATTGTTTTAGAGCTCATTCATTACGATTGTAATGAATTTCTTTTCCCAGATCAAACCAGTAAAAATTTGGCAACAAGATAAAAAAAGAGAGATTAGAATCAAAAGAGACAGACTGCTGTAAAACTTAGAAGAAGTTTGAATTGTGTTTTAAAATAGATAGTCGCTGGCTTTTGATCTAGGGAATATAGATATCGCAGATTTTTATTTAGAATAATTCGCAGGTGGGATCAGATGGTCCCTAGGTTATTGACATTGTTCTAGAGCTCATTCATTACGATTGTAATGAATTTCTTTTCCCAGATCAAACCAGTAAAAGTTTGGGCAACAAGATAAAAAAAAGATAAGAATCAAAAGAGACCTAAGGCTAAAACTTAGAAGAAGTTTGAATTGTGTTTTAAAATAGATAGTCGCTGGCTTTTGATCTAGGGAATATAAATATTGCAGATTTTTTTTGAAATTATCTCTTTAGCTTGCTTTTTTTTTTCCTGTAAATTGTTGTGGAGACCAGAATCCAAAATGATCGAGTAAAATAATATATTTACTGGCTCTTGAGCCAGATGGCTGCTCTCAGTTCCTCTAAACATTCCTTTGAATAGACTTTCCAGCAACCTGCATGGAGAATATGAAGAAATTTAACCTATCTGAAAGGCCACTGAAGATTATGATGCTGTCAGACGCCCTATTCCAACCACTATCATTGATATACGCTTCAAGTCCAATCAAGGAGGCAGAGAGATGGTAATCATTTTTAAAAAAGCTGCGGTATGAACTTTAATCTATAAATTCTTATAACACTTTAAAAAGAACGTTCTATCTAAATTATAAAGAAACTCTTTAATTTTTACCCTCTTCTAAAAAGAAACTATCAATCTGTGTAACTTTATATATAATGTAAGAAAAAAGAAAGATCACTTACTTTAATTTTATAAACTGCTGAAATCTTTTATGAATTAAAAGATTTCATATTTTTTTTTATACTCATTAAATGTCCGAAATTTATTCTCTTCAATTCCTACAAACTAACGGTCTTGCCTAATTTCAGTAATTTTAATATTTTTGTTTAAATGCATTTTGTTAGGTTTAATATGTGATAATATGCTCAGATTTCGAAACAATGAAACTAAGTAAGTAATTTATAAAGGAGATAATTGTAATCTTCACTTAGACATTTTAAAAGCCTTGTTTATTTTATTAAATCATTGTTTCGAAATTATAATATTGGTAATAAACGAATGCGCTAACCACTCGTTGTTATCATAGTTATATATATATATTGTAAAATCGTATTTTTTAAGATTTGCTTAACCGATCTTATATTATAACCTTTGATATTTATTAGTTGGAAGGGGATATATATATATTGTCTAGAGATGATAAAGTATATTTGCTAATGTTTGTATTAAGTCCCATCGAATATACTTTCCCTCCTTCATTAAGAATATTTATATGCAGATTCAGGATCTTAACTAGATTATTTTTATATAGTTTAAGCCCATTTTATTAGCATACTTATAATGCTAATTTTAAGAACTGTTTTGAATTAGCTTGACAGATAAAAGCTATCTGTTTTAGGCGCAATTAATTATATGCATACTTATTGCTTTATATATATATATATATTGCGTGCATTGCGGGTGTGTTTTTATATAGTACACTTATATGTGTTACGTTTTGCTGCCTCTGACAAGGGTTCACGGTAACAAACCGCCCCTTTATTTAGTTCGGGTTATGGCTATCTTCATTAGAACTGGGGGCGTGAGGACCCAGATTTTTCCTAAAGCCAATCCGACTTCCTGAACTTTATGTTCATATATCAATAGCAGCAAACCGTCGGTCTCAGAGCAAACCGAGCATTTGATGCTGAAACTCTTGAAGAATCACACACTCGCACTGCAAGTTTATTTCTTTAATATTTTATATAGCGCCATAGCGCATATATGTGGACCTAATGGTAACCAGTTCTTTTTCCCATATTAATTAATCATTCAGCTTTAGACTGGAGTTTGAATCTGGGTTATCAGGTTGAATCTGCATGATTCTGAGTTTATTTAGTTGCTCATTTAATTAGTATATATAACAGCCTTTAAAACTGGCTGTACTCATCATCATCTCTACTAAGGTATCAACTTCTAACTTAAGCAAGTCAAGTTCATAAGATGAGCATATTAAATAATTAGGCATGACCTCTATAACTCACACACACATGTATTGTAATATGTTTAAAAGGGAACAGATGTACTTGATAACAGTCCCAACTATTGTAACATGCTTGCCTGTGTTGAATACCTTGTGAAGATTATACAATCCCTGCCATTATGATATTTTGTGTTAGATCATTTGTTATTGTTTTAATAAATCCTTTTAAATATAAACTGTTGTATATCTTTCTTGCTCAGACTCTAGATCAAACCAAACCACAGTATCTTATCCAATCCATAGTATTTTATCCAATCCACAGTATATTATTAAATGTCACAGTTCATACTCCAATTTCTTAATGAGTTTATATGCTATATGTGTATGTCTGGTAGTTAAGATTAATAGAGTGTTGAGTGTTATATATCACTTATTTAGTTAGGTTAGTAATGACCTTAAGTCTCGTGTTTCTTCCTGTTCTATGTCGGCTCGCGGTTAAATGAGAACTGAGTGTAGCCCCAGGAATGTCACTCATAAGGTGTTAAATTTGGAGTACTGGCAGATGAGTTGGAGTTTGGTCGGATTAGAGGTCACAACCACCTCACTACAGTCAGCTTTGGTATATTTTGCTTGGGCTCTGAATTTTGTTGCATGAGTGTACAAATCTGACTGTTACAATATGTTCCTTTCTTGTATTAACAATTAAAGATTTTATTTATTGGCATTTTTATTTTCTTGGGGTACCATTTCATATTTGTGTCCGGGGCCTCAAAATCCAAAGGGGATGGGGTGCTGTCTACAGTGATAATTTTATGAAATAACGTAATAAATATGATTATAACTATTGTTTTAACAACTGTTTCGCCAAACCATAAAACTTTTAGGAAACGATTCTATCGAACCTCATAAAACCGCCTGAATTCCTCCACTCATATTTATATTATTAAATCAGTGTTAACCTGTCTTTATAATATAGCTTATAGAAAGAAAAAAAAAAGATTATTCTTGTATCTAATTAATAAAATTACAGGAATAAACTTTTTCGTAATTATATCTAAACTTCAGCACAATTCCAATATCCCTAAATTTTAAAGTTAATAACAGATAATTATAATTATGGGTGGGGGAGATCTAATTAAAAGAGAATGAGATGTTCTGTCAGACCTACTTAGGATTAAAGAATTAAGATTAAAGATAAAAGTAAGTAAAAAATATTGAATATATAAAGATTTACAGCAAATATAAGAAATTATTTTTTAAACAAATAAAATTGCTTACTACAATGTTTGAATAAATAATTAATGTATATATTTGTAAAGTGGGGTAAATAAAATATATATATATATATTAGTCCAATAAAAATGTCAATAAAGTGAGACTTTAAAAAACTAAAAATATGCAGTTATGCCAAATATGCAAATGTATTCTAATTTGCAAATGATGTAAATCTAGAATAATTATGCTGATCATATGAATTGCAAATAAAAACTGTAACTTATCGGGCAGGAAAAAAGCTTAGACATAATCATCATAGAATACTTCTGGAGCAGTGAAAAAATTGCAGACTTTTAAATACAAAAAGACTTTAACGTTAGAACAACCAGAAAGCTGTAGTTGCAATTGTAAGTTATGCTTATAATATACATATAAGAGTTAAAAAACTCTACTTGAAGTTTATTCTCTGAGTTGAGTGTTTATTTAAATACAATATAGATGTATATTCAAGTGATAGTAGAGGACCACCCCTGCAGTATTCACCTGATTAATCTAAACCATATGTAATACTGGTGATAAAGCGAATTATTATAATCAAAATAAATTCTTAGCTTTTGCTCTCTCTTTAACTCTATCATGTTAAATCAATTTCATTTCACTAATTATGGATTTTATTTAGCTTCAATTTTAACTAATCTTTAATATAGATATTCAACATACTAAATCTTTTGTCATTTATTGCATTATTTGTTATTAATCAAGTGCTTTATCGTTCTTTAAAACAATTTGAAACTTAGTCATATTTTTTTTTACTTCATATGCAAGCATTATCATAAAAGTAAATTAATTTTAAAATAAAACACTGTTTAAAAATATTTATATAAATAATTTCAAAATCTTTTAACTTGTCTGATTTTTTCCCGCTGGCTATTCTTAATTAATTACTCAATATTCTTGCGAGAATAACTATCCTCTGTAAAACTCCTTAAAATTTTGAAATGTATTTTGACCAAAATAAAGGAAAATGCAAAAGAAAGGTTATTGGGTAATGTAAATAAATACAAAGTTATATAAAAAAAATATTTTTTTTCTTTAATAAAGTTAAACAAATAGAAACAGTTAAAAACAAGTTACATCTACAATATACAGTTAAATCTTTAATTGTTTGATTCTCGATTTTTTTTCCCTAAAATTTTCATTAACGATTGTGTAAAAATGTATAAATAAGTAACTTACAATCTTACTACATAGCTTCTTGATGTATATGTAGACTTTCCAGGTAATTTTTGAATTCACATGATCACTATCTCTTATACTAGCACATAATTGTTATTAAATGAGGCAAAACTCTCCATACAGTAGTGCCACCCTGTGCCAACCAGAGTAATCAATGAATGCCAGAAGGCTTGTGCATAAAATCCCCATCTAGTGTCTACTCATCCTAAGATCTAGATGCAGTGCTCACAGATCCAAGGCTCCTCACTGGCGAAGGCCACAAACCAGAAACTAGTCTGGGGATATTGGTTGAGTAGGCACTAGATAGGGATTTTATGCACAAGCCTTCTGGCATCCCATTGATTACTCTAGGCATAGGGTGGCACTACTGTATGGAGAGTTTTGCCTTGTTTAATCTTTAAATTTTTTATATAAATCATTCTGAATTCTAAAGTATTTGAAATTAGACTATCTGTGCACACATTACATATATATTTATATTTATTGTATACAAAGTTTGTTGAAATTTTGTAGTCCATGCACAAACAATACATAATTATTATTATCTCTATTATAATTCGCACTCTAGAAAATTGCATATCTATTGACTAGTAATGAAGTTATTATTATGTTAATAAGCCATTATTATGCAAATGTGCTAACTGGCAGTAGAGAGCCAGCAAGCTATGAGAGATGAAAAAACATGAGTTAAGTCAAGCTTACCAATGGACTGATAAGCAGAAACTAATGGCTTATGATGAAGACTGAGTAAATTGGTTGTAAAGCTGTCATGTAAAAGCCTAAACTTGAAATGCTGCAAAGAAAAATCTGCATCTATGAAATATCATGTGAATGTAGAAGAATATATATTGATGAGACCAGCCGTCCCATTCCAAAGTGCTTGCAAGAACATAAACTGATGATTAGAAGAGAGAAAACAGATGTGTCTAAGGTAGCAGACCATGTATTGACCAATGAACATACGTTCGTTTGGGAAAATACAAAAATATTGGGAAAAAAAGAAAAGGTACAAAGAAGAAAATTTAAAGAAGCTGCTCACATGACAATGGTAAAAAAATCCCATAAGCCAACCTAGTGTGACTATACATAATGTACGGAAACCACTAATCAACTTTGCTCTGAGGAAAAAGTGGAGAAATCAGGAGGAACCTCATAGATAAGTATATGAAATTAAACATACTATTGCCTTTAGCAGGATGGCTCAGTTGGTTAGAGCGTAACCTTAAACTTCAAGAATCTAAGGACCCTGGTTCGAATCCCATGCTAGTACTGTCACTGGTCAGGCCAGCAACACCTAAAGAAGAGGGGAGAAAAATCGCATATACTAACCTGTTTGCTGTGATATTACTAACAGTTGAATGCATTTGGAATATTTAACTAAAATTAAACTTTTCTAAAGACATTCAACACACATATTAGATGATGGAAATAGTCCAATATAAAAATACAGCTAGAACACCATCATCACAAACCTTCAGAAAAACACTGTCATGTTAAAGTTTGTAATATTTGTGTGCACAGAAACTTAATAATGGAAAGTTATAGATATGCGGACTATATTATTATGATTGCTGTGTGTGGAGATAATTTATTCCCATATGACAAAATACATTAATAACTTTTAAGAGTAAACTAACTCTATCAATAATTATACTTCATTATTTCCTTACAAGTGAATAAACTTGTTTCTTGAGTTTTTGATGCTTACCCAACTGGGATCATTTGAAATACCCCCGAGTACACAACAGAAATTTTGTCAAGAATTTGATATTTTTTACACAAGGTACCTTATACGAGAACAGTTGCAGTAGGTTATCTTTTTTTTTACTGTGGCAAATTCTGTTAAGTGATTTAAGAATAGTTATAGGAGATAAACATGGAAGACAAATGATACTACTTCGGGGCTAAGGTAGATAATTCAGGAAAAAGATCCTAGGGGAGGTTTGCTTATTCACGCTTTTTTTAAAAAAAAAAAAAATATCGTACTTTATTATTAGCACTGAGGCTTTTTTGGTGCTTCACAATGGCCGGAATATGTTTTCAAGTTGTTTCTATTGTATAAAGAAATACAAGAAAATTAATCTAATGTATTTGAATACAGTCAGACTACTTCATAGAACTAAAAGACTAACATATAACTTCAAGAGATATTGCCTTTCTATTATTCTATTTATTTTTTTATCTTTTGTGGAAATGAAAAATAAGACAAGATTATTTATTATCTCTACATCACAACTAATTTTAAATCTAAAGTAATTAATTATCTTGATTTTCAAAAAACAAATTTAATTGAAACAAGTTGGAAATTTATACTTTTTATTGAATAAACTAATAAATTTGTCAAGCGTTGGTGGCCGAGTGGTCAGCACAGCCGCCTTACAAGCAGTTGTCCCGGGTTTGCAGGTTCACTTCCCGACCTGATACTTTGACACATGAGAAAAACTAATGAATTAAAAATTTACTTTTACAAACATATAAATAGGCACAAAAATAATTTATTGTGTATGTGTATAGATAGATAAATAGCTTAAGCTTGAAATCATTCTCATTAAATTTAATTAAAATTATAATTTTGACCAAACAAGCTATGTTCTAGATCTCTCTTTTTCTAACCAATATTATATCCCCCCCCCCTATTCTTTACCCTGCCTTATTTTCGCAACTGATTAAAACTGCCAATGAAGAATCTACTTCACTTTATACATATATATTATTTAATAAATGGGTTTTATTTGGTTAATAATCACTTCTTTTTTTTAAGTGTTATCTATATAGATCAGATAATTTAAATATTTTAACATAATTTGATTTTATGGTAAAGTTAAATCTTATTATCAATAATGAATTTGATATTATAGTATTATAAATACAAAATCCTTCAAAAATAATTTTTCTTTGCAAATACTTTATTTTTTTATTTCTGTACTTTTAGGAAAATCAGGATATGCTACAGTGACTGTCAGTGATGTTATAAATATGCAAAATACTGATTATTTAGACATTGATTTTACACCAGCAACTTGTACACTATCTGCAAGATGGTCTGTAAAACAAGATGATCGGCGTAAATTACCGGTACATTATGATGTGACTGCTGGTGTCGAAAATGAAGCTCTATGGAGTGCTTTTAGTGTTACAGAAGAAGTCTGGTTTGATGCTGAAATACTTACCTGGCAAGTTTTTACACCCTATAAAAAGCCAGGAGAAGAATCATTTTTGGTTCCCAACAGAAAGTACATTATTTATGTCAGAGCTTGGTATGATGAATATTCATATGCAATTTATCAATCCACTGGTGTATTCAGTGATCCTTCTCCTCCAGAAAAAACTAAACTAGGTCGTATCACAGAAGTATCACGTTTTCACACCGCAGTAGATGTTGATGTTTTGACAAATGTTGATCAGATTAATTTTTCATGGAAAAATGCATTTAAGGATGATCAATCTAGTATTTCGTTTTATGATGCATCATTAAGTAGTTTTCCCGGAGGACAGAATGCAATGAAATATATGATGACACGTACAACTGAGGCACCCTTAAGAAAATTGCAAACATTACTTCCTGGTTTTAAATATTACTTGAATGTATACGCTGTAAATAGAGCTCGTCTGAAATCAGTTATTTTATCATCAAAGGGATTCATAGTTGATAAAGAGCCTCCTGAAGATGGTATTGTTTTAGATGGAATTGGAATTACAGATATTAATTATCAGAATTTAACCAATGTTTTGTCAGCATCTTGGCATGGATTTTTTGATCTCCATTCATATATTCATCACTACATGTGGTGTGTTGGTTCTTCTCCAGGTCTTGAGGATATTTTACCATGCACAGATGTTGGACTTCGCCAACATGCATCAAAATATATTCCTGACAAAAGTATTCATCGTAAGTTTATTATTAATTTACTTGTGTATTAAATTAAAATGTAATATGTTTATGTTAAATATGAAAATATATTTATTTATTTTTCCTTTCTCCACTTTTTACTAATTTAAATCAGCCTTGTGATCGTAATAAAATTTGCTTCTTATTAAATTGCATTGCAGAGATATAATTATTTAAAATACAAAAAAAAAAAGTTGATATTTTGTAAATTAATATTTAAATGAAGTATACACTTTTATTAAGATTTTTAACACTCTTAAGAGCTATAAAACCTAATTGTATTACCTTTGCTGTTGTTGTTTGTTTACAGTAGCGTACAATAAACAGATTAATAAACAACTTGAAAGGCAAACTCCCCACAGAATAAATGCCTCAAACAGTATACAAGATCCCATGCACCCAAACTGGATGCAATGCAGTCTACTACGGTGAATCATGTGCCAGCCTCACTGCAAGATTATCACATCTGTAAAGAATGGCCAGAAGTAATCCAGAATATAAATCCATATCCCTCGAAAACCAAATACAGTAGGCCATATATTCAAACCCACATCCATAAAGAATGGCCAGAAGTAATCCAGAATATAAATCCATATCCCTCGAAAACCAAATACAATAGGCCATATATTCAAACCCACATGTCTCAAAAGAAATGATACCAAGCACAAGGTCATATCACCAGTAAATCCAACTCCATAAGCAAAAAGGAATCTTGTTTTCCCTCTCAAAAAAGTGGTCTGTCTAATTCACTGCATGCATTTGAATAAATTTAAATAAACGTATATTACACTCACTCTCCTTCAACATTCAGTGCTACGAATATGAGACCATAAGAAGGTTTTGAAATCTCCAAGCTTAATTTAAATCATATAAATTCTAAGCTTTTCTTATCACAGTGTCCAAGTGCATGAAAGTCAAATTAAACTTATTTTTATGTTTTATATAATTACACATAAACATTATAACTTTTTGTTTGTTTTTACTTTTTGCTATACTTAATATACATGTGAATGTATATATATACACACCAAAATAAGATTATTGTTTGTTATATTTACTAAGGCAATAAACTTAAAGCATGTGCGGTTGAAAATGCGATGGTAGGAACCTCTACAGGTCTTAACCACAAGCTTACGCATTGGAAGAAAAGAGGTCCCTACCTTTGCATTTTCAACCACACATGCTTTAGGTTTATTGCCTTAGTAAATATTACTTACATAATCAATGTGCGTTAAATAAATTTATAATTATTGTTTGTTGTAAATACACAAAAAATAATGTAAGATCATTGTATTTTATCTCTGAAGATGACCACTAGACATTTGAAACTTCAAATACTGTAATAAAAAGCACTACTAAAAATGCAAAAGTGTGCGTTTGATTTATTATTTTATAAGCATCGCAAAAAAGGCTGAAAAAGTATTAAACACTTTTTAAAGTTGATAAAATATTTATGTATGTGGAGTTTTCGACTGAAGAGAAATTAATGTACTTATACAAAATAATATTTGATTATCATTTATAAAAACAAATTGTGTTTAATAGAGCTATATCATAAACTTTTAATAAATTAAGACATAGTATAAATATATATTTATTTTTTAAAATTTTCAAACTTTAGAATATAATAAAAATTGTAGAATTTTTAAAATCTAAACATTTTTCTAAACATAACAATATATTTGTCAGTATGAATTGCAGAAGGCAAATATACTTTTAATGATCTTCAAGAATCCAGAGTCTCTAATTGCAATTTGGAATAAACGCTCAAATATATTATTATTGTTATAAATTGTATTTCTAATTGCTGCTTAGTGGAATGGATATTAGTATTCACTTTCAAAAATGTTTGCAGTGAATTGATTACTTAATTACCAATGGTTCCCAATGTCAAATGTTATGCTCAGGCTATCAATGGTTCCATAAGTAACAAGTAATAGAATCACTTAGAAATTAAAATTAACGGCAAGCTTTATAGGAAAAAATGCTGGGTTATCTAAAGCTAGATATTTCCCTATACTAATGTTCATTGTTTTGTATCACTTAACCTAATATAGGATCTGATCATCTTGAGCCTTTCATGCTTAAAGCCATAATTCTGCTCAAACTATGATAGTGGAATGTTTGTCAGAAGGTTTTTGATGATGGTATTATAGTTGTAATCATATATAGGATTATTTCCATAATCTAATGATCTTGCCCTCTAGTGAAAAGTGAAGAAATTAGGAGCAGCCTTATAGATAAATGTATGAAATTTCTAACAATTGTTATCTTTGATGCCTCAAATTTAAGAGCCATGGATCTAAATATCCCAGGTTTAATTGCCTTTCTAATACTACAATTGACCAAGTCAGGAACTCTTGAAGAATATATATTGCTTACAATAACTCCCCTCATATACACTTTAATGCAAAAAAATTTTTTTAATATGATTCCTTTATTTTCCTGACAGTTTCAACTGTCCTGCAGTCTTCATCAGTGATCTTAACCTTCCCTATGAAGACTGCAGGACAGTCGAAAATGTCAGGAAAATAAAGGAATCATATTTTTTTAAAAATGTTTGCATTAAAGTGTATATGAGGGGAGTTATTGTAAGCAATATATATTGTGCCATTACAATTTGGTCACTAGCCAAATTTATAGTAATGTGCATGTGAGGAAATGTAAAACCAAAAATCATCATCACATTTTTATATAACCATAAAAGAAGCTGTAGGGCATCCAAGTTCAAACCCACCAGATCAAAATCTTAAACACTTTAGACAGAGAGTGGGACAGCAATTATATGCTTTACTTGTTTGTGTGTTAATAAATCTCAAAAAGAGCAGCACACACATTTAATATTTAAATTTTCTGTTAAAAAGCAAAGTTATAATGCATACGTATAGGCAGTGTATGTGTAAGCTATTTAATTGTTTCATATTTCAACTATTCAACATTTTAACTTTTTTTAAACTAACCTATGCTTGATCAATTCTAATATCTTATTCTCTACTTCTATTTTGCTTTTCTATAATTG
The DNA here is from genome assembly GCA_028023455.1 of Epiperipatus broadwayi. NCBI lineage: Eukaryota > Metazoa > Onychophora > Udeonychophora > Euonychophora > Peripatidae > Epiperipatus > Epiperipatus broadwayi. Next base: position 2,375,702 of record JAQFVV010012519.1, on the reverse strand, counting down.
TAATTGGGATTTAAAAGTTACAGATTTAAGTAAATAATAGGGTTATAATTACTAAGCTAACAATTATATTATTTAATGTTAGTTTATGAATGATTTGAAATAATGAAGGATGTGTGTACATTACATACAGAAATTTACATTTATTAAACATTGAAAGAAAAGGAAGGGTTAAATCTGTCAAATTATTTTTTTTGTACAATTTTATGTTAAAAGATGAAATCTGTTTAATCAGATATCTATCTTTGTAGCAATTTTGTTTTTGTAAATGATTGTTTGTCACTTTGGGAGCTTAATTTGGGTGGGAACTCTAATTTTGAAATTGTCTTATCTTAAGATCTAAAGAAGGAAGCTCAAAAATTTGAAGTGTTACCTAGATGTAAAAAAAGAAAGGAAATAAGGATTAAGTTTTTTTTTTTTTTTTTTTTAAACAAAAGTGTCTGGAAAAAGGATTAAACTTTTCAGTTGAAAATAAATTAGAGATCTAATTAAAACGAATTTGTCCAAAAATAGCAAGTGACGCTATCTCTGACTGGTTAAGTTAGCTAAAAATTGGATATAAAAAGCTGTCTTGAAGAATTATTATTATTGTGATTATGATTCAGATTATTAGACTATTAAATTGAATGTTGAAAATATAAGAAATGGCTGGCTAGAAAAATTATATGTATGTCCCATCTTTGCCGGACCATCTGGGGAAGCTGCACATCACATAGGAAAGAAAAGATGTTGTGTCTAAAATAATATTCTACACCTTTCAACTGACCAGAGAAATAAGATGTTTTTAATAGAAGGAAGAAAGCATTCACCTGCATTCAAAGAAGATGAATTAATCTACTGATAAATATTAATCATCAAGTCCAATTAATTGTTACAACAACTGATTTTAAACTCAAGAAAATTTATAAATGTGAAAACAACTGCTGTATTTCATCCACATGCTTGACAGGAAGAGAAGAAAAATTAATATAATGATTTCCAAATTGTCCACTAAAGCAAATAACCTCAATAGAGTCATCATCATCAAATAGTTATACACCTCAAGAAAGAGATTGTTCCCACGTAAAACGAAAATGGTAGCTGCAGAAATATAGACATTATACAAGACAAGTTTGAACCCTTGGAAATTCACCACAAACAAAAGATCGGTAATATGACTTTTTATATCTATTTTCTTTATGATATCAGAGTCTTAATAAACATTTTAGCAATAAAGTGGTATATTTTATTTAAAGAACTTTTAAAGACTATTCAGATCGATTAAAAACAAGAATGTCTTACTAATAATAACTTTGAGCTTCATAAATGATCTTGAATGTATCAAAATTATTTGTTTATTAATTTTACAGTTATGAAAAATATTAATGTGTAAAACAATTTTTTTTTTATTTATGGTATTATGATTTTAGTTTTAACTAATATATTATTATTATTTTGGTTTTAAATAATATTTTGTTATTATGGGACAAAACACGCACATACATAATAATATTTTTATATGTGTATAATTGCGAGTGAATGTGAGGTAACAAGTAGTATTAGAATATTAGATTATTTTGTTTCAAGTTAAGTATAGCATTTCAGAGGTAGAAGAGAGGGGGAGAAAATAATTTAAAACTTGTTTCTAAAACTTGCTCTTTCAATTCTATTAACATTTTTTTTTAACATTCTACTTACATATTAGATTTATAAAGTATGTGTGCTAATGAGCAGATAATATTTTTTTTTTTGAAATACTTTTCTCATGGAGTGAAAATCATGGGCAATGTGACATCCAACTTAATACAAAATACATTGGAAGGGAAAGGGGGAAGAACTTGAAATTAATCTGAGGATTGTTATATAATCAATTATTATTACTATTCATGTCAATTTTCATGTTTATCTAGAAATTTTTATGTATATGTTAGAAATGCAGTAATAAATATTAGTTTGTTTTATTAAACGAGGCGTATATATTTCATTAAGTGTAGTCTTTGTTAAGTGTGATTATTCATCATCAATGGTTGAATATTAGTTATTTAAGATATAAGTAAATATGCTAAAATTAAGCAATAATTATGAATTTCTTTATAAAAATTAGTTTTATGTTTAGGCTTACTCCTAGAGCTGTAGTTGAAACCCTTGTCATTATCGTTATTATTATCATCATCATCATCATCGTCATCATTTTAATTAAAAGGCCATAAATAAATATTGATTTTATAATATTTAGTGATTTCTTAGTATTATTATAACCACATCCCATCATCTATTTCATGCAAGGATGAATGAATTGCCATCCTAAATTAGTTATATATAATCTGAGCTAGTAAACTTATAAAAATATTGAAATACATTTGTTATGTTAAGATCTAAGAAATGATTTATGTCTAATATACTCCACTTTGGTTTAAAGATGTTTTACTTTTACCTAAATATTAGTGCGTATAGTGATATGGCTCAAAAAGCAAAATCCCATTTTATTCGAAATAAAGTACCAAGAAGGGATTCAAACCTGGTACATGTGAAAGGTTATTAGATATAACTGTGTCTAGATTCAGATAATCTAGTGGCGCCCTGCTAGACCATATTCGCTTAGTATTTGTTTAAACATGCACTTAACATCAAACCAAGAAATGAAAGTGGATAAGATCTACTGTCTGTATACCTGAGTTATATTTTATTGAATTACTAGTGTACTCACCTCACATGATTTCATATACCTGAGTTATAATACTTGTTATTAATAATTTGCTTATAATTATTGATAGTGGGATATCTTGAGAAATCCAACGTTATTTTAAATATTATGATCTTATATATTGTAGACTACTCAGAAAGGTAATATCGTTTGAACTACTTTAATTTTGAATGACCATTAAATTTGTTACAATATGAATATATGAAGAAATGCAAAGAAAATAAAAGGAGAAAAATAAGAACACTTGAAGAAGAAAGGAAAATGATGCCACTCAAAACTGTGTCTTATATACTAAGCTGTAAGTTATTACTAACTGTTGAATATATTTTGAAAATTTAAATAAGGTTTGAATTTTTTTTAAATCATTTAATAGTTAATTCTTGATAATGGAAATAGTCCAATATATAATTATGACAATGGAATTATATCTTCATGCAATTACATTTTTCTTTTTTAATTACCTATATAAAAAAAAAAAAATTATTTTTTGTCGTGGGACAAGTTTAATATAGACTTTGTGGAAGGTAGTTGTGATCTTGCATGAGATAATACAGTGAGTAAATAAGTGATTTTGGTGTTTTAACTTGACAAAGATATTTGTGTTTGGGCAAATCCATAAGATTATTTTATCTATAATATGGTCTGTAATTAATTGTTTTATAAGTCCAAATTCTTTTTTTTTACTGATTTGATAATATTTTTCATTAAATTTTATATAGTTATTTTTCTAACGTTATATGTGTATGTATGTTAACTAACACACATATATGTAAAAGAAAAGGACCAAGAAAAGGTTGAGAATTTGATGGTATTGTATTTATTGTGATGCAATTTGGAATTTTGGAGATTCATGGAATTTCTAGATATATCATTGAAAGATTAATGGTTACTAAAACTTAATTGGCACAGTGGTATCTGTGCTCATTTTATCAATTCTTATTTTTGAATATTAGATTTAGGGAAAAAAAAGAATTAATTTCTTTTAGATAGTATTTTTATTAATACAATTAATCGCTTTCATTAAAATACCCTCTTTTTTTATGTCTTGGAGGCTTTAATAAATATTGATAGAAACAATAAACTTTTTTTTAATATTTATTGGAATTAATGCTGTAAACTCAAATACATTATTGTTATTGAATTTTTCTACTATCATGAATACCCGATTTAGACAAACAAATCGTTACAAAGAAATTTGAAAGCGGTCATGCTTAAAGCAATGGTATCTAATGGATATTATAATTAAAGATCATAATGCATAAAAAAGTACATAATTATATGAGCCCTTACAAAAGCAGATTGTTGTATTGATGATAGACTAGTAAGTAGTAGTATTAAAACAGTCTTCATAATGTTGTGAAATCCAATGGTTATTCTTTAGAAACATCTATTATTAGTGTTGAATTTCAACAGCAAAAGTATATCCAAGAATTTTATTGAATAAGTTACTTCCAATTGTAGGAGAATTAAAAAAAGCAATATTATTGCTAGTTTTTGTTGCCCAGCAATTGTAAGAGAAGTGTCAGGAGCAAAGATATAATTTACATATTGCATTTATTGATTTGGTCAAGGCATCTGATTAAATTAATCAAATAGATTTTTACAATATCCAAATTAGTTGGTTGTCCAATGAAGTTTACTCAAATTGTACAGCTTCTGCGCAAAAAATGATAGGAATCATTATTGCTGTTGATAAAAACTTTGATATATTTGAAATAAACCACTAAAACATCACACAATCACTATCTAGGTGCAGTGCTCTTAGATTCAAGGCTCGTCACTGATAAAAACCACACTGAGGATATTGGATGAGTAGATAGATATTAGATAGGGATTTTGATGCACAAACCTTCTAGCATCCACTGAGTGGCACTACTGTATGGGGAGAGTTGCTACTGATATTTGAAATGAAAAACTAATGCTAAACAAAAATGCATATTAATGTCAACTTTTTATTTCTATGACTGGTGTTTACAACATTGTATAAGTGACTAGGAATAGAGATCAAGTTGGGATAGAGCTTTGATAGTAAAGTTTTTAATTTAAACTGATTAAAAGCAATGCCAAGAATTTTATCTTCTTGGTTTCTGGATTTATAGTATACTGATGACTGTACTATTGTTGCCAACTCAAAAGTTAATCTATAGCGTGATCTTAAAGTTTTGAATGCAACTTGTAAAGTCTATTTTAATAATTGTTTAAAAAAATGTTTTTATGTTATGTCTGGTCTCCTCAAACAAACTGTAATTGTGGCTTCAAAAGAATGAATTCAACCAAAAATATAACCAATAAAAGAACTCATCAGAAAACAAAAGTTTAGTGCAGATTTTTAATATAGTATGGTTAAATATTAATAATTTGGTAAATATAAATTTTGTATAAGATTTAGCTTATAATACAATATTTTCAAATTTACAGTTCTTCTTGAAGACTTACTACAATCATAAGACTAAGACAGCCTTTAGAATATTTTTAAACAGGCAAAACTCACTTTACGTATTGCTACACACAGCAAGCTAGAGTTATCAATGGATGCCAGAAGGCTTGTGCATAAAATCCCTATCTAGTGCCTACTCATCCAATATCCTCAGACTAGTTTCTGGCTTGTGGCCTTCATCAGTGAGGATATTGGATGAGATGGGGATTTTATGCACAAGCCTTTTGGCATCCATTGATTACTCTAACTTGCTGTGTGTGGCAATACGTATAATGAGTTTTGCCTGTTTTAAAACAGTTATACACAAGCATAAGAAGTGGTGGTCATGTGATGTTTATTGGCCTTTAGAATATTCCTAGTTTCACTTGGGGCCTTTAACTATGATTTGATTGGTTACTGTGACTTATCCAAGTCCTTTTTATGTTTTTTTTCTGTTTGGATGAGCTAGCTTCTCCCTCTAGTTTATGGCTTGATTCTTTTTTAACAGTTTCCTAGAATTATCTCCATTTATCCAAGAAGCTCTTTATTTTCTATTTTAATATTATTGCCTTAGAAATAATTAATTAGTTTTTCTGGGATTTTTTTACCTTAACAAACTTGTCCATGTGTTTTAGTTTTTTGCATTCCTTTTGTTATTAATTTTCCACTCGAATTATAATCATGTAATTTAATATAATTGTTAGCTCCTGTAAGTTTATAGCATGTATACATTCTAGCATATTAAATATGTGTGTAAATAGTTATAAGCATTTACTAACTGAGCCATAGTTTTGAGAGATGGGGAAAAAAATCTTCAGCTACATTTATCTTGAATAATTATCAACTTGAGAATGTGTATCAAATTTAAATATTTTGGTAGTTTTTAGCTAGACAAGCAGACTTGGACATTACAGTACAAAGCAGACTCCTTTATGCCACTACTACAGTACAATAATAGAGTATGTTATGACTATTGCAACTAGTATAAAGCTATTTTGCCCAATAGGGTGTGAGATCTGGTTTTCTTAGCAATGTAATGTAATGATATATGAAAATTTTATTTCTAAGATTCTAAAAATACAATATCAAAATTATGAGAACAGTAGTATGTTTTCCAGCTTTCTGGATATGTTGATATTGAATCGGCTGTGGTGAATGCATTTTATGATTGGATACGTGAAATAAAAGAATTAAACTTCATAAAAGCAGAAAAATATTTTATGCTGAACTGGAATATACTTTTCATGGACGTTGCAAACTTCATTGTGTTAAGAGTGATTATTCAAATAAACTCTAAAGAAATTGATTACTTTCTTCTGGAAAGATAGAATACAAATGAATAATTAAAATTAGCAAAGTACTGAAGTATACGTTTCAAAACATAATATTTATTGAAGAAGAAAAATTAGTAGACTAGAATTACAAATAACACACAGAAACTAAAGGATCAAGAAGTGACATATATGATGGATATATTAGTGTTTCTTAGATTGATTTGTATAATTATTCCATAACTTATCTTTAATGTGTTTTTTTTTTTTCTGTCTTCATATTCTTCTTTGTTTTATTTTATTAGAATAATCATGTTCAGTCATGAGTGACTGTTAATGTTTAGTTAGGCATGTGCAACAGTTATGTTCATATAATTACCTATATAATTAGAAAGGTGATGTACTTAGAAACTTACGAAGCATTGACACACATTTATCTGATACATTTAAATGTTAATTAGAAATTTTTATACAATAACTAAGCTCATTCATTAATATAAAACAAGAAACATGTAACATTTTATACAGCTTTAGGTTTTGTGATTATTATATAAGAAATATGTAATATTTTTTAGGGTGTAAGGTTTGGTGTTTATTATTATTATTGTGTGTGCATGTGTGTATAAAACCATAATCAGCAAGAAACAGTAATTTGTTTTTCTAATGCTAAATCAGGTTTCGAATCATTTAAACGATTAATTGAAAGCAAAATACTGAAAATATTGTATTACACTTTCAATCATTCCAAATATAAATCAGAATGTAATCAGAATTCAAAAATGTTTAAATAATGGATCATATATTGAAGATAATATTCATAAGCTTAAATAAATATATATCTGAAGTACACTTATCTAACTATGTCGAATATTGTGGACCAAACGTCATAAATCTTCCCACATCACTATGATCAGACAAAAATTATAACTAGATTAAATACAATTAAGATGTGCAATATTCTAAAACTTAAGTAAATCTTATGTAACATTCACATGTATGTGTAACGTGTCGTTGGGAAAGTGCTGACAGTCTAGATCAATTTAAGATTTCATATCTCTATGTTAAAGAAGCTCTGAAATTGTAAACTATGAATAACTAAGATGTGTTAGACCAGTTCCTAGATTCATCTCTAATTTTTCATGGTTTAGACTTCCAGAGATTTTCTGAGACAGATTTAAATTTTGAATTCAAATTGTTCTTTAGAGTTCTCGATATTGTCATAAATTTGATATTTTTCTATAACCTACCTTAATGATATAAATTTATGATGGGATCATAAAATTAAGATGTATTAAAAGAATGACAAGCAACAAGAAATTAGCAATAAAGCTGATTATATATTACTAATTGATTAAAGTACTCCATTGCTTAGTTATAATACCTGCATTAGGATAGAAAATTTAACATTCTCTCACACACATCGACTTTTAAAAAAAAAAACTCTTATACTTTCAAAGCATTAGTGTCCTAGTCAAGGTATGTTGAAGTATATATTCTGTTATACTATTTTTTATGTTATGTGTGTGGAAATATTTGCATGAGATTTTTCTTGACATACTCCATGTTATAGATGAATATTTTTCTGATTAGGTGTATCATCTACAGTAAAATCTGATTATAAGAAACAGTTGATTGCATTTTCCATTGTGTCTTTTGAAGTCACTAGAAACTTCTATTCAAGTAATGTTAATAATATTAAGAAAATAGTATAATAAATAACAAGCAATTTTATTCTAACTGAATAAATTATTTTTCCCACATAATTTATCACTAATTTTTTTTTTTTAAAAAAAAAACTCTTAATATTGAGTGAATGTCACCTCTCTAATCATTTATGTCAAAGCACATTTTAACAGCAGCCTCAGTAATCTTTTACAGAAAGTTTGACTTTATGACTTCATTGATTTAATGCCTTTTCATTTAAAAGATAAATAGCTTTGGTTTTCATTATTTATTTAACTTTAAAAGTAAGACTTTTAAACAAAACTTTAAAATGTGGCACATATAGTCACCCAATCTCATCATTATTACAACTTTTTTGTTTGAAAATTTAGCAGTTTAACTTTAATTTCTTCTACAATGCTGAGTGCTGTGTATTCAAAATGCAAGCATTTCAAATACCAACAAACAAAATAATAAGAATAGCGAACAGTCTCTACACACGCAACACAATATATATATATAGTTTCTTTTGGTTAGCTTCCCCCAACGAGGTATTGCTACACACATAACACGATCTATATATATATATATTTTGTTTCACTTTCCCCAATGCACTTTAAGGCTGGCTGGCTTCAAGATGGTTACCACCGGTCTTGGTTTGCCAAATACTTTGGCCCAAGTCCAGTTCAGCTGCACGCGAAAAACATCGGGCTTCATCTTAGAGCATTGCAATCGTCAGTATGAGATTCTTTTAGCAGCAGTCACTTCCATCTCTCTGCAACCATTCACTTGGAAAACTCACTGGAAATCCACTAGAAAATCAATTCTTCACATCTGACTACTATATGGTTTCCCAAACTGTTTGGGCCTGTTCAGTGCTGTTCGTAAACACATTTTCATTGTAATTGAATCTCTCTCTGGAAGTTGCACTGGGAGAATGAACTACGCACTTTGTTGCTTACTCTATTTATAGTTTGTTATCATACTATGGAATTCATCTTAGCTGTTAATTATACACACAATTAATTACTTTCTTAGACATTTATTTTCATATACGGTAATGTTTTAGATCTATAACTAATTAATTGGTGTCTTAGGAATTCATTTCCATATAAAGTAATTTATAAAATCTATTTCATTAATTAATTAGTCTCTTATCAAGAAATATTTGTAATCAGCAAATATTTCTTGGAATTTATTGATCACAGTGTTCTTATCGCAATTAACATAAAATTAATCATTGATTACATCTAACGCTTATCCATAAGTGATCTAAAATATATTTCTACTTTTTCTGGAGTGCACAAACTTATACTAATGTCAATGTAAATATTTTTATAAAACATCTCACTGAATAGCTTCATCCTACTTTTGTTGCTTTCTTCTTTGCTAAGAGCTTATCTATGTTTTAAGCTGGGATGCTTTTATTTTTCTCATATTAAAATTTAATTAATACTATTAAATAAAAATTTCTTGTACAATCTAGAACAATGGTAATGTGTTAGACTTAAGAGTCACTTGATTGTTATCTGAAGAAAGTAAAATAAAAAATGATGCTTTGATCATTTGAAGGCTCCACCCGTGTTCCAAGAACGATAAATGATTTTGATAAGTAATATCTATTGGTCTTGATAAGTAATATCTATTTCTACTGTTTATATCAAATAAAAGGGTATAAATACCATATATATATTTATATACATTATCTCAGATCAATAGTAACTGCTCCACTCAGCCATAACTATAAGAAAAAATCCCTGTGAAGTTGCCATCAATGTGCTTGCATCAGTGATGGCATGCTTGTTTGAGTTGCTTGTTCAGTCTTTCTCATAATTGACAATCTTCATTGCTTCTTACTTCTTGGATTACTTGATCTATTGTTCTAATAAGTGATTATCTTAGCTGCTGTTTAGTTCTTATCTTCTGCTAGTCTTGTCTGCTGCACAGCTTAGGCATTTTCACTGTGTGAATTTGATCTACTACTTAGCAAATAATAAATATATAATTAATATACTTCATATGTATTTATTCTACTGTCAGTATTCTTACACTTGTTTGTATCCATTGACGCAGACTACTGCCATCTAACTTCTAGCAGTTCACATACTGTACTTTTTAAAAGCTTTACTGTCAAGTTAAGCTTCCTTCTGATTCTTTAGCGGACTTCAGTCTTGTTTAGACTGCACTATGATGCATCTTGACATCTGACTGCCTTTACTATTCTTTGCTCCCTCGCTGCTGGTAAGCTAATACCATCATAATGCCATATTCACAGTCTTGTGTTCAAGCAACCCTGTTATTTATTAGAGTATTTATAGTTTTGTATATATTCAACTGACCATCATCATTATCCCTCCAACCACATAAAAAACTTTATCTCTTTTTATAAATGGTCAGTCATTCATTAATTGCATATAATTGGTTAACTAATAAGCAATAGCTACAACTATATGTCTCTCCTGAGGCAGTTCATTCCATATTATCACATTTGTAATAAAAGGTAAATATGCTATTACTTATTATATTAGAACTATTGTAATTATATTTTCAGGAAAAAAGATGAATGCATAATTAATCATTCTGACGAGTAGTATTTATCCACTTGCAAATATACACATGTCACATGATTATCTGACTAACAGATATTTCTTTATTACTATGCCTATCAACAATAGTTTTTTTTAATTTATTATCACTTTTTAAGCAATTTTCCATAATTTTTAGTAGTATTTGCTTAAAACAATTTAAAAAAGATTGTAACATTTGGTCAATAATCATTCATAATACAATAATTAATTTGTTATTAATTGAAATATTTTCATTTTTAGGTTACTATTCTACTGTACATGCTGTAGATGGAGGATTCCTTCAATCTAAAGGTGCTACATCAGATGGTGTTACTGTAGATAGTACTCCACCACAGTCCCTGAAAATATTTAAATTTGGTTCTAATTTAATTTTAAATCCATCTTTTGAAAAATTTTCAAATGATATTCCCAACCATTGGGAAGTGATTGGTCAAGGTAAAAAATTTCTTTCAGGAAGTAGTCCTTATTTTAAGATTAAGGGCAAAGTATCTCAGAAAATCACTACTCAGCCTGGTCATCATTATTGTACTACCTTGTATGTTTCTCATCCTACTGACCAGAAAGTGGAAGTTTTGGGTCAAATTACAATTCCAGGCCTGCAAAAGATATTTTCATTTCAGGATAAAAAAGGCAGCAGTAATTTTATAGATGATGAAGAAATTGAATGGTCTCCTGAAGTCTTTTATTTTGTTGCATCTGAGTCTACTTCAACAATATCAATAGAAAGTGTTGGTGCTACTAACAGCCTGCTTGTAAATAAGGTAATGGTACAACATATGGAAGCTACTGATACACCTATGAAAGAAAATACAGTATTTGCTAATTTAATTATAAGCAACAGATATCATGCTGTTTACTGCCACTGGGATATGATTGATCCTGAATCAGGAATAAAGCATTTTGAATGGGCCATTGGAACCGTCAAAGGTAATTTTAATAGTTTTAATAAAAATAAAGCAACAAAAATATCACTATATATTATATGTAATATGAATAAATTATGAATGAAATTTACGTTTTCTATTAACATAAAAGTTTAATGATTCAATTGCTAAAATTGAAACAGAAAAATTTTTTTTACAACTGAGCTATTCTGTCAAAATCTATAGTCAATAGAAATTTCATATACTTATCTATGAGAGTTCAAATCCTCATAGATAAGTATATCAAATTTCTATTGGCTGTTGCTTTTGACAGAATAGCTCGGTTACATCATTGTCTTAAAATTCAATATTCAAGAATATAAAAGTTCTAGGCATTCAACATTTAATGATAGATGGTGAAAATAGTCCAATATATCACATCTAAAATACCATCATCACAAATCTTCAGAAAAACAATTAAAATAGTGTTAGTTGTAGTTTTAATATTGTGATTTGTAAATGAATACAGTAAAAATATATTAATTAACCAAAAGAAGTATATAAATAAAAAACAAAATCCAATTAGATGGTGTTATCTAAAAATTAACTATAAAGAAAAGGGATTAATAATATTGCAAGTAAACTACAGCTTAGCACTGCTTTTGGCCAGGGAAGGGCAGGTTACATTCGTAGCACTAAGACCTGCCCGATCGAAAGCAGTGCTAGGCTATATTCTAAGTGTAATATTATTAATTTTTTCTTTTATAGCAAACTACTCCTATTTATTGAATTACAAAATAATAAGGAAAGAAGTAAAGTTTATTGAGTTAAACATTAAAAGTTATTTCCATGTCAGATAATGTAAAAAGTTCCTGTTGGATAATAATCTTTTTTTTTTTTTTTGTAGAGAGTTTAACCAATCAACTAAAATAAGTAAGATATTTGCCACAATAGATTTTCAATTGATTGGTTGTTTTCTACTATTTTACTAAATTAACTTATGGGAATTTTTTACTTTATTAGATATGGAAATAACTTAAGGTAACATTTTTGAATGACTTCATTTAACTATATTTTCTGATGAAATCCAATCCGCTGATTGAAATATTAAAACGGCTGTGGAGAGAAGTGATTGTATTGTGTTTTATTTGTATATATGCAATCTATTAACGTCATTTATTTATAACCTATAAAAACTTGTAGTTTTATCTACAGAAATATTTGTGAAAAATCAACCGCTTGCAAGATATGTTTGTGTCAATCAAATCTTGAATCGTCAGCAGATCATATCACACTAACTCTGCTTTCTATTTAAATAAAGTTGCAACACTCAATTTGATACCAAAATTTGCATATGAATTTAAGCAGTAATTTAATTAAGGCCTACGTATTTATGGAGTTTTATTTTTTTTCTTTTTCAGATGACAATAAATTCGGTCATTATAATAATTTTTATCAATGTAAAAAATACATGGCACAAACAATTTTAAACTAATCCCGTTAATTAATAATCGCTTTGTGTGCGTGTTTGTAATGAGTAGTATATATACTGCGTATATACTACTAATCCAGAAAAGTAATCACATTAAATAAAATAATAAATATAACACTATTGAAAATATGAAAAAGCATAAATCCTTAATGAAGAAAAATATTTATAAAAGCAAGGATACTCCTCAAATATGTGCTAGAATTTCTATTGACACTAACTTTTAATTAATATTAATATACAACTTAATATCTCAAGATAATACTTCTAGGAAGTTATCTTTTTTAAAAATATATATACTGTATTAAAAATTTCTTTACATTTGTATTTTGAACTCATAGGTGGCGATAGAGTCACTTATAATTTCAGAACTTCCTTAGGATTTTTTTTGTGGTGGTGGGAGGAGGTCTTGATTGGTATAAGCTATAACCTAGCATAATAAAAAGGTAATAGTCTATGCATTCATATATAAACAGAGTAAGTATGTGTATTGGGAAAATATATATATATTATTATATAGAATATTAATATCTGTAATTAATAAAATATAAAGCCACATTTATATTTATATAAAATTACTAAAACCTATAACTAATAGAATAAAAGAGATTACTTAAGTATTTGAGCATGGAATAAATAAAGTAAGCGGTTGGTAATTAGCAACAAATGAAATGTAATGCGTTTTCGAATAGCTTTAATGCTAAAAAGAGACTTTGTGATTAATGACTCTGGAATTCCTGAACTAACCATTAGAGAATTCCTTAAATTATACTATGGCAGAGAACCAAACTATATATGGTCATAGAGGATCAAGGGACAGACCGTATATGATTATACCAGACTTATGATTGTTAGGCATTCCAAACCGCCAGAAAAACAATAGATACAAAGAGAATATAAATTCCAAGCCACTTGTGAAAGAATTAGGTAAGTGGTCTTAGAGACTCCTATGAAAATAGGACTAGGCTGGTTTTTGCAGGTTACTCTGACCTTTTATTATTTTATGTATTGTTTACATATATATGTAACTGTGTATATGTTTTATTACCATTTTATCAAAATTGATGCTGTTCCATCTCATGACCCCCATCTGAAAAAGCTAATAGACATGACTGCATAAGATCAGCCACATCTGAATATAGTAGGTTGGTATAGTCAACAGGATTGGAATCACCAGTGATGAGATCTTCAATCAGTCAGTTCAACAGCCATTACTATGGTGGCAATGCCACATTGGCAGTGGCAAGTTTGATATGCTCATCCTTACAGATTGGGCCCTATACAAACAGTGGCTTTAAAAATGCATCGTCAATGATGCTGTGAAAATTGCCACATTGCTCTTCTTAGTTGTTCAGTAAGTAATAGTGGTCACTAATATGTTATGTGAACATGGAAACTTCTGAAAAGCAGATGTATGGAAAGGTAGTAACAAAAGTTGAATAAATTCTTTAACCCTCACCTATTCAAATACAGCACTCTACTAATTTCCGAAGCAGACAATAGTTTAAAACTGAAAGAGTTAGAGACTGACATAGCTTTGTGAGACATGGCTAACCAAGCCTTTTTTTATGACAGTTCTCTTGAAGAAGCTCTCCTCAAGCAGTTACTATGGTGATGAACAGCTGATCAATTGAGGCAACAGCTACTGACAATAAATAATTTAACATACAGTGAAGTTATCAGACAAGGAAAAGTTCATAAGATTGCAACAAGCTAGGGAGTTTTCCAGACCAGGCATACCTCAAGTGTCAATCTATAAATCTACCAGTACAACAAAAGAAAATGTCCCAACAAAGAAGATAACCTATTTCTGCTCAGGTAGTAAGTGAAAAAACCCTAAATACTGAAACTGTGAAACTATGACATCTTTCAACAAAAAGGTTACCACTCTATAACCCAGAAATGAATCAAAACTTCATGAAATATGCTGATAATCATGAACACAGTTTCATTAAAAATGCAGCTATCAAGAGCTATGGATCAGTTCATGTTAATGGTCAGAATTTTTGATAAACCATTAATCTTAAAAATTGATAATGGCACTGGAATATTGTTTATGATAATTTAGTACTGAAGAAATTTAATACAGAACTAGAGATTACCTTTACTGCTAATGAATGGAAACAAATCATACAGCTCGGGCCCAAATGGCGAACCAATAAAGATATTGGAAGTGGTCCAAGTAATTGTAAATCAAAAAAAGTATGTGGATCCCTATCATTATATATTGTTAATGGAAGTTAAAACCCATCTAAGGTAGGGAGTGGTTTGGATCACTAGAAATCAGGGGTTCACATAATTAAAAAAATCAGCTTCATAAAAATTAACAATCCTAACCTTTTCAAAAATTGCCCTGGGAAGTTAAAGTTTAGAGCTACATGATGGAGCAAAATTATAATTACAAAGGGATTTAGTCATACATCGTGTGTCTTAATTTAATAAGCTTGTACTACAAATGTATAAGCTTTTCCGAATATTCCTATCCCCAGATCAGTTTCTAGCTGTTGGATTTCCTCAGTGAGACGCTAGGATATTCAGACATTAGATCTAAAAATACCAGCTCAAGTCCAGCATTTACTTTATAATTAACTATCAAGTAGAAAATCTAAAATTTTAGACATCTATATGTCTTAAATCCAGTTATCTAATTTAAATAGATATATGAGACTCAACTAAATTCAGATCCACCATATATTAACAGTTTAAACAATATAACATCGCCAACAAGAGCAAAACTATAATTGCAAAGAAATCCAGTCATACATCAAGTAACTTAATTTAATAAGCTTGCACTACAAATGTTATATAATGAGCTCTAATACATCTTAACAAGCTTTTCCGAATATCCCTATCCCCAAACAGGTTTTTAACTTTTGGCTTTCTTCAGTGAGGTGTTAAGATATTAGACATTAGATCTAAAAATACCAGTTCAAATCCAGCTTGTGGAACAGAACTAAGTTCAAATCCATCATATATTAACAGCTTTATCAATATAACATCGCCAAAGCCTCAAGAGCAAAATTATTTTTAACAACTAGAAACTGGTCTGGGGAGAGGGATATTTGGAAAAGCTTGTTAAGAGCTATTAAAGCTCATTATATAACATGATGGAACAAAACTGGTCATCGCAAAGCCCTGCAAGATGCCAATTAATCAGCAGAGAAAGCCCTGCAAGATGTCAATTAATCAGCAGAGAAAAAAGGGAGAAAAATTGTTGAATTTGGTTCACAATGACATATTGACCCCTATAGAAGCTTCAGTTTGGGTTACCCCCATCATAATAGTAGCAAAGCCAATGGAGGGGTCAGTCATTTTTTGAATTTTCCTCTTGACCATATAACATCAAGAATCTGCAAGCACATCTGGTTTTTCACATTTCAAAAGTTTTCTAAAGGAAAAGCCCACATAGTTCAATCTCTATACGAGCTTCTTAAAACAATTCAAGTATTAGAGGGCAATGGGCAAATAAGAGACAGCTTTCAAGGAAACCAAAGCACTACAAACATCCAATAGCTTTCTTACTCATTATGATAACAAGCTGGATGTCACTTTGATAACAGATACATTAGAGTTTGTAGTGCATAGGTTCTGGGTTACTCTTCCAAAGTAGAGGAGAGACCAATAACTTTTGCATCCTAGACTATTAAAAGCCAAGAAAAATTACAGCCAACTGGATAAAAATGATGTGACCAATGTATACAGGATCATAAAATTTCATCAATATGTTTAAAGAAAAGAATTCTCAATTGCCATAGATTACAAGTCACTGCTGGTGATATTAGCAAAAGACAAAACAGCCTTGGAGCCTCTGAGTCCTAAAATGATATGCTTGCCAAATTTTTTTGTCAGGATGGGCAGCGCCATCCAACATGTGATTGCATCATCCAAGTGACTGGACAAAGCCATAAATCCTATAACCGGTATATGCATAAATCACATAGAAGAACTAAAGTTCAAACTCTTAAATAGAAAAAAAAAAAAATGAACCAAGGCAAATCTGTGATACCAACTCTTACAAAGATGGATTGCCAAAGACTAGCCTTTGAGATGTCTGCAATAGTCTAAGGAGAGTACATGAAAATTTACCAGTTAACAAAGATTGCAACCTTATGGATGATAAAATAGTGATAACAGGCATTATTCGGAAAAAAGTATTAAACATTATTCACCAAGGTCATCTCAGAAATAGTAAGAGGAAAAACTAGCTTGTGGTTATATCTAGTGGCAAGGGATTAATAGTTAACTGAAAAGTGATATCATAAAATGTGTATGCCAAACGATGGGAAGTCTTTCATCGAAGAAATATGTTGCATGGTCATTCACTTAAATGCCATGATAGCATGTACTATACATTGATGATGCTGGATCGTGGAAGGGACATATATTCTTAATACTGATAGATGCATATAGTTGATGCAGAGGGAATTATTGCAAAACTAGGGATGTTTTCTATTTGTGGAACTCCAGATACGCTTATATTTGGCAACAGAACAGTGTTTGCCTGAAAAATGCAAAGCCTACATGAATTAAATGAACTCACTGAGAAAGCAGTCCAACAAATGAAAGCAAGTTTTTTAAAAATGAGCACTAGAAACGTGATGGAAGCTATACACAAGGTAACATTTTATCAGCATAGTATACCATTAATGGATACTGGAAAATCTCCAGTAGAAAAGTTATTATGGAGAAGAATTAAAACCAAAATGGCAATGCTGATACCCAACAAAGTTAAATCCAGAGTGAACCAGCAGAGCAGGTGATCTAAAAATAGATGACAGCATTTGGATTCTAAACAACTTAAAAAGAAAGTGGGAAAAGGCAACTCACTCGATGGTTTGCAGCACAGATAAAATCAAGAGAGAAGCTAGCATGACAATTCATCAACACTTAAATCATTTAAAGATGTGCCATCAAGATGAGAATCTTAGATGCACTGAGAATAATGTCATGGAGAGCAGCACACTAGAAGTGGAGCTAGAGAACATAGCAGACAGCTATCAAACCACAGATCCACCACATGATGATTCACCAGAACCCAAAAGTCTAAAAGAAAACCATCTTGAAAACATCTACGTACCAGATCAAGACAGGCCAAACCACAATCCTATGCCAGCATAGATGACAACAAGCAGAACTAGAAAACTATCCTAGCTATCTGAAGGACTATTAAGATCATATCTTCTTGAATGAGGGGAGAAATGCTACATCCTAGAATAATGAAAAGATTCCTATACATTCATATATAAACAAAGTACGACTATATATTGGGAAAATATATATATATATTATTACATAGTATATTAATGTCTGAAGAAAACCAGCCCATAATAAGGTCATATAGGGTTATGGTCATACCAAACTTATGAATCTTAAGCATTCTAAATCTCCAGAAGAACAATAGATGCAAAAGGGATATAAACCATATGTAAAAGAGTTAGGTAAATGGACTCAGAGACTTTTATCTCTTAGAGTGCGTAAGCAGAATTAGGTTATTACAGGTTGCCCTGACCTTTTATTATTTTGTACCTTTTATGGTTCTCTATATTATATATATCTTTTATTAACCATTTTAATTATCTATCCCATAACTCTCATATCAATATAAAATTGATGCTGCTCCAGCTTGGGGCCTCCAGGCGGGAAAACTAATAGGCCAAAAGCATACAATCAGGAAATTTTTTTCAGCACTGATTCCACTTTAACAAATGTTGCTTTTTTTTTTAATAGATAGATTACATTTTAGGGAACTTTTTTATACATTTTTTCCCCATCTTCTGTATTCTTTTACATTATTTAGATTGTACACATGTTTTTTTTATTTACTATTTCCTGTTTCATTCTAATTTACTTTCATCTGGAATAAAGAAAGTGGGAGGAAAAGTACAAGTTGCATAACTTTTCTGAAATTCCAATTAATTAACCTTCTTTCCTTCTGTACTATCAAAATCCATCGTACATATAAAAAAGCCCAGAAATTTCAAAAAGTCATGGGTCAAGATTAAGCAAATGCCCAATTTGCCACTTTGATTCTTAAACATCACATAATTTAATAAAAAAAAACTTATCGTAAGATTATTCTATTTACAAAATTTATAACATTAATTATTTTTAAACAAAGCAAAACTCTCCATATAGTAGTGACAACCAGAGTAATCAATGGATGCCAGAAGGCTTGTGCATAAAATCCCTATCTAATGCCTACTCATCCAATATCCCCAGACTAGTTTCTGTCTTGTGGCCTTCTGGAATCCATTGCTTACTCTGTTTGGCACTACTGTATGGAGAGTTTTGCCTTGTTTAATAACAATTTTTGTGCTACTATAAGAGATAGTGATCATGTGATGTTTATTAATTATTTTTAATCAGCTTTTAGCATTTCTATGTATTTCAAAATATTTTATATACATTTCGTCTATTTTTCTTTCTAAATAACAAATAAACTACTCATAAAAACGAATGTGTATTAGTTTCGGTGAATTTAAAGCTGTTAATCTTGAATACCGCAACAAAAATGAAAAATTCTAGCAAATATTTGCAATAAAATTAACGGCTACTGCTTGTTGTAAATGAAAAACTGGTTTAAAGATTTGATTAACAGCAATATCTAGAGACTATTGATTACATTACATGTCTTTGGAATAGAGTATTAGAATAGATTACCACTTTTTAAGCAAAAAAAATGTTTACGATTTCTTTGTTTAATTTTTAAATTGAAAGGAATTGTGCAGCAAAAATTACAATTTTAATTTCAAAACAGAATTACTATTCTTTTCTCATCGTGCATATAGATATTAATAAATCTTTCTACCATTTTTTTTTTAAATATCTAGTATTTGTTTAAAAGTATTTTGGTTATCAACATATATTTGTAATGATTTCTTTCAGGTGGTACACAGTTGCAAGGCTTCAAATCAGTAGGAACAAGTAATTCCGCATTCACCGATTCCTTAGAGCTTGATCATAACACTGATGTGTATGTTACCGTTATGGCTGAAAATAAGGCTGGATTAAGAACTGTCAAATATTCAAATCGTCTTCATGTAGATCTTACTCCACCAGAAATCTTTGATGTTAGAGTAAGTTATAAATTAGTAAAATATCTTAGTGCTTTATATGCATTTCATATCTATATAGTATATTTATACATTTTAATACATTACCTAGTAGAGTTCTTATGCCAATAAACATCACATGCCCACCACTTCTATGCGTGTGTATAATTGTTGTTAAAACAGGCAAAACTCACTATACGTATTGCCACACACAGCAAGCTAGAATAATCAATGGATGCCAGAAGGCTTGTGCATAAAATCCCCATCTAGTGCCTTCTATGGGGGATTTTATGCACAAGCCTTCTGGCATCCATTGATTACTCTAGCTTGCTGTATGTGGCAATACGTACAGTGAGTTTTACCTGGTTTAACAATTATGGTTATTGAAAATTATTTCTTTTTTTTTTTCAGATCATAAATAGATTGTTTTTTTATACATGATTAGAAATATAATGTAATGCTTAATGTTATCGCTAAACTTAACTTAATTAGAATGAA
Organism: Epiperipatus broadwayi; assembly: GCA_028023455.1. Classification (NCBI taxonomy): domain Eukaryota; kingdom Metazoa; phylum Onychophora; class Udeonychophora; order Euonychophora; family Peripatidae; genus Epiperipatus; species Epiperipatus broadwayi. The sequence continues at coordinate 2,355,183 of JAQFVV010012519.1, read as the reverse complement.
TTTGAACTCAGACTTTCAAGCCCCCTACAGTTATCCACTCCTTCTTATACAACTGATACATGTGAAAAAGATAAAGATAAATGATCTCCATTATACGTATTGCTGCTAAACCGGTATTCATCAATTGGTCCAGATTATTATCTCCCACACATATATATATAATCAGTGCTCTGTTTATTTTAAAATAGCAAATCTTCAAACTTTAATAGAGAGGCTTTGATCTTCTCCATCTCTTCAGCCATTTATATCATTGAAAATCTGATGATGGAACACTGAAAGCCCTTGTTGATCTCAATATTATTATCATACCTATGTTGACCTTAAGTCACTCTGACTCCTTACATATAGGAGCTTAATATGACCATTTAAATGCACAAAAGAGGCATGATCAGAATACAGGCTGAATATGTAATATTTGAATACAAGTATATTGTCAATATTGAATTTAATATAATTGGAAGAAATTTGAACTTGGTCTATACTGAACTTAATGTAATTAGAAGGAATTCGAACTCAGATACACATGACCACATACATGTGAAAAACATAAATGATCTCCAACATACTATTTAATAATTATTAAGATTTTTATTAAACCATATTTAAAAAATCTTATTCTTTATTACAATATTCATCTCTATGATAACAAAAGATAAGTATTATATAAATTTGCCACACTAGTGTCGTTTCTTTACTTTAAAAGACAAAATAGGGTAATGGTCATTGGATGCTAAATAGCCAACCTCTTATATTGTCTTCTGATCACATAACATTCAAATATTAGTACTGGTTTATATAAAAAATCTGTTAAATTGTTATGTAGGGATTTTTTTTTTTTATTTTACTTATAAAATGAAGAAAGAAAAATATCATAAAAGTCAAATTCCATGAGATTTTTATTTATTTATTATATATTAGCGGAAATCTTTCTCAATGATTCCTATCATTATTGTGCAAATTTATATCACTCTAATTTTATAGTTATATTCAATAAGGATATAAATTTCCTAAAATCTTTTGGACAGTTTGTAACTTAGTATTTGCCAAGGTAACTTGAGCATACTTATAATTATGATTACAAAAAGTAATCGATTAAAAAAATTATAGATAATAATTAAAATATTTTGAAGAAATAATTTACTATTTATTGTATTTATTTGGAACTTCTTTAGTATTTAAATATAAGTATATTGTCTATTCTGAACTTAATATAATTTAGAAGGGATTTGAACTTAGGTTTTCAAACTCCCCACAGCTATGCACAACTGATACACATGACTACATACATGTGAAAAAAGATAAATGATCTCCAATATACATATTTTGTGCTGAACCAATACTCATTTGTTGGTTCAGATCATCATCTCCCACACACATATATAATCAGTGCTTAGTTTTACATTAAGATAGCAAATCTTCATACTTTAATGGACAAGCTTCAATCTTCTTCACCCTCCAACTCTTCAGATTTTTAATAATATGGATGGTTGAAGAGTTGGAGGATGGAGAAGATTGAAGCCTGTCTATTAAAGTATGAATATTTGCTAACTTAATATAAAACTGAGCACTGGTTATATATGTGTATGGAAGATGATGATGATCTGGACCAACTGATGAGTGCTGGTTCCATGAAATATATAATATACATTGGAAATCATTTATCTTTTTCACATATATATGGTCCTTGTGTATTGGTTGTATAAGATGGAATGAATAGCTGGGGGGAGTTTGAAAGTCTGAGTTCAAATTCCTTCTAAATTAGAATTTCTTATAATTTTTTTTCAAACCCTCTATACTTACAATTAAGCTCCAAGGTTTGTGAAGAGTGCCTGGTTTTCAAATATTTATAAACAAAAAATAATTACCCGGAAATGTGGAAATAATTACATCATTTCTGTTCTTTATGTTAGCTATGATTCTTTTATCAATATTAAAATCCTTACAAGAAATTCAATAGTTTCACTCTTATTTAATGTATTAATAAGTTTCATCTATTAACATGAAAATGAAACAATTTTTTTCGCTTTTCAGGTATATTTACTATGTTTAATTTATTTAGTTTTAAAATGAAAATGTTTAATAGTTATGGAAATTTTAAGTGTTCTTTTATAAATTTCTTCCAAAATTATATTCTATATATTTATTTAGAATTAATTTTTAATTTCTGTAGCGTCAGCTTAAAATCACATCCTGCATCTTTAAATAACGTTTGACGCAGCATAATATTAATTAATAGAATACGCTAAGAATAGAAACTGTAAATTTGGGGGGGGGGGGGGAGCAGAAGATGCAAAGCATTTCAACTGACTGACATTCAGAGAAACGTCTCATTTTTCATTTAAAATAATCAGAAATTATTTTATAAGCTTTATTAGATGGGTGTTTTTTTTTAGTTCCTCACTTCAATCTTTTTTTTTAATATATAGGGTATATGAGCGCAGACTTTCACATGCCCCACTACTCTCCACACTATTTCATAACACTGATACATCCGAGCACATATATGTTGAAAAGATAATCACCAATATTCGTATTTCATGCTAAACCAGCAATCATCAGTTGGTCCAGATTACCATCTCCACACATATATGCTATAAGTGCTCAGATATATATTAAGATAGCCAACCCTCATACTTTAATGGACAGGCTTCAATCTACTTCACACACCAACTCTTCAACCATCCATCCAATTGAAAATCTGAAGATGAAATGCTCAAAGGCCACCCTGAGGCCGAGATTCTTGTCACACCCATGTTTGGGTGTATCAGTGTTATGAGATAGTGTGGAGAGTGGTGGGGCATGTGAAATCTGTACTCATATACCCTATATATTATATAAATAACATAGGTATATAATAAACCTGTGTGTTTCAATCTTTTTTTTTTTTTGTAATTTTAACATATCAAAATTTTAAATATACAGCTGCCAGTCATCATTGGAAACAAACTCGTAAATAAACATTAAAGTCACCTGACATTGTATATTTACTACCCTGTCATTTATTCAGTACTTTTTTGCTACTCCTAAATTTCTCTTGATAGATTTTTTTTGCATTCCTGTTTATTTTCCTATCTTTTTATCCTTTTATTTTTTAAATTTCCAGTACTTGTATAGTATATGTAATATAGAAGCTCATCAGATGTTTTTCTTTTAATTATCCATTTTCAGGGGCCTCAAATCTTGCAAAGTACAAGCTATCATATTTAATATTTTCTTTTATTAATTTTTTAATATGATTACGAAAACGGAAGAAATTACACAAAAATATGACTATTGATTATAATTAAAATAAATGTGGATCCACAAATGTATATCTGGGTTTTACTTTGAAATGTTCAAATCCAGCATAGTGTAATTACTCAGTTTTATAGCCCTTCCAACAATTCGAATAAATAATAGATCACTGGACAACATCTTCTTCAATCCTGTCCATAAGAATAGATGCTGTTCTTTGTGTGACGGTTACAATCAAATACCCGCTGGTCTCTGCACAAAAAGCCATCAAATTTACTTTTCTTATTTCTTACTTTTTACCATTATGTATATTGAAATATAGATTTTTATGGCTTTAAATAGTAAATATTGAATTATCATTGGTATTTTTCTATTTATTGAACTAGATAAAACTTTTAGCTATGATCCAATTAGATAATCATTAATTAAAACAATTAGTCAAGTCGAGTCGTACAATCTAGTAATTAACAATAGCATTTGTTTCATTTATATTAAGTTAAAGGATAGATCATTTTAACTTAATGCAAATGGGCAATGCTATTAGTAACTACTAGACCACATGATTCAATTTGACTGTTTTAATTGGTGGTTATCTAATTTAGTACATTGAAAATTTTCATTGTATACTTTTTTTCTGCACAAAACATGACTAAATGTTGGTAAATGTAATTTTATTAAGTTCTTTAGTATTTTCCAACTGATGACATATTACCCTGAAGCCATATCAGTCTGATTTTCCAATCTTTAAGATAACGTCTCCAAGTGATTTGCGGACAAATGCAATCGCTAAAATTTGTCCACAGATCACGTGGAGCGTATGCCATCAGGATAATACGTCATCGGTTGGAAAATACTAAAGATGACCGTCGGGCAGATAACGAGCACCACCATGTTTGTTGGTCGTGAAAAAAATACAAAATAAAAAAAATGTACATGCATGAAAATAGTATATACGACTTAATAGTACATAATATACGTACATAATATACATCAAAATACATAATTTTTTTAAAAAAATGAAAATAATTTAGAAATTAAAAGTAATTAAGTGTAATTTTTAAAAAAAAAAGAAAATAATTTAGAGAATACGTTTTATAAAATGCCATACTTTTACATGCATTTGGATTACTTAATGTCTATATTTAATTATAAAATAGTACATTGAATATACATCAAAATACATAATATATGTAAAAATAATTTTGAAATTGAAAAAAAGATAACTGTAAATTTAATGTCTATATATTTAATTATAAAAAAAATTTTCTGTATAAAATAATATACATCGAAATGACATTATTTATTAGAAACAAAAATGAAAATTACTTACAAATAGCGTTCACTGCGGTGGACTGAATTGGGATGTGTTCCAAAATCGCAATGAAAGGATCAGCTTTATATGACCGCCTCCACATAAATTCACTCAAATATGAGTCCAGGTGCTGACGTGCTGTCCCTCTGTGTTTTTATTGTGCCATGGCCATTTTGACATAGTTTTCTTTTGGGGAGAAGTCCATGGTCTTTTAAGAAAACAATTGCTTCTTCCTCAGTAGTCAGCAAATTCCATAATCTGGTAGGTTCAGCCATCTCAAAGAAAAAAATTACTGTGAAAAATATACAAGTAGCAAAAACGGAAATATTATAGATCTCTGAAACAGAAATATTACAGATCTCAAAGAAAAAATCACTGTGATGCTGTGGGCAGCAAAATCACAATAGACAGACAAATGACAAAATTTCCCAAAGCTCTCTCCAATTTTTAAATCTTCTGGTCAAAAAAAAATCAAAAACTTGACTCTCCCATCAATTAATCATGACAGTGTCTTGGTTGCCATGAACGTTGTCATGTTATCATCAACGACGTCTACCGAAGGAAAATCGGTAATAATTATCTTAATCTTTTTAATAAGTTTAATTTTTTCATAATTCAATACCTTCTGAATATTAAATATTGCCACTTTTATATCCTACTTACTTAATACTTTATATAGTTTATTATGATCATTTTTTGTCACCGTTAGCATCCTCTTTCAAGACACTTTTTTTATATAACTAATACCTATTGTGGATGTAGATAACTTTACAGTTCTTTATCTTTCTTACAGCATATATCTTAAGATGATCTTCCAATGAATCCACCATTTAATTTTTGTCCTCTACTTATTCTTCTGCAATCTTTCATTTGCATTCAAATTTGTTTTATATTTTTCAAATATGCATCACCTTTTATTCAACTTTTTTTTACTTTCATTAATTTCTCTTCCACTTTTAATTTTTTTATTCATTATCCAAACTTTTTTTTATTCATTTTCTTTTTTACATCTCTTTACAAACCATGAACTGTTTCTCTTTTACATCCCATATTTCTGTTATTTTTTAAACTTTCTTAATGCTTCATACTTCTTGAACAGTAAACAAAAAACTTTTACCTCTCTTTTGCCAATATTTATACATTTTAAATGATTTTTTTTTTTTAAATATTGTATATTCCACTACACTGTTAATCTCTTTACCTTTAATAATAATAATAAAAAAACCATCTAGGCACATAATACTCCAAATATATATATATATATATATATATATCATAGCATTTTTATATATTCTATAATATATCCTTAACATTGAATATTCTTATATGCTTTTAGTGGACTTATAAAAGATGATTCAGATTTGTAAATATTTTTTTAGGAGAGGAATTGTGAAATTAGTGAGTCAGAAATTGCATATGGTGACATTCACATATAATCAGTATTCAAAATTAAAGATACACTGTTATATGATTTCAAAATTGAGGTAGATATAGAAATTGGGTAAGAGAACAAACAGGTGTTACTGACCTCAAAGAAAAAGTTAAAAGACTGGAGTTGGGCTGGACATATTGCTAGAAGAGATGATAGTAGATGGACAAGTGAAATTTTAAACTGGATTTCAAGAGATTGTAAAAGACCCAGAAAGAGACCACATGTGAGATGGATGGATGAAATAAGAAAGTGTGCAGGGATGATGTGGAGAAGAGAAGCTAAAGATAAAAAAAGATGGACTGAACTTGGAGAGACCTTCATCCTGCAGTGGATTGATAATGGTTGATGATGATGATAAAAATTTGAACATTAATATACACCCAAAAACTTATTTAATAAAATTATGTAAAACAATCTTTAAATGGATCATGGAAAAGCATGGATCTGTCTGACATTTTGCTAGTGGGATATAATCCTCATAGGCTAGTTAAATAACTGAAGGTTTTATAGCTTTTCATTCTTGTTTTCTATCTGACTGGCAGTATCTGAATATGAATTTGCCACTAATGATTGAAAAGCTGACTTTCTTGAGAATAAATCTTTGACTTCTTTAATGGAAACGATTTTCCAGATTTAAGAACAACCCCCAAATTATGATATTGATTGATAGATTTTCTAAACTGAGGTCTTTTACAAAAAAAATGTTCAAAATTTTCCATAAAAAAAAAAAAAAAAAATCTTAATTGGAAATTGTATAATTATTAATACTACTTATTACTGTTGAACTGTAAATATTCCACAATATTTTTTAGAAAATTAAGTATATAATATGTATGATTTAATAATTCATTTCTAAAGATCAATTTTGTTTAGTACTTGTAAAATAAACATCACAAGACCACCACCTCTTATGCTTGTGCATAACTGTTGTTAAAACACAAAACTCACTATATAGTGCTCTCAGATCCAAAGCTCCTCACTGACAAAGGCCATAAGCCAGAAACTAGTCTGATATATTGGATGAATAGGCACTAGATGGGGATTTTATGCACAAGTCTTCTGGCATCCATTGATTACTCTAGCTTGCTGTGTGTGGCAATATATATAGTGAGTTTTGCCTGTTTTAATACTTGTAAAATCTGACATTTCTCCATGCACAGAACTCAAAACACTTGATTAAACAGGAATAAGTATAATTTTTCTTTGTAGTCTATCAGGTAGAGAATTCATGTTTTAAAAACCTGAGTTCTATGGAGCTAGAGTTACTCTTTTTTATACTTTTTCATCTCTTCTCACATTGCTAACATCTACATTATTTAATGACAACGTAATACAAATTTAACGATAGTTGATTGTTGTTTTGTCAACAACTAAAAATCACTTCTAACTGCAAAAATAAAAACCAATTTCAAATTTCTCTAGTATACTATACTGAAAATCTTCAATAGTACAATGAATCAGAAAGCACTGATGCTAGAAGGTGAATTCCTTAGTTCTAAATACACTCAACATGGCAATGAAAGGAACTCCGGTATTTTTCAAATAATGCTCTTTGTACGATATAACATCTAGATTTTGAGAAGTTTGCATCTGTACACAGAAAAAGAAGAAGATACAAATTTCAGATCAATAATGGAAGCAGGATGTTTGTTTTTAGAGTTTATCATTGGATGTAATCTTCTAATGATGGATTGATATCAATTCGCTTTCATGGATATCCATTTAGAATTACTCTAATACAGATTCGTGCTCTAATAACGTAAGAAAATGAAGAAAAAAATGAACAGTTTTATGATCAGCAGAACTCATCAGAAATTGTAGAAATAATATGTTTTTGGTAATTGATGATTGGAATACTAAATTTTCTAATGAAAGAATAAAAATGCTTTTAACCAGTATGTATGTGGAAATGGAAATAAAATAGGAAAGCAACTAATAAGATTTTGTGAATTTGACAATCTTTTTATTACTAATACATTTTTAAGCAGCAAAGGGTGAGCTATAAAACTGATTTTATTCTTTAAACTCAGAAATGGAAGACACCTGTTTTAATACCAAAAACATAATCAAGAGAAAATTATAAAATATTATCATTAATTGTTCCTGGTAATCGCAAGTGAAGTTGGAAAAAAAACTTATCATGTTTTGGTTATATTATAAAACAAACTATTTTTTTAGAAAAGGTGTTTAATACACAGGTTGATGGAATTGAAAAAAGAATAAATAGCATATTTTTAGATGGATTAAACATTTCTTTGACCAGTCTATTGATAAAACATTAAAAAGAAATAATATTCATATAATCATATATTGACTTGATGGCATCTAATAACATTTGCACTCCAATATAGAATCTTATTTTATTTAAATATCATTCTTACACACATATATATATAACAGAAACCACTCAACACTTAGACAATCCCAATATAGATAACAATCAACAATCTCAATTGTTGTCAAGGCAACCTCCTTTTAACAATAAAGGTGGAATATATATATAGCTATTCAAAATAAATTTTGTTTGCTACCAAAAAACTATTTTTCAAATATAAAAAAATATTTCCTCTGTATTTTATATATTTTATAAACTCAAACTTTAGATATAAAACGTGTTATTTATTTTTAAATAGATCTAAAATGATAGAAATTTATTTTAAAAATTTCTAAAGTGTTTACAAAATTGTGTAAGGAAATGCAAAAAATGGAATCTATCACCAGTAACTAAAAGTAATTGAAATGTCATGTGACATTTGAGCAATGAAAGAGACATGGTTGATTTGCAATTCGTGAATTTTTAGTTGTGAAGTCTGTTATTTTTCCATTGTACACCACCAGAGGGCCTTATCATTAATCATAATTAAGTGTAATGGTTATTTGGTCATAATATCTATTGTCTTAAATTGCTAGACCAGCTTTCAAGACAGAACATCAGTATATGAAACATATATATTAAATTATAAAGTAAAATTTCTATAACTCACTAAATATTTGTATTGAAAAAGAAAAACATTAATAAAAACTTTTTTGAAGAAATTTATATGATGAATTACTTTGGAAAACAAATATCATTTGTGCTTATAAAGTGGTCAGACAAAATACAACAGTTCCATTTTCTGGTCAATCATAAACTTTTTTGATTCCAAGAACTTTTTATTTTTTTCATCAGCTAAAATTGCTCAGAATTGTAATGTAATTTTATCAGTGATGAAATTTTTATATTTGATATCTCTATTATTCAAAATAATAATATCTCATTTCTATGCAAAACAAATTAAATATTGTTTTTACTTAATGTTGTTATCTTATGATTATTCCCTTTTATTTTTTTAACTTACTCTGTTTTTAATTTGTCTGGATAAAATCTTATAATTCCATTTGCTCTGAAATAAACGATATTAAATGCAAAATCAAAGAAGCTTACTACATTGTAAGCAACCCAACAGCAATTAATAGAAGAGAGGCCTGCTTTTCTCTGTCTCAGAAATGGTCTATGTAATATCTTCATATGAATTTGCATAAATTTGCATTAACATTACAGTTCTTAACCAAATACAAGTCGCCATGAATATGGGACTATAAACTGTCCCGAAAGTGCTTGGCGGTAACTTTTGATCATTTTACTTACGTTTAATAGCTTCATTATCTGTGCGCAGGGCACATATATGTATTAATTGATTTCAAACGCTATTGAAGTAAAGCAGCAACCATTTCCAATTTCTGATATAGTTGAAACGTATTCCTGATGATAATACATTTGTTTACAATTTACAAACAATTTTAGCAAAAAAATAAGTACAAAATTTAATTTTTTATAGGATTCAATACTCTTTACAATACTCCCATTTAGCAATATTGCATTTGAATTTTCTTAATCACTAATTCCTGGAACTATAAAACGAAAGTGTAGAGGAAAAAAAATTAAAGATTTTTTTTTATACACGTAATAAATGTATTAAAAGTTAAATATATATATATTCAAAAGTAAAAATAAATTTTGTTCAGGTTTCATGATATTTGTTATATTACATGACCCAAATAAATGCATTGAATTAAACATATTAAGTTTAAAATATTAAATTGTAATTCTTGCTTGATAAAAAGCGCATAAAAATTGATAGAAAATATAACTAAATGTGAGCATCCTACGCTTTTGTTTTGTCCATATAAGATCAAGAATACTGTGGAAGTTGAAGGTTTTTTTTACTTTTTAATATATGCATGTGAATTTAATATATATATTATTATGAGTATTATTAAAATATTTTACTTTATTTTAGATTGGAGATAAAAATAACCATTTCCAACAATCTTTCCAAATTACTGTTCATTGGAAAGCAGTAGACAAAGAATCAGTTTTAAAGAAATGCTGTCTTGCATTAGGTAAATAATGTTAAACCACTAAACATCACATGTTCACTATTTCTTACACTTGCTCATAACTGTTATTAAAACAGGCAAAACTCTTCATACAGTAGCCATTCAGTTCAAGCTAGACTAATCAATGGATGCCAGAAGAGCAAGGCTCCGCACTGATGAAAGCCACAAGCCAGAAACTAGTCTAGGGATATTGGATAAATAGGCACTAGATAGGGATTTTATGCACAAGCCTTCTGGCATCCATTGATTAGTCTAGCTTGCACTGAGTGGCACTACTATATGGAGAGTTTTGCCGGTTGTAAATAATCTTCAGTAAATTATTTTTTTATTTCTTAAATTTAAACTATCATGTGCATTTTTTTTACTTCAAAATTAAAATTTAATTATATACGTTTATAATATAAAAGATATCAGTTGCACAATTTTCCATATATAAATGCAAATAAACTATATAATTATAAAGTGAAATAGTTTTTAAATAATCCAACAGAGGGTAAAGGCATTAAGGCTTACCAACAATTGAGTATTGAGAGTTTGAACCTTTTCCCATCTTATTTTGCCTTCTATCTAAGAATAGCTAGTTAAAGGATTTGGTGATCAATATTGAAGAGTTAGATGGATTAGCTATGAACCAGCTAGCCAAGAAAAATTCTAATGTAGTTTAATAAACTATCAAGTTACTTATTCCAGATTTGAACCTAGGTCATAAGCATTGCAGGCCAACATGCTACTCTTGCACCACAAGTATATTCATTATAAAAGTAATGTGAGATATTTACACTGCTTCTGTTGTTATAAACACAGTAAAACTTAAGATGTGATATGGTCTCATTTATAGAATTAAACTTTTAGTCTAAAATCAAAAAAGAAACATAGGCATTTAGTCAAAATAAGAATCATAGATCACATGACTCTATCTCTTAAGCTTATAAGTTATAAACAATGAGGATAGACAATTCCTCTACAAGCTTTATGATAAATGCTTAGCCAGAGCCAGCACTTAAAATAACTCTGTCAGGAACCCCTCCCCAAACCCCTGACCATGGTTTCGTGCTTTGGCACTCCTCAGAGAGGTGTCAGGGTAGGTTCAGACACTAGATCTAAAAATACCAACCCAAAGCCAAGCACTTATCTAAAAGCTATCTATTGAGTGGGTTTAAAGACATGTAGATGTCTGAAAATTTCAGATTTTCCACTCAATAGATAACTTTTAGATAAGCGCTTGGCTTTGGGTTGGTATTTTTAGATCTGGTGTCTGAACCTACCCTGACACCTCTCTGAGGAGTGCCAAAGCACGAAACCATGGTCAGGGGTTTTGGGGAGGGGGTTCCTGACAGAGTTATTTTAAGTGCTGGCTCTGGCTAAGCATTTATCATAAAGCTTGTAGAGGAATTGGCAATCCTCATTGTTTATAGGCATTTAGTGTATACATGTAGTAAATATGTAAACTATTTGAATAGTAGACAGTAATTTTCCCCCCAGAAGTTAATGATATTACTAAATAAAATTTGTCTTTTAAAACTAACTCTTTTTTTTTATTGAGGGAATTTGGAGTGCAGGAGGACGTGTTGATTACAATTTAAGCTTACGGTTATTCCAGATTTGGCAGGACAGAGCAAGATTTTAATATTTGTTAGATAACAATACTCTACAAAATTATCCTGCATTCTCATCCTGAATTTAGCATGAATTTCATAAGTGTCAATAGATTTATCATTTTAAGTTAGTATATTATTCCAAGAGATTTAAAAGACCCAGAAAGAGACCACATGTGAGATGGATGGATGAAATAAGAAAGTGTGCAGGGGTGATGTGGAGAAGAGAAGCTAAAGATCGGAAAAGATGGATTAAACTTGGAGAGACCTTTGTCCTGCAGTGGATTGATAATGGTTGATGATGATGATGATGAAACCATCATATATTACAGTATTTAGTAGTAAATTGTATTATGAATACTGTGATTGGCAACATTGTAGATTTGTCACATAAAATATAAAAACATCTCTGCTTTTTTTCTGTGTTCACTATATTCCACATCAGTTTTATAATATTCTATATATATATAGTTTAAAAATTCACTTTAAGACATTTTGATTTTAAAATATTTTCCAAACAAAATCAATATACAGTATTGCCATTATTTTGCTCTCAGCAATTTTTGACTTTATAACCTAATACTAATCAAATAAACAAAGTATTATTAAAATAATTATTAAATTTTCTTAGAATAGTTTTAAGGTGTTTGGCATTAGTTACCTTGTTATTGTAATAAGTTCCTTTTTATTCATTTATTTTGATATTTTATAAACAATTGGTACTTTCAATAAAAACATTTATCTTTCAATTCATAATATTAATGGAGAATTTTATTTACTAATGATAGCCATTTTAAATACATTAAAAAGAAAAAATCAGATTTTATGTATTCTGTGTTTAATTTAAAAACTTTCATTAAAATACTATTTTAATTATAAATGTTTTAAAAAAGAAATTGGGATTTAGCCCAAAGAATCTCTGATTTTCTGCATTCAGTACTTAAAATCTTTTTCCCAATATTCCTCATTGTCTATTTAAAGGTACAATGGGTTTTATATCATTTCTTTCCCCCTGAATGATCCCACTTGTTAGTTGAGAATATTCATGATCAATTACTTGTATAATTGTGAACACTCAAAATGATTAATTATTTTATGGATAAATAAAACTGTTGATATCGGGAAGATGGTTGTCGATTAATTAATTGAACTATGCATTTTCAGTTTATATTAACCTAAAACTGTGATAATATGTTTTTTTATATATTTTCATAAACATTTATCAAATGGCTTTTTTTTTTTTTAAATTAACTAAAAGGTATTTATAATAAAAAAAATAAGTTAAAAAATAGATACATGATAAACTTTAGATACATGATTAGCAAAATGACATTAATTGATAAATAGTAATAAAATTATAGTATATTCATTCACATTATAGAATACTATGAAGCATCTATTTTCTAATGAAAATATTTCATTAGATTTTATAAATAGATAAAGATATATCATTTAGTGTTTAAAATTTAGACAACTTCCACATACAAATGACTAAGGTTTTATATTCAAAACATACCCCACCCCCAATAAGGTTTAGTGTATTAACCCATATTATATATAAGCGTTTTAACACGTTGAAGAAGAAGCTGTCAGTAGTAACAAAAACAATTAAATTAAATTAATCTAGGCCTAGTACTTTCGAGGTTTTCCCTCATATTCATGGCCAAAATAGGTTATAAACTATTGCTGTAATATTACTAAATAATAATGTATGCAAATGCGTATGCAAATTAATTTGTCCATTTTCTCGAAATAGCAAAACACATGTCGCGTCTATTAATTGCATTGTTATCATTGATAATAAAATACGCCTCCTTGATCTTTCTCTTACAATCATTGGTTTCGGAGCACACTATTTTGTGGTTGCAGGGTTTGAACACATGACCGGCCTGCTTCTCATGTTCGAAAAATATTGAGAAGTTATCATTATGTATGTACCATGCCAAACAGATCCTCAGACTAACTTCTGGCTCTTAATCTTTTATCAATGAGGCACATCGAATTATAAATATCAATGAAATAGCTATATTTGCTATTTTATATATGTAGTGTGTCCATTCCAATGAAAAGGAGATTGTTGACTAGTTCTCTCCAAGTTACTTACAATTCCACCTCTGAATCAATGCATCTACCACAGAATTTTAAGGCACTAATGTTTCTGGATCATGAGTTATGACTGCAATATAACAGTGCATTTATATTTTAGCTCAGGATAGAACAAAATGCTAAGATTAATTTTTCTTTTAAATTGGACAAAACTGTAGCTGAAACATTTGAAATGATTAAAGCTGAGTATGAAAGTTAAGTCATAAGTCACAAAATTGCTTCAAGTGGTTTGTAGGATTTAATGATAACAAAAAGATCATTGAAGATGATTTATGAAGATACGAAACACGCTGTCATATTTTATATTCTAAGTCAGAACTAGGCACATTAGTGCCTTAAGTTTTTGTGGTAGATAACTAGACTATGTTACTACTTATTTAGAGATGACATTGAAGCTGCTTCTGAAAAGAAACCAGTCACGTCCCCCCTGGCACACATTGTGTATTATTCAGGCTAATGAATCAAAAAATTCAACATCTTAAAGATTGAACAAAGGTCACTTTTTTATTCATCTGTATATTTCTGATTCTATGCCAATAATTGCATATTTTAGTTTTAATTACCTGCTAATTTTATGCAATTTTGACTCTTTGGCAAAAGCTTGATATATTACATATAAAGAATCACATAACTGTTCTAAGATTATGTGTAATATCTATATTAATAGAAATAGTCTAATCTATATTTTATTCTAAAATTGTCTTTATTATAAGTATAAATAATCACTGAATGTAATATTTACTTTGGAAGGGTCAAATGTGCTTACAATTAATTGATAGCTGAGGTTGCTGACCCAAAGCCAGATTTTTTTTTAAGAGAGAGAAAAGACAGTGCATTAAATAATAAAATAAAAGTTTTCCTACTATTGTGAGAAAAATAACATAATATAAAATTTTTTGTGTATCTGTTTATCAGAAAGCTCCAGGGCACAATCACTTGTGATGATGAAATCCATTCATCTTATTTCTAATCATCATACACTTTTCTAATGAATTCAGTTTCTCATAATGTGATGAAAATAAGACAATATCAATTTGGTCATTTGTTCTTCAAATGAGAATTCAGTTCTAATTCAACAGGATTTCTATTTGTTTATGTTTTTTGAAACTATGGCACTATCAAAAATCTTCACTAGCCCTATAGTACAAAAATGTAAATCTTAAGCTCCAATTTAAAGAAGCATCTATGTATATAAAAATCTTTTCCAAGCTTTTCATTGTAGCTTTGTCCTGTGTTAAGCTATAATGGCTCTTTGGCTTCTGGATTTTTTATTACTGATAAATATGTATTTGGATAAATGCTAATTTAGAATCTAATACTTGTGATTATAATAAAAAATAGTGCTATGGTTCTCTTAATCTTGATTAAGATAGTGCTTTTCTGTTTTGATTACTATTATTGAGATTATAAATTAGTGTTATTGTTAGCATATAACGCTTTAATAAGAGTAATCTATCTAATTTTTTTAGAGTACATATCCTCAATTATCTACTACAAATGTATATATGTGAGAAAGTGTTACATATGTTTGTTAAGTTTTGTCTGAAGGCAGAAAAATTATATATATATTATATTTAATGTTTTTATGATTGTATGATGTAGATAAATTAATAGTTTTTGGACTGAACCGTGGATTATTTTCCTTTACATACCGATATTTCGACGGACTAGCATCCGCCATTATCAAGGTTAACTTTTGAAAGAAAAATCGCTAGATCTCAAACAATAATGTGATTCAGTACGAGATGAGAAATGAGATTCAACTTGAAATAATTCAGCATTCACAATATGAGGCTTATCAAAATGTTTATTTCCCTCAGTTTTTTCACCTATTAATTTTAAGTTAATATTAGTTAAATGAGAGGTTTTCACATAATTGGAATACATTGTGCTTCATCAGCCCTATTTAAATCAGTAGGTCTCTTTAATATTTCAATTGACTCTCTCATGGTTCTAAAATCATATCTTTCCAAATTAGCAAGTATTTTTGTATTGTCAAAATCAGGTTTGTGACCAATTTCTAAAAAATGGGAATTAAAAACTGATGTGCTAATTTTTTGATTAAAAGCATATCTATGTTCCTTAATCCTAACATTTATTTGTCTGTTAAACTGACCCACATAGCTTCTTGAGCACTGCAAACATGGAATTTCAAAACTTCTTGGTGTTCCAAAAATATTCTGTCTTTAGGTTTATATATATATAGTTATAGTTATCTTTCTGCGCAGAAATTTGTAGATAAATAGCCTCTATAGAGCAGATGGTTCTTAAAACAATACATGCAATAGAATTCTCTATACCATGTAGCATTAAATCAAAATATCAAATTGATAATATGACAATATTATATAATCCTAAACTCTTGTTTTCACTCTTCTGTATGTGAACGTTCAATCAGATTTAAGCACTAATTTGTGGTTGAAAAGCAATGACCTGTCTTTCAGTTAGCAACCAAACAAAAACAAATCAGTATTCGTAAAGAGTCATCTTCTACTTAAACTTTTTAATTTCATAATAATAATTCAATATCAAAGCAATTCGTTAAGAATCTAATTATTGGAGATATCTAAAAAGAAGCCAATCAGTCTTGAAAATCATTTATAATAGAAGTTGTATTAGATGCAGACATAAATTCTATTATATAATAATATTTACCATTATATAAACATGTTTATTAAGAATATACTATATGTTAAATTGCTTATTGAAAAACATTTTATGACACCAAGAGTATCTTGGCAAGATAACATATAATAAATATTTAATCATAAGCAAATCTCTTTAAAATTATGATAAAATATTTTGCTATGAAATAATGTATTTGACATTATAATATGCATTTTTTTTTTTTGGTTAAGTAAAAAAAATATATATAAAAAAATATATAGTCCAATATAAGATCTGCCATTTAAATTGCACTCAATTGATATTAATCTAACATCACATGATCACATGGCTCTACTATATAGAGAGTTTTGCCTGTTTTGATATTGGTAGTTATGATTTATGCCCCATGTAGCTGCAAGAGGCGCAACCACAGAGATATTCAGAGTAGGGGCCCAAGAGCAGATGACGCAAAGTTCCAGCCGCTAGATGGCGCTGTTCACCATGCGTACGCACATTAATCTAATTGCTAAAAACATATTGCATGGTGTATATTAATTTTAAAATATATTTAAATTTAATGTTTTTAAAGGAAATTTTATAGTTATAGTAGCAAATTATTTATAGTTACTTTCAATTGCAGGTACAGACAACAATTACCAGGATATTCAACGGTTTACAGAAGTAGGTGTTACAAGTCCTGTCAAAGCAAACATACCATCTTCAGTCGATCATGGCACAGAAATCATTGCAACTATTAGATGTCAAAATTCTGCTGGTTTGAGATCTCTGAATAAATCTGATCCTATCGTGATGATGATTAGACCACCGGATTCACGATATGCAGTTGTACTGATAGGAATTAGTTCTCATACTCAATATCCAGTTCGTGGCAATTATCAGCCCTACACAGACTCTCTTAGTATATCATGGTCAGGTTTTAGTGACATTCAAGGCATTGAGCATTATGAGGTCAGTATATTATGTTCTTAATAATATTCTATTATTGCAATCATTTATTTTTGGTAAGAAAATGTGAGTCCATGATTATAAGAATAAAATGAATGAGAAAGTAAAAATTACTATAACAAAAGTTTTTTAAATATAATTAACATTAATACTTAAAATTTCTACAAACAGTGCTCAATATAAAAATTTCATGAGTCAGAAGAAATGCTAAAATAGTTGGTAAATCAGCACTTGTCAATAGAGATAAATATATACAAAATATCAGTCGGCATCCAATCATAAAAAAATGTAAGTACAAACCAGATTTGAAGAAATCGTCTAATAGACCATACTTTTTATTAACTGAAATGCTTCACTGAATAAGTTAATTAAATAACGTTATCATCAGTCCTATTGAAAGTTGGATTACATTTCAAAAAAATTATGATAATGGTCTATCAATCAAATTAATATTCATTTGTATTGGGATATGGAAACAAACAGATATATCTGGAAAAGTGATCACAGGCAAAAACTATGGAAATACTAGTGTAGTTAGACAGATATATTGAAATACTGCTGAGAACATTTGCAAAGCTGCTGAGATAATAAACCACCATTTCCTCATGAACTGAAGATTAGTAGTATCAGCTTTTTGTCATGACTCCTATTGACCACAAGATATTTCCAAGTCCATATAATGGGCTGCAGAAGCAAATCTGAATTATGTAGAAATGCAATCATATATTCAGCAGTAAGTCACAGTTTTGACTAATTATGATTATTATTAGCCTTATGACTGTTAGTTACATGAAATAATGAGAAATTTGAATATTTTATCATCTAAATTTAGTAAAGTTTTGTTTAAAGGGAGGAAATTTGGAATATCATTTTGAAATGGTTCAATTAATATTCTGCAGAATAATTAAATAATCAATTCCAAACTGAAACATGTATGTAACATCACAGGATTTGTTTTTTAATTATAATGTTATTAGATCATTAATTATTATATTTTTTATATTAAATTGTTTTAGGAAATAAGTTTTGTTATTCTACTATTAATTTATATATATATATATATATATATATATTGTATTGGCCATACATGGTCAAGAAGCAATATGGATAATGTATATAAAGAGACTATATTTTGCAATCAGGTTAATAATATGTAGTAAGCATAATGATACTGACTAATGGTGTATACTTCAACTTTCAGTATTGAATTTTTCTCCATAGTATGTAATAATTAAAATAAACAATACATCATTCTCTACTTATAATATCTGGATAAATTGCATATTACGAGATACTCTGGATGCAATAGACCGTGGACTTGATATTCAGATCTGAGAATTTTTATACAAAATGATTGAAATCACACAATATTTAGCATAAATAAAAATAAAAAACAAATTAATAATCATAATGTATAGTACAATTCACTATTCCTATTTATAACAAGTATATCTTCATTAGGAAATACAGTATTTACAAATTATATATTCTTTTGGAGAAAGAATTTAACCATTATCATATGCACCTTGAATGTTTATAATAGTTAAACGATGCCTTTTTTTTGACTATAGAGGGACCTCTCAAATCTCAATACAAGATAGCGACTATATAAAGATAAGAACGGCCATCTTATCTTTAATCTAAATTTCCATATAAAGGTCAATTTAAAGCATCTTGATTTGGGAGTATGAAGTTGTTAGTCATTTCACTTTTTAAGTCCACTATTTCATTTACAAATTAACCTTCGTAAAATCTTGCAATTTACAAGTTAAGATTATGATCTTTATACTGGAAATATATAAACTAAGGTAAAGTTGGGTTTATTTATTAAGTGCATAGGAAGTATGTAAATACTTTTAGAGAAAAGCAAAAGATTAGTCAAATTATTATAAGCGTTCAAAGTACATATGATAATGGTTAAAGCCTTTCTCTAAAAGTATTTACATACTTCTTAATGTGTGTAATAAATAATCACAATTTTACATTAGTTTATATATTTCCAATATAAAGATCATAATATTAACTCATAAGATTTCATGGAGGTTTATTTATAAAGGAAATAGTGGACTTAAAAAGTGAAGAGACTAACAACTTTATGTTTCCAAATCAAGATGCTTCAAATTGGCCTATATAAGTGGGAATTTAGGTTAAAGATAAGATGGCTGGTCTTACCTTTATAAAGTCACTATCTTGGGTCAAGGTTTGAGATGTCCCCCTATGGTCAAAAAAAGATATTGTTTGACTATTATAAACATTCAAGGCATATATGATAAAGGTTAAAACCTTTCTCCAAAAGTATTTACATACTAGAATATGTGATTAATAAATAATCATAACTTTGCATTAGTTTATATATTTCCAGTATAAAGATCGTAATATTAACTTGTTATATATCAGAAGCTTTCACGAAAGTTAATTTTTTAAGGAAATAGTGGACTTAAAAAAAGTGAAGAGACTAACAACTTCACATTCCCAAATCAAAGTGCTTCAGATTGGCCTTTATAAGTGGGGATTTAGATTATATATATCTGCATGACTACTGCGATGTAAACTTTAGACTGTATATCATATGCACAGAGAGGTGATAGTTGATAAAACATTAAGAAATTTACTGATTACAGTAATATGAAATAATATGATCTCTCAAACCCAATAACGTGAGATTTGAAATGATGGCTCTGTGGCAGATAGCCAATATGAATTAGATTTAAATGATGGATTTGTGCAGATAGCAATAATAGTCATGTGTGCCAGATAGAGGTTTTCATAGGTAAAATTAGAACTTCTAATATCTGGTTACTCAAGCTGCCCTTAGTAGTTTCATAATATTCAAAAAGAAAATGCTGTGATATCTGCCTAAAAAAAGGCATGAAAGTTTTTTTTGACTGTGAAGTAATTAGACTCACAACAAAAATGTTCAGAGACTGCTTTATTGGTTATTAACTAAAATTGAAATAGACAATGTATCCTTCAGACTCTACCTCACTTAGTTTTATTCAGGAGTATTGAGTGATGTGTTGATTTCTGCAACATCTTCCTGTAATGATGCTCTGATTTTATGGACATACATGGAGTCATGAATAGTTCTAATAGGTAAGCTACATTAACATTTTTATTTATATGTACACAGAACTGATAAATGCTAATGTGAACATCTGAAATGAAAGCTGTTAACAACTGAATTAACTCATGCAGAGTAAAAATAATTTAATAATAATAACTTTATATAACGAATAAGCGTATAAATAAAATAACTAAATAAAAGTAAACAAAGGCAAAACTCTCCATACAGGAGAGCTAGTGCGAGCCAGAATAATCAATGAATGCAAGAAGGTTTGCACTGAGTTGCACTACTGTATGGACAGTTTTGCCTCTGTTTCAATAGCTTGTGTAAGCATATGAAATAGTGAACATATGATAAATAAAAGTAACTTAATTACTAAGATGAAAATAAAATGCAGTAAATGGATTACACTGACTTATTAAGGTCTTTTCTATTGTTAAAGTTTTAAAATGAACCATTTTACTATGGTATATATAATTATAACTTCCATTACTGATCAATATGACATAAATCCTGTGATGTCTCTTATCCTTCCAATTTCTACCATTTAAGTGCTCAGTTTTCAACAATGGCAGGGGCTACATTCTTCATAGGCGTAGATTAGTTGTAATTTACCCATATGTTTTGGCATGTAAGGGTCAAATTTGGATATTCCTCAGATGATTACATTATTATGGCTGGCAGGTGCTCATTTAAGCTAATCAGCAATGCATTTTCAGAAGCTATATTAACAAATAATAATGCATAAATCAAGATTTTTATTCCTGATAATGATGATTTCTATTTGATAAATCATTTCTTTCCAACACAGTGATGTATATCTTGATCATAGTTATAGATCATAAAGTAAAAAAAATTTCTGAATTTCATATGACTCTGGGATAATTAGAAATAACCTGATTTTTTTATTATTATTATCACTACCAGATTTGTAGATTCCTTTTTTTTTTGTAATTTACAAATGTAATCAAGTTGACTTTTTTTAAAATAATATATATATATTTTTCAATCTTTTTTGTTGCTATTAAAATACCATTACCTGGATCAAATTCTTTTATTGACATATATTTTAATAAAGATTTATAATTTTTAGTTTTGTCTTTATTTATTTATTTAATCCAAGTCAGATACTTATTATAAAACTCATTTATGCAGAAAAATACAAGAGCATTCAAAAATAATACTATTGAATCATTACATTTCCCAATTATTAGTATTTTAAAATAATTTTGAATAACCCATTATAGACTACTATATTATATATGTACTGTTGGCTGATGACTTTTTAAGCTTTTATTTCCAACACTACATAACCTAAGAGATGGATGAATGGATTATCTTTCTGGAACCATCATATTTGTAGACAAATGATTGAAATGGTTCTGTTGATTTAGCTGACCTCTGTCTGCATTATCATTTCTAGGGTTTTCCAGATGAGATCTCTGCTGTGACTTGTTTTCTTATTCTAGTCTCCAAATATTCAAAATTAAAATAAATCTTAATCTTTTTAATCTCCTTATTTTTTTAAATTTAAACCAAAATATAGAAGTTTTAATTAAACTTTACTTTTAGATCTATTTTTCTTTAATCTATCTTAATTACATTGTTTTTGAAATAAATCACATCATCATTTCAACCATTGTCAATCCATTGCAGGATTAATTCAGTTTCTCTGATCCATATCCATCTTTCAGGTGATCTCATTCTGGGTCTTTGACAATCTCTTAAAACTCAATTAAAACTTCAACTGTTCATCATTTATCATCTCTTCTAGAATATGTCCAGCCTAGTTCCATTTCTGTCTTTTAATTCTTAGGCCAGAAAATTATTCTTTTTTTTTTTTTTTTTTTTTAAAGTTAATGAATTCTCTAGTTTCAGAAATGTTTTTTGTATCACTCAAGAATATTAACACTATTATCTCAATCTTTGAGAAAATCACTATTAATCTATTACACTTTATTCCAACATATCTGTAATGCTTTTTTCAATTTTTAGAAGTAATTTTCTGACTTACTAATAAACTAATTAACTGCATGTATCAATGATATCTACTTTTATACTCATGCTTTATATAAGCATTGAATAATCAATAGAAGTCAGTCATAGTGACTGTATGTGAAAACAGATGTTTTGATTCAATGCACAAAATGCAATATAAAAGGGTCATATAATAGCTGAAATTAAATTTCTATAGTTAAATATGGACTTTAAAACAACCTATAGTCTGTTTGTGCTATATATTATATTAATACAATTTATCCAAACCATTTTGAATATTTAGTAAATCCATTATTGTACATATATACATACACCTTATGTTTCAACTGTCCTGCAGTCTTCTTCAGAGCCAGTTTACTTTAATCTTTCCAAAATAAAAAACATTATTTGGAAAGATTAAAGTAAACTGGTTCTGAAAAAGACTGAAGGGCAGTCGAAACATAAGGTATATGTATATACTACAATTAAGAATTTTGTTAAAAGGTGTTTAAAGAGGTTTGGATAAATTGTATTAATAAGATATTACAGCAAAATAAAGGAAATGATGATTTTGGTAATATTACATTAATATTATATTATAAATGAAATCTATTATAAAAGTTAGTTTTATAACTTTAATTATGATGCTTTCAAAAAAAGATTATTTTAATCTAATAAACACAACAGGGTAATTTCAGATTCCAAAAACATTACTAATTAATTATCGAAGAGTGATTGGCTGTACCAGAGAAAAGAATAGATGTAAAACTTATACATAAACGAGAAACTGAATTGTCAGAGAGTCTAATTTGTTATTCATTTAAGTAAACCAAAAATAAATAATAAAAGATACCTGTCTCCTGAAGAAAATGTTGAGGTGTTTTTTAAATCTAATAAATCAATAAAATATTTATATAATAAGATTGATCTAATTAATGTATTTTGATAAATTATGAATTGAAAAAAATGAAATGTCGCTGAAGGAATTTGATACTCAACCAGGCAAAATGAAAAAATATTTTTTAAATATAATTTTTTTTTTTTTTAAATGTTTTTATTCATATAAAACTAAAAAAAAATTAGTTTTTACAAATAAAAGTATGGGTGCTCATATTTAGAAATAATTTTAGTTATATTATTAATAAATAGAAACTAGATTTTAATAATTTTAAAAAGCTTGTAAATAATTTCCAAAGAATCATTTAAATAAACTTGTAACTAAGCCTACTTTTTTACAGCAATGCCAGTCTGTTCTTCAGATTTAAAAAAGGGTGTTTTTTGTCTGAAAATAGATTGATGTTGATACAAAAATGTTGCAATTTTATTTAAATGAATCTTTGGGAATCTGATTTGTGAATTATAGTAACATTTTTATTTCTAAATATATGTGTGCTCCATGCTTTTTTTTATATGTGCGTGAAAGCTAAAGAACAAATATTTTTTTACTTTATACTGCATTTCTGTGAATAAAAATGCTTTATTTTCTGTTTTTTAGATTTATATATGTAATACTGAATTATCAAAATCAGTTTTCTTTATATGTCAATGCATTGACCGGACAACGAACCCGGGCCAACTGCTTGGAAGGAAGCTATGCTAACCACTAGGCCACCAAGTTTTCAATAAAACTTTCATATTTAAAGGAGTGCTACTAGGCATTTCCAGGATCAATTTTACATTTAAATTAATTTTTTTATTTTCTAACTCTAAAAAAATGTTTTATCATCAGGAATACATATGTATGTGAAGCTTCATCTTGATAGGAAATTGGGAAGTGGGTGGAAAATGATTTACAAGATTTGATCAATACATACAGACAAAATAGACTAAGTTAAATAAAAATGTATAATAAAAAAGGCATCTATCTTTCTATAAATGTTGATTATTGGTGTTCAAGTAGAAATATATATATCTAAAGCACTGCAAACAAAAATATTTGAAGAAAAATACTTCAAATTTAAATAATTTAACTGACTTCATCGTGATATATGATGAAATAAAAAAGATGCTTTACTAACGGAGCTAAAATCACAGGAAATGTTTGAAAGTGGCATATACTTTTAAAATAATACCATCTGTTCAATAATATCTTAGTTATCAGAGCCAATAATAAAAACAGCTAATAAAATAATTACCTCAGAAATTAAAGTCATATATCATATGACCTACTCCTTTTTTAAGCTTGTAAATAAAAAATAATGAGCTGTGCCAAACCTATTGATAAATGCCAGCAAGAGAAAGCATTTAAAAATCTCTATCTAGAAATCTCATCCTAACCTCAGACCAATGGTTTCATGTTTTGACATTCCTCAGTGAAGCACTAGGACAGTTTCAGACACTAGATCTAAAAAATACCAACCCAAAGCCAGCATTTATCTAAAAGTTATCTATTGAGTGGAAAATCTGAAAATTTCACACAGCTATCCAACTCAAATAGTTATATGGGGCTGAGAGATCTTCAACCAAACCATATATTAGTAGAGTAGCCTTAGCAATATAACATTGCTTAAGAATTAAAGCAAAAGTCTATAAATAGTCAGTGAAAATTAAAGTCATATATCACATGACCTATCTTTTTTAAGCTTGTAAATAAAAAATAATGAACTGTGCTAATTGCTCTAACAATCTTATTGATAAATGCCAGCAAGAGAAAGCATTTAAAAATCTCTACCTAGAAAAAACACCCTAACCTCAGACCAATGGTTTCATGCTTTGGCACTCCTCAGGGAAGCGCTAGGGTAGTTTCCTGTGGATTCATAACTATTTCTTTGCAAAATATTTCAAAATATTAGTGCAATGTTGTTATAAATGCTTTACTATTAAGGTAATTATGTACGATTTAGTTTAACAGTGTGACTTTGTTTTACCATTAAAATTGATTTATTGAACAACTCTCATTACAGTATATGATATATTTGCACATTTTAAAAAAGATAAGAAATTACCTCAATCAAATAATTTGAAGCCATTTTTTTACAATTGTCTCTATATAATAGAAAATTTTATAATAAGCATTTTTTGACCTTTTTTTGTTAAATTTAGGTTCGTGTTGCTGATGCAAAGAATAGAGATGTTGTTGCTTGGGTGAGTACTCGTAGTCCTTGGATTACATCTTTAAAATTAGAACATCTACAATTGAATCCTAATGAAAAGTATTATGTGTTTGTTCGAGCAACAAATGAGGCTGGTCAACAAAGTGAACCAAAATCAGCCGTAGTGATTATTGAATCATTGCCTCCAGCATCTCGAAGTAAGCTTGATATAAAACATTTTATAGTATTAGTTAAAGCAATTGCTCATTTGAAATAATAAAAATTATGTCCAATGAAACATGCTCAACAATTAATTTTCGATATTATCACCCCACCCCTTGTATTTTTAATTTTTTAGTTAATCATTATATTTTATAAATGTAGTTTTATTTGAATTTTTTTCCCATAAGAAAGTAAAGAAACTAAAGCTTATTAATTAAATGCAAAGTATGGGGGAAGGGTGTTCTGAAAAATTAAACAATTATCACTACGTTTTAACATAATTTTTCGCTTATATTTTAAAAATTTATAGAACGAAATGTTGTTTGATGTGATCAAAAGTATTTATACATCTATATAAAAATCATTTACTTCTTCAACTCATTTTGATGAAAAAGTAGATAATTTTATATAGATATACAAAATACTTTTGATTACACCCATGAGAACTTTTAAATTGCCTTAGTTGATATTGTTAGAATTGGAAAATGATTTTAAAGATGAATGTATGCTTTGAGTAAATTTGATTATGGTGACAGAAGTCAAAGAATATGTAGAATTTATTGGAAGAGAAAAACTATTGTGAATTTTTTTTTAAAAAATAAAAAAAAATACTAAATGGAAATGACATGGAAGCATACAAACAAAAGTAGAGCAGAACTGGATTATATTTTGACTAATATATATTAAATATTTCAAGATTGCAATGTTCTTAATAGATTCAGCACAAAAAGTGATTATTGACTAATGAGATGTAAGATATGGGTTGAGCAAAACTAGAACGTTATTAATAAAAACAATATTAACAGTTAAGGCTATCACCTTAAGATTATGCACTTGAATATGACAGCAGAGACCTCTACAAATCTTTAATGCAAGATTAACGACTTTAAAAGACAAAAGCAGTGATAGCCTTAATATATATTACTGCGCTTAACAAATAAGTAGTTACAATGTTAATAGTTGATATTCCTAACTTTAAAAACATTTAAATTTGGCTGAGATCATTAAAAAAGTAATTGAGACTGTACTAAGAACTATGATAAGATTAGCTGGAAAAATAATAGCAATTCAACTGGAAATTTTCTACTGAGAGAAGACAATGGATGAAGATAAGAAGAAATATGAAAAATTTTGAAAATGATTCATTAATAAGGCTTAAATATCTGAAATTCTATAAAATGGTATGGAAAAGAATTAATAATAATATATGGAAATATAATTGTGAATTGGCAAAGAAATCCATAAAACTAAAATATAAAACAATATCTTGGTATGGAAAGTTGTTTCAGTAATATGAAGAAAAAATGAAATTATTATTAAAAAGTGAGATAATGTAATATGTGGAAAACTCCTATAAAGAATTATAAGTAATAAAAAACAAAAATCTAGAATTACATTTTTTGAATTGTCAAGCATTTTAAATGAAGAAGTGGGATATGCAAGTAAATCTATAAAGAAGAGATAACTTCAGGAAGCAATGAAATTATTAATGATATCTTTAAAAAGAAGATAAAAAAATAGAAAAGTTATTGGTAAAATTATATATAAAACATTTAAATGATCAAAATGCCCAGGTGATTGAATGAACGCAGCAGTGATATTTGTTAGTTCTATACAAGATCTTTACCAAAATAAAACACATCTGTAACAAACTTTAAATTCAAACCAACAAGCTGGATTTTAAAATGATCTTTATCATAGTGGATCACATCCAAGTATTGAGAGAAGTTGTAGAAAGGACCAATGACTAAGAATTGCCATTATGTTTTCAATTTGCATATTATCAAAAGGTATTCAATTCAATAAGCATTTCCACAATGATTCAAGCTTTAGACTATCAAGGTTTAGACCTAAAATATTGTCATATTCTGAAGAATATTTATCATAAAATATAATGGTAATGCTTAGATTATGTAGTGATAATTAAGAAGATTAATATAAATAAGGATGCATGACAAAAGTGATATTATATTTCCAAAACTTTTTTGCAATAAGTATTTTGTAAGATAAATAAATAAAAATAAATAAATCCTTAACTAAGTTATCCACGTTTTCAGATAATGTGATTATTTTTGCAAATAAAACTTCAGAAGTTCAGAAACTACTACTTGGATGAAAGTAAGAAAATAGAATTAACTAAAAATTTGTCAGGAAAAAGGAAATTAAAAATTAATAATTATTTGGTTTATAAAAAATTTAACAACTACAAGACAAATTATTATTAACACAGATGAGAACAGTGGATGAGATTAATCAGAATTGAACTTGAATAGAATGCTTTTGATAAAAATAACCTAATACTAAGTGTTGGAAAGGGAAGATTTTTAATAATTATGTTTTACCAATTCTTAAATATGGATCTAAGATTTGGACAATTAATAGAAACACAATACAAATATATCAGTTTGTTTAACGAAGTATTGAAAGATGTATGTTGAAAATACAAAAAAAGAAATTAAAAATGAAAGAACAAACAGATATCACTGATATTAAGAAATAAACATCATATGATTACCATATATGTTTAGTGAGTTTTTGCTTGTTTTGATATTAAGAGACTGAAGTAAAGTTAATCTATATATATTGTAAAGAAATGATAAACTGATGGATAGTTGAAGTCTTAAACTGGATTTTAAGAAATTGCAAAAGACCAAAAAAGAGATTTTGTATGAGATGGATGGGTGAAATCAAAAAAATAGTGTCATTTGGAGAACTGGATTAAACTTGTAAAAATACTTCATTCTGTAATGGATTAATAATGATTGAATCATGGTAGCGATAATCTTGTAGAAAAAAATATCACATGATCACTATCTCATACTAGCACATAATTGTTATTAAACAATTCAAAGCAAAGCTCTCCTTATAGTAGTGCCATTTTGTGCTAACAAGAGCAATCAATGGATGTCAGAAGACTTGTGCATAAAATCCCTATCTAGTGCCTACTCATCCAGTATCCCCAGACTAGTTTCTGGCTTGTGGCCTTCATCAGTGAGGAGCCTTGGATCTGAGAGCACTGCACCTAGATCTTAGGATCTAATGCAACCCTCCAGCACCCACCTTTTAACTCTATTTAGCTACAAAACTATGAGAATGAAATTGAAAACACAATTAATATTTTCAATCCAAGCTCAATAGCTTATATAGTCATATGGGTCTGAACTCAATTCAGCACCCATACATTTTGGTGTCTTTGGCTCTTCAACAACCATAGCCACCACTATCCTATTAGGCAGGATTGGTGTTAAACCACTAAGCATCACATGATCACTATCTCATACTAGCACATAATTGTTATTAAACAATTCAAAACAAAACAAAGCAAAACTCTCCTTATAGTAGTGCCAGAGCAATCAATGGATGCCAGAAGGCTTGTGGATAAAATCCCTATCTAGTGCCTACTCATCCAATATCCCCAGACTAGTTTCTGGCTTGTGGCCTTCATCAGTGAGGAGCGTTGGATCTGAGAGCACTGCACCTAGATCTTAGGATCTAATGCAACCCTCCAGCACCCACCTTTTAACTCTATTTAACTACAAAACTATGAGAATGGAATTGAGCTTGGATTGAAAATATTAATTGTGTTTTCAATTTCATTCTCATAGTTTTGTAGTTAAATAGAGTTAAAACGTGGGTGCTGGAGGGTTGCATTAGATCCTAAGATCTAGGTGCAGTGCTCTCAGATCCAAGGCTCCTCACCGATGAAGGCCACAAGCCAGAAACTAATCTGGGGATATTGGATGAGTAGGCACTAGATAGGGATTTTATGCACAAGCCTTCTGGCATCCATTGATTGCTCTTGTTAGCACAAGATGGCACTACTATAAGGAGAGTTTTGCTTTGGTTTGTTTAGAAAAAAATATGTATTGGAATTTCAGTCATGTTTTTCTGATTGATCTTTTCTAATTTCCAATCTGTGCATATTATATATTTTTGCTATTTAATAATCTTAATATTGTAATTGATCTTATATAGAAATATATATTATTTTATAAAGAAATTAATTTCAATAAACAAATCATAACAATTTCAAAGTTAGAGTCAAGATTTGTGGATTGGAGTGAATTTCTCCAAAAATATTATTATATATTCTCAATGTGTTTACTAAAATTGTTAGAATATATATATATTTTCATTTGATTTGGTCAAAAGAATTGATAAGATTATTTTGGTTAATGAAGACATATTATTTACCTTGGATGTGACAGAATTATATAGATCTATTGAAAGAAAAGAGTCTATTCATGTTATGGATCAATATTTAAATAATAAATGAGAATGCAGGTTTAAGCACTTGTTGATTAAAGATTTATTAACATTTATTGATCAAAATTTGATGGCCCTATTTGAAAATCAATTGTATAAAATGGACGAAGATTGGCCATGGGGTTGCCTGTTTCATCTGTTGTATGCAGTTATTTTGGCATTGTTTGCATGAGATTCCTCCATTATATATATAGGTAGGTAGGGAAATTAACTGAATCAGTGTGTAGATAGATTAATGGATATTATGGATGGATAGATTTTTAACATATTGGCAGATAAATACATTATATGAATGTATGAATTTATAGAATGGTTTTAAAATTTAGTATTATTAATTGTTTTTTGGGGGGATGGGGGGTTGTTATTGGTATTAAATATCTTTATCATTTGATAAAAATATTACATAAATTGTGATTTCTCATTTAAATTTATTTTTCATAGGTGGCGCCATTTCTTCCCGTTGGAATCGCAAAAATTTGCAGATCTCATGGCAAGGAAAATTCTCAAGTCATTCCAGTTTAGTGTATGAAGTATCTGTTGGTACGATTAATAATATACAATATTTTATTTTATGTATTTATTTTTATAATGAAAAATTGAATTTTCAAATATTATAATTTGTTAAAACAAATCTTCAGAAAAAAATAATTATCAAAAAATGTTTGTTTAAATAACGAATTTTGAAATCGCAATACATTATTTGAAATTTGGTCTACTTTGAAAGCATAAAATAAAAAGGCTAAATTAATGATGAAAAATAAAGTACACAAATTATTTTCATTTACAATATTTACTGGTTTTATTATTTTTGCTTATGTCTCTAATCATCTTCTCTTGTATTTATTGTTCTTTTTTTTTTTTTCTATACGTATATCTTGTTTAATTTACAGAATTCCATTTGTTTTTGATTTTATTCTTTAAAAACATGTTTTTTTCATAGTATCTTTGAAATTATATTGGATAATTGGTACCAGATAATTAGTTGAAGACAATTAGTGATTTTTCTTTCTATTGATATTATCATACTGATTTACTCTCCCCATCTCCTCCTTCCCTTTCCCCTCCCTTTCCTTTCCTTTTCCCCTCCCTCTCTCACCTCTTTCACTCCCTCTATGCCCTTTTCCATTCCCTATTTTTCTTCCCTCTCTCTCTTCTACACACATGTAATCCCTATTTAACTTTTTTTTTCTGCTTTCATTTTGCATTATTAAAACCTTAAATTCATTCAAATATTCCATACATATTATTTCATATTGATCTTTAATAACTCATATTGAAAAAGGCTTTTAAAATAAATTAAAAACTGGTGCTACCTTCATTGATCTAACCTTGGCTCATGATTCTTCTTAAAAAAATAATCATCTTCTAAAAGTTTCTAAAATTCTTAAATGCAGCAAAACTCTTAATTTACTTGACAAAATGCTCTCCAATAGAATAATTCAAGTGATAGTAAATGATAGTCATAATCAATACAAAATTTTCCACAATAGATTACTAAGTTCAGTTCTCTCACTTATTTTTTTAATATATTCATCAGCGATCTTCCTAAAAGAGATATTTTCCTGAAATAGAAAAGTCTATCAATAAGAATATGAAAAGATTAGAAGTCTTTCTTCAAACATTGAGAGCTTATTTCATAATAAGATGAATATAATCTGCAATAATAGACTTAAATATAATCCTATTCCACACTGTCCTCATTTATCTAAAGTTACTTCCTCATTTTCTTAGCACTGCTGGGAAATACTATATATCCCTATTAGGAGAAAAAGTTTCCAAACTAAACTTTTAGATATTCAATTAAATATTATTGTGAGAAATATTACTTGCACTCTCAAATCTATACTCTTTTGCAGGGCTTCTTCTTTCATGTATTTCTCCAACAGATATCACAAGAGAAGTTGCTTCACAGAAATTATATAAAAAGCTGATAATTAGATTGATCTATCAAAGACTCCAATCAAATCATGATTCTTTTTGTATGTCAATTGAAAATCTACAGTTGAAGAAATATGGTGTAAAAAGTGGAATTCTTATGAGATTCCAAACAATGTTCTTTTTCCAGATCCAATAATAAATCCAGATGGATTTATATTCTTAAACCCAACTGGAATTTCATCAAATATGAATAAACACAAAAAGCCACATAATTAACGACTATGGAATCTGTGACTATAGTGGTAAAATTGAAAGTCTTAATAAAACTGCTGATGAATCTTTCTTCTTATTGGACTCTCTGTAATTGCCCTTTAAGATATATTTTTAAAAATCCATACACTAAATAAATAATAATATTTGTTTTTTTTTTTCATTTTTATTTCTGCTCAATTTGTACTTCTTTTTAATAAAATTGCTTGTTCTTTAATAAAATATAATTTTTAATCCTAATAAATATTTGCCTTTTCTGATACATCCTGGATTTTATGAGACCATAATCTTTTATTTATTTAAATTAAGCAATAATTAATCTTCATTGCTTTTCTTTGAACATCCTGAAGATAATTTTCAGCTATAATCCTATTTCATATTGAGTTTACAATTCAAAAATATTTTTGTCATTCTCAACATTTTTTTTTTTTTTGATAAACAAATGAGTGAACCCTCATAAATCTTTTTTATTACTCACTGCTACTTCTTATCATTCCTTAGTAATAATATGATAAAGATAACTGTTTGCCTTAAAAACATTTCTACATCCAAAGAATCGCATTTATGAAGTATGCAGTCCCAGAAAATAATTTATAATAAAATTTCCAATCTACACATTGGTGAAATTATCTCTTCTACCAATAAGTGTAACCATTCTTTTTGTATTAAGAATGCATCTTATAATAGTGCAAGAATGTAAAATATAATTCACTGAACCATATTATTCTTGTTATTTTTGTTTTCAAATACAACAAAATTCAATCGTAATGATTTTTTATTGAATATATCCAGTCATATCAAAAAAACTAATTCAACATGTATATTTCCATTGATAACTTAGATGCTTTTCTATTCATGTCCATAATTGACTTAACATTATATCAATTCTAAGTCACTGAATAAGTGAAATATGGAGAGATGTATATTGGGAGTAACAAAAAGCTTTCAAAGGTGAAATAATTTTGTGAGAGAATAAACAGATTCATTGGCTATTTCTAAAAGAGATGATAACAGATGGATAGTCAAAGTTTGGGATGATATAGAAGTCAATGTTAGTAGCTGGAAGAAAAGTGTATTAAATTCTAAAGATCTAGGTGCACTGTTCAAGAGTAAAAGCTCTTCGTTGATGAAAGCATAAGCTTGAAACTAGTCTGAGGATTTGGGATAGGACAACACAGGATAGGAATTTATTAAGCATTGTCATTTATTTAAATTTATTGCAGTAAGTGGCATAGAGATGGTGGAAAAGTATCCTTTTAAAACAGTAATATGGAAGTTGGAGTCATGTGCTAGGTCATGTGATATTTTATTGGTTTATATCGAATCTTGGTCACAGAATAGAGATGCTATAGTTATTTAAAAACTAAGCATACCATAATATACAGAAATGGGACTGGCTTCAGATCTATATGACTATACAAAAAAGTTGACTTAGATTGAAAACATTTATCTGTTTTTCAGTTTGGGTTTTTACTTGATAGTATAACATAGAAGTAAGTGATAGCAGGTCGTAAATATCTATCAGAGTGCATTGTATGAAGGCCATAAGCTTGAAACTAATCAGGGTTTTTGGATAGGACAGCATAGGATAGAGATTTATTAAATACTGTCATATGGCATCGGCCATTACTTATTAAAGCTTATATAGCAAATGGCATAGAGAGAATGGAAAAATATGCTGCTAAAACAGACCAGATATTCTGAATATCTTTCACTTGGGTTTTAAATCTGAAGATTAGATTATTAAGCATTTGAAACTGTTATAGTAGAATTTTATAATATTCTGTGGAAAACGCATTTAAAGGACTAGTTTTTTGTTTTAAAAAAAGTATCATTAATATGCTTGCAAGCTTTTATAATATGTAATGGCAGTAATAACAAAATCCAGATATTGGACTTCAAACATTTACATTGTTAATATTGCTGTCTTTTATTTTCACTTCTACGTTGTAAATTTTTTTTTTTTTGTAAAGAATTTTGGCTTTGCTTATAACATTGCATTGTGCTGCATTAAAAAATCATGATTTCTAATTTTTCCTTAATTTCCATCTTTATAAACAAGGCAAAACTCTCCATACAGTAGTGCCACCTGTGCCAACCAGAGTAATCAATGGATGCCAGAAGGCTTGTGCATAAAATCCCCATCTAATGCCTACTCATCCAATATCCCCAGATTAGTTTCTGGCTTGTGGCCTTCATCAGTGATCATTGATTACTCTGATTAGCACAGGGTGGCATTACTGTATGGAGAGTTTTGCCTTGTTTATAAACAATTATATGCTTGTATAAGAGATAGTAAGCATGTGATGCTTAATGGTTTAATTTCCATCTTTGTTTAAAAGCAAGGTACTATGAAGCTTCATTTCTTTTATGAAAATGAATTAGTGAATTTTCTGGTTGAGTGTTATGGAAACTCACAGTGATTTAAACGTGAAATTACAAAAATATTTATGTGATTTTATGTGCTTGTATGAATTATCATATTCTATTTTTGATTTGCTCAAAACTTGTTTGAACATTCTAAGTGAGAAAAAAAGTCATCGTTTTTTAGTAGTAGTATATATTTAAGTATTCAAACTATAACTTAGAAAAGAGTATTGCTTATCCTGATAGGTCTCCCTAGCTATTTTTTTTTGCTTCTTTTGATTTAATATTTGTTTTCTGCACTATGTCAAAAAAAAAGTCCATCCTGTAAAATAGTGGGTTAAAAAACTGCTCAAAAATTAATTAAGTAGTTATCAAAGAAAATTAATATTCGATAGAATTTTATTAAGCACTTTAAAAACTAATGATTACATTAACATTATATACTTTATTTTTTCTCCTATCATTTGTCTTCGTGTCTCACTTTACTAATGAACGACATATACTTGACATAATATTTCAATTTGTATAGGAACCAATATCTTAAATATATGATGTTTGCCCTTTTTTTCCTCATATAGTTTATTTAAAGCTGCTAGATGAAAAAACAATTTAGTAATACAAAAAAAATGATATATATAAAGTAATTGATAGAAAATAATGCAGCCATCCTGTTCACCACTATTTAATGTTATTCAAAACAATCAGCATGGCTGATATAAATCGATGTTTAAGATTTCCAGTAACTTAGTAAGAAAACAATAACATCTCGCATTTTTGCAAAAATGTTTACAATTAAAAATTTCCCCCAATTGTTGTCATTTATACATTGATAAAGCAATTTTTTAACATGAGAAAATATTCACATGATCACTATCTCATACTAGCACATAATTGTTTATAAACAAGGCAAAACTCTCTCTATACAGTAGTGCTGGAGGGTTGCATTAGATCCTAAGATCTAGGTGCAGTGCTCTCAGATCCAAAGCTTCTCATTGATGAAGGCCACAAGCCAGAAACCAGTCTGGGGATATTGGATGAGTAGGCATTAGATAGGGATTTTATGCACAAGCCTTCTGGAATCCATTGATTACTCTCATTGGCACAGGGTGGCACTACTGTATGGAGAGTTTTGCCTTGTTTATGAGAAAATATTGCTAAAATTGAAGGAAATTTTATCGAGATCAATAATACAAGACTGTTGTATGTCAATTAAAGTTGACACACGCAGGCAAAAATTAATATCTCGAATTACACTGTACCAGAAGAAATTAATTTTAAAATTTAAATGGATTGCATTAAAACTGAAGAATAAATATAACAGAAAATTACAGTTGTTAGCCAATAAATTATGCCAGAAATTAGAATTAGTTGATAATAAAGATAATTGGGTCAGTCTGTCCAATCACTAGATTCCAGAGACAATAGGGAAAATTTTGTAAGTAATAGTTCCAAATTTGTGGATGGATGTGGAGGAATCCTAAAATAGAGGCTATTGCAGATATAGAAACTAAATTTGAGAATAACATGCTAAAAGATAGAATAAGAGAGGAAACTGCAAAAGTTTTGAATTTTCTATCAGATTCATGCAAAAATCCTTGGTCTGAAAATATAAATAATATTAGAACATATATAAGTGATAAAGACATAATATACATTAAGGAAGAAATAGATAATCAGCTAGCTCTGATGAATAAAGAGAAGTATAGAACTAAATTGAATCTGCAAATTAACAATCGTAAATTCACAGAAATTATGCCATATAACCTAAAATACAAAAAAGATTATATTATATCAATACCAAGAAAATACTGTGGAAAAGCATTTACAATGTCAGACTATTTTAATATGTATCCTTCAGTTACAATTTTACTGAGAATTCTTGCCAGTATCAAATTACGCAAAGACAATTTTCCTTTAAAATTAATAATAGACTTCGGGGGATCTTATTTTTATAAAATGGCCAAAACTATTGCTACCCAGTTAATAGAAGATTTAGGATTTAGAAAATACACAATAAAATCTTCATACAAGTTCAAACGTGAAAGTGGACCTTAATAATAAAATTGCTTATTAGATGTTAAAGAACTATATGGTTCTGCACCACAAACTAAATCAATTGAAATTATTGATGAACTATTAGTTATAAGGTATACAAAAAAGAATTCATTTTGGATATCCAGAAATGTGTCGATGAAAACATCACAGTAATAGCAAATGAAAAATATTATAGAATGAAACTCGGACGGCCAATGGGGCTCTCTTTTAGCAGTAAATACATATTTATTATCATAAAACAGTATTGGATAAAATAAATAATTTTGCATTAATTGTTATTATTATTTTTAGCTAACCTTATATATAAATCACAACACCACAGTCAATACTTAAATAAATCAATAGAATATCAGTAATCTGTTGTCATAGCAACACTCATGTAATGACAACTGATATTCTATTGGTTTATTTAAGCATTGACTATGGTGATGTAATTTACACATAATAGCCAATTAGCTGTTTGCATTTATAGTTTATTATTTTTACATATATATTTTTATTTTCTGTTTAGGTTCTAAACCAAATTCCAATGATGTTTTGAAGTGGACTCAAACTACAGAACCTCAGATAGTTGTTGAAAATCTTAAATCTGGTCAGCAGTACCATGTTGTTATCACTGCCATTAATGAGGCAGGACTATATACTACTGATAGTGCAGTTGTTCGCTAACAGAAAGTTTTTATATTCTGTTTTGTTGTAAATGTATAATGTTAAATATATAAATAAGAAGTTTCACTATTTTTTAATTATATTATTCGTATTATGACTTCTTTTTTTTTTGACATCATTCTTAATAGAATATTACCTTATTCAGTTAATGCATAATCGGTAAAATTTCTTGGATCAATTCATAGCTAACTTAGGTAAAAATAAAAAAAATGGAAATATTGTGCTCATCCTGCCTTTTGGTTATTCTAATTTCACATGATCTGAGAAACTAACCATACTATTATTATTTGCAACTTATGGTAAAACATATACATAAATAAATTATGGGGTTAATACATTTGTTAGTCATGCCTATGTCCTGAGATTTGAATCCCAGCTTCATTTTTCAGGCAGTCATAGAATTTTTTAAGTAGGGTGTCCTATAGCCAGCCATTCTAAATTAATTAATGGGTAATTTTAGCTAGAGGTAAAAGAAAAATGGAAAACCATTAAAACTGTCATCATTTAATAAATATTCTAATGCCTTTTTTTTTTTTTTTACAGATTTTTTTTGGAGGGCTATATTAGAGAGCTTTACTCTGTAATAGTCTATTAAAAGACTTTTTGTCTATATTTACATGTTAAAGAATATTCAAACAAATTGTCCACTATTTATCAAACAAGTAATGGAATTCATTATTATTGATTCTTGTTTAATTGAGAATTAAACATTATTTTTTTATTTATTTAAATAGTTTGTCAAGTTTTTAGGAGTATTTCATAAGCAGATCTCTCGGTCTATGTATTCGATATATTCATAGTGTTAATTTTTTCAACTGCGTATGCAAACCATTCAGAATAATTTTGTCACGGAATTCTCACTAAAGATCGTGTTTACTTTAAAAGATTGCTTAAAGAATGAGCTCTATAAACTATTAAATAAATGTACCCTATTATTGGTTCTCTCTAAGAAGATATGAGCTTATTGTTTAATGTTAAAATAACGCCATCAAATAGTTTCGGATTTATATAATACTCCCAGATGTAAAACATTTTATACTATGTTTATTGTATAAAAATCGTTTTATGCAAAAAAATTTAATCCATTTAATTTTAAGCTATAAAGTAATAAGTGACTTTCTAGTTCAAGTCAATGCTAATGTGTTTAAAATATTATAAACAATCAGCTCTAATGGATTACTTAACTGAATATTTGCTGTGTATACACGTACATATTAATAAGAATAAATAAAATGTGTGTGTGGGTGTACAGGTATAAAAAATTAATTATAAAAAAAAAAAAATAAATTAAAATTTTTTATATATTTTTTATTAGTAGGGGGGGGGGGGGGGAAAACTAGTGAAATTGAAGTTGTTCTGGCAAATAAATAAGAAGAGATCTAGCCGAGAATCTAATTGGACTATCTCTGAAATAATGTGTGAGCAGTAAGGTACTAACAAAGTTAGAGTTACAGAGTAAAGAGACATTACATGACATGACCACCATCTCTTATGCTTGTGTATAACTGTTGTTAAAACAGGCAGAACTCACTATACATATGCCACACACAGCAAGCTAGAGTGGATGCCAGAAGGCATCCATTACTCTAGCTTGCTGTGTGTGCCATACGTATAGTGAGTTTTGCCTGTTTTAACAACAGTTACACACAAGCATAAGAGAGGGTGGTCATGTGATGTTTATTGGCTTAAAATCAATCCTGACTAATAGGATATTGGTGCCTATGGTTATTAAAGAACCAAAGACACCAAAATGTATGGGAACTGAACTGGGTTCAGACCCATATAACTATATAAGCTGATGGGCTTGAATTGGAAACATTAAAGTGTTTTCAGTTTAAGACTCATAGTTTTGTAGTTAAATGGAGATAAAATGTGGTTGCTGGAGGGT
This sequence comes from Epiperipatus broadwayi, assembly GCA_028023455.1. Lineage (NCBI taxonomy): Eukaryota > Metazoa > Onychophora > Udeonychophora > Euonychophora > Peripatidae > Epiperipatus > Epiperipatus broadwayi. Next base: position 2,315,863 of record JAQFVV010012519.1, on the reverse strand, counting down.
TGCATTAGATCCTAAAATCTAGATGCAGTGCTCTCAGATCCAAGGCTCCTCACTGACAAAGGCCACAAGCCAGAAACTAGTCTGGGGATATTGGATGAGTAGGCACTAGATGGGGATTTTATGCACAAGCCTTCTGGAATCCATTGATTACTCTAGCTTGCTGTGTGTGGCATACATATAGTGAGTTTTGCCTGTTTTAAAGAGACATTATTGATATTTAATCTCTAAGGAGATATGAACTGTAAGAGATCTAAGTGTCCTTGTTCTCAGCTAGCAATTAGCAAGTTGAAATTACTAATACTTTACTAATGCAATTATTATTATCGAAGTAAATAAACTTAGAAATTTATTTAAAGTTTGGTTGTTGTTGTTTTTTATTTATATAATATAATTATCCAGCTACCAACTGAATGCATAGTTCTAACCTGTGAAGCCTGGATATTATTTGACACAATCGACAAAAGCATTAGGGAGATATATTGTTAGGCGCAGATCAACAGTTTAACCTGGGAAACTTAAATAAATAATTAAATTTGAGTTATTAAATTTAGCGTTGCAGTGAACCAAAAATGAAGAACATGACAACAAAGTTTGACATACAAAATCTGGGTCAATGGCAGATATATGTGAATCATATTGAAAAGTATATGCTTATGAATGGAATAACAGATGATAAACTTAAAATTGCAATACTATTATGGATGTCCGGGAAAGATGTCTTGAATGTGGCAAATCATTTATGTGATTCCAAGCTGCCCAAGGAAATACTTCTGAAGAATTACTGATAAGACTAAATACATATTTAAATCCATAATATCTTATGTTTGCTTTAGCAAGCATAAGAAATGGTGATCATGTGATGTTTAGTAGTTTAATACCAATCCTGCCTAATAGGATAGTGGTGGCTGGGGTTATTAAAGAATCAAAGACACCAAAATGTATGAATACTGAATTGAGTTCAGACCCCCATGACCATATAAGCTAGTGAGCTTGGATTGAAAATATTGTGTTTTCAATTTCAGTCTCATAATTTTGTAGTTAAGTAGAGATAAAAGGTGACTGCTGAAGAGTTGCATTAGATCCTAAGATCTAGGTGCAGTGTTCTCAGATCCAAGGCTCCTCACTGATGAAAGCCACATAAGCTAGAAACTAGTCTGGGGATATTGAATGAGCAGTCATTAGATAGGGATTTTATGCACAAATCTTCTAGCATCCATTGATTACTCTGGCTTGCACTGAGTAGTACTACTATATGGAGAGTTTTATCTGTTTTAAACCCATAATAGCAAAATTTTCAGCGTGTCTTCATTTTTATAAGAGGATGCAGTCACAAAATGAAAATGTGTGTGAAATATGATTGGGTTCTATGAATGTTGGTGAAGAATTATGAATTTAAAAAATATATCGAATGAAATGCTGCTGGATCAGCTACTATGGGGAATAAAAAATGTGAAGCTTAGAGAAATATTACTAAGTGAGAAGGAAGTAACTTACAAGGTCACTATTGAATGGGCAGTAGCTTATGATGCCATAGTAGACCATATGAAAACATTTAGAAATGCAAGAGTAATTCTTCAGAAATGAGTATAAATGTGGTAAAACCATGACAAATAAGTAAGAAGTTATCTTCCCTATTTGTTGTTGCTATGGAAAAACCGGGCATTTAAAACCTAACTTCAGATTTAAAACAAAAAGATGTTTTAATTGTGGACTGAAAGATCATTTGTCAAAGTTATGTAAGCAACAAATGACAAAGCAAGATCTACAGTGAAAGAGTAAATTGAGGGAAGTATCTAAAAAATTGACAATGATAAATAAATTGAAAGGTACTGATGATACGTCAAAATTAAACGTGTAAATCTATCAAAATGTACAAATGAAGATCGATAGTGGGGCAGGCAAATTATTAATATTGTGGAAAGACTGGAATATGATTTGTATAAAGGCAAAAGTCAATGACAAATTGAAAAAGTCTAGAGTGATAGTGTCAGACATAAATGGCAACCACATGATAATTAAAGGAATGGCCATAATGCTTGTACAAGTAAATAACCATTGAAAACAATTTCCATTGTATGTAATGGAATGAAATATATTAGGAAGAAGTTGGTTGAAGTCTTTCAAAATAAATATTGGACATGATAAAACTGCTACAGGAATAATAAATGACTGGAAAAAAATTCAGTTGCTATATAAATTAAAGTCTGAAATAGGTAGTGGCAAAACAGTTCCAAATGAAAGTAGAAAGGAAAATGACTATTTGGAAAATGTAAAATTTAATGGGAACCGAAGTGTATGGATTAAAGATATAATAAAGAGAAAATGACTACCATAAATAATTACAAAAGTAGTATCAGAACAAATACATAAAATAATGTTAGATGGTGGAGTGTTTAAATGTCATATAAACCATATTAAAGAACAGAAAATAGAACCGTTACAAGATGTAGTAAGTAATATAATTTTCTACTTGTTCTTTTCCTGTGTATTGATTTCTATTATACCATTTACACCTCTATACACCTTATCAATACTTTTATTTGTATTAAACTAACAGTTTAATACAAATAACAAGAGCTCTGATGATGACTGCAGGACAGTCGAAACTATTAGTTTAATACAAATAAAAGTATTGATAAAGTGTATAAAAAGGTATAAATGGTATGATAAGATGTAGTAAGGAAATCAAAATGATATTTTTGGTGAAACTGAATTTAAAACTCCTTAGTTGGCTTTCCTGTTCAAGAAGTTACTGAAGTAACAAATAAACAGGGAGAAGAAAAGACTATAGAGCTAGAGGAAGTAGGTAGGAGCTCAGCAAGGCTAACAGAATATGGACAATTTATAATAGAACAGAGTATATTGCAAATAAAGCAAAAGCTAGAAAATTTGTGTATAAAATTTCTGGAGTAGTGGGAGGATTGTTAGGTATGTACTTATATATTTTATTGATAATAAATAAAGATGTGTGTGTATAAGCTTTTAATGTAGATATGTTATAATACTCCAGAAATAAAATAATTATGCAGAAAAAGAAACTACGTACTGAAAATAGCAACAGGCAAATTTTCATGTTAAGAAAAGTTCACTTTATGCAAATTAGCAAAGCTGATAAAAAAGTCTGAGAAGAATTAAAAGAGAAGAAAAAAGTTGTGTGTAAAAACTAATGAAAAAATGATGTTGTTCTGGCAAATAAATAAAATTCTAATCAAGAATCTATTTGGACCATCTCTGAAATAATATGTATGAACAGTAAGGTACTTACAAAATTATAGATTTAAAAGTTACAGAATAAAGAGACTTGATATATAATCTCTAAGGAGATATGAACTGTAAAGAGATCTGAGTGACCTTGTTATCAACGAGCAATTAGCAAGTTAAAATTACTAATAGACCTGTAGAGGTCCCTACCTTTGAATTTTTCAGACGCTTATTCCTAAAGGTTACAGCCTTAGTAAATATTAATTAATACAATTATTATTATTTGAAGTAAATAAACTCTTGAAATTTATTTCAAGTTTGGTTATTTTTTTTATTTATAAAATATAATTATCCATCTGCCAACTGACTACATGGCCCTGGATATATTAATACTAGTGCAATAAAAGAAGAAAATGATTTTAAAACGAAAGAGTATATTTAGAAAAAAGTGCATCAAATTAGTATAAATAGAATAAAGTTTAAACAGCCCATTCTGGAACAAAAGACTATCCAACCAATCCCAAAGAGAAACTGGATGAGAAAGCATTGCTCATCATGACTGCCAAGTTTCTAGTGATTATCCATTTATCATTTCACTTTCTTGCTAAGAATAGTTAATATCCATTTATGATCAGCATAGGATGATAGTGGAATAGACTATAGGACAATTAATTACCTGAAAATTTTTTAAGCCTAATTCGAATTTATATTTTTTAAAAAGCTTTATCTACTCGGATTTGAATCCTATACCATGTATAAGGCAGGTGGCTGGTCTTTAAACCTTCAAATTTGTGTACATTCTTAAAATAAACTATGCTGTTGATGTTACATTTACTTGTTAATTTAATTCAATAATTAACAATTATTTTTAGTTGTAAGAGTTGTAGCCTTTTTTTAATGTTCAATATTTTAAAATGGAAAGTACCAAATATGGTTTTTAATATATTACAAAGCAAACATTTTAAACTTGAGTAGGAACCGTTTCAGTAATCAATTGTCAAAAAGTAGTTCACATTTCATTTATTTATAAAAATTCTTTTTTTTTTTTTTTGCTCTTTTTCTTTTTATACTTTCAGATTTTTTTATTCTTTATTTTTTAAAATATAAGTCTAATTTATTTTCTGTTAAATTTTTTCTTTACAGTTTTTTTTTTTTTTTGGATTGATATTGCAAATCTTATCAATTCTTTACTTTTATTTTTCTCTAAAGTTTTTTCTCACTAATTTATTTAAACCATCTCTGCAAAAATTAAAGCTTTTTTTTTTATGACTTAATCTACAAGTGTATAATTATTGTACAAGCTCAATGGTGATTAATTATCTTTTGAATAAATATATCAATATTATTACTAACTATTATTAAAACAGGCCAAACTCACTATACGTATTGCCACACACAGCAAGCTAGAGTAATCAATGGATGCCAGAAGGCTTGTGCATAAAATCCCCATCTAGTGCCTACTCATCCAATATCCCCAGACTAGTTTCTGGCTTATGGCCTTTATCAGTGAAGAGCCTTGGATCTGAGAGCACTGCACAAGCCTTCTGACATCCATTGATTACTCAAGCTTGCTGTGCGTCGCAATACGTATAGTGAGTTTTGCCTGTTTTAGTAACAGTTAAAAGTAAGCATAAGAAATGGTGATCATGTGATGATTATTACTATTTATTAGACTAGAGATTGTTATGTTAGCATTAGGCCAAATGAAGGCTTTAAACAATTAAAAATCAATATATCTATTATTAACTGTTCCAATCATGCACAACATTAATTTTGATTTTCTTTCTTTATGCATAGGTATTTGTAAATTTTTGGCTCAGTATTATTTGGTCCATATTAAATTACTTCCATTGTCATTACTATTCATCATTTATCAGAAAGAAAATAAGTCATTAAGCTGATTCAAGGCCAATAATACTAAACAGTAAATTTATACATGCACTCTCTTTTTAGTAAAAATTTCATTAGTTTAATAACAGGTGTATGCTCTTGTTTGAATACACAAACAGTATTAAAATTTTGTTTATTTTATACAGGCTAGTATGAAATAACATAGTATTTTTTTATTCTATAGTAGAGTAGTTTTATTCAGTAATTTGAAATACAGGCAATATTCATGCTGCAAATTTTTATAACAAACGTCACTTGAAATTACATATTTCCTTATTAATATATATTAAGGCTATAACCTTAAGACTATGTGTCTGAAAAAACAACAGTAGAGACTTCTGCAAATCTTTAACACAAGATTTATTTAAATAAATAGAAGAATCTAAAGTATTTTAATTTGAGAGCGTAAGGCTACTAAATCCTCACTGATTAAGTCCACAAATTCTATAACACATTAACATTACGCTCTCAAATCAAAATGCTTTAGATTCTCCTATTTATTTAGAAAGTAGGTTGAAGATAAGAATGGCCACTCTTGTGTTTTAAATAAATCTTGTGTTAAAGATTTGCAGAGCTGATAAAGAGATTAGAACAGTTCAGCTAATAGTTTTTGTAAATGCTGGCCAGAAGAGTTGGCTAGGGTGTTGTAGTTAATTGGCAGTAAATAACTGGCCAGAAAGAGTTGGCTAGTTTTCAGTAATTGGTAACTGTAGCAGAATAGCTAGCTGCAGATCTGGTTTCCAGAGTTATATAGAGCTACCTTGAGGGTATAAGGAGGCAAGTAAAAGCAGTCTACTAATTCTATATGCTGGAGTTTTGATTCACATGAATCCAGACCCACTTCTAATGGATCAATTAGCCTGTATAAATGTCAACAAGATAGCTTGTGGGCCTGAATCCCATCAAGCCCTAGACAGAAGGGAGATCATTGCAGACCAACTTAACACTATATCGATGACAGTCCAAGTCCAATTCACTAAGGGAATCCTATCAGTTGATGAAGAATTCATTAGATGTATGCTGCTATGTATATATGCAAGGAATCGCAGACAAATGCATTGTGTTGCATATATAATGTGAGTTGTTTTAAATAATTCATTTTTAAAATGATATTCTAAAAGTGAGACATATAATATAGAATGCTTTTGTTTAAAATCATTTATTGAGAAAACAAAAAGGCATTTTGAAATTTATGTTTTAAATTCTAAAAAACATAGTTAAGAGCAACCTGTGAGTCCTACATATATAGAGAGAATATTATTTTTAAATAATTTATTGAGAAAAGAAAATGACATTTTAAAAATCTATTTTTAAAATGTAATAATTTTTCTTGGATAAAAAAAAAACAATAAAGTAAAGGATTCTATAATCTAAATTTTAAAACTATAATTAATCAATCAAAACAGTTATCTGTTGAAAACTGGTTTTATTTTTTTAAAAGCAAAAAAAAAAAAGCTGTAATAGAGTTTAAAACTGATTTGAATTTTTTTTTTTATATATTCACACATATTTGTGTGAATTGTATGGAATTAGTTATAAAAATTAATGTCATTTTTACGGTGATAAATTCAAAATCAAAGCGTTTTAAAATCTCTAATAATGATCAGAAAACTTCCAAGTTCCACAATCAAAATCTTCCACATCTATGGAAAAATTTGTAATAAATTATGTGATAAATCTAAAATTGAGATGGTGTTGAATTCCTTAGATGTTGAAATAACTGAAACACAGGCTTATTATATACCTGTGTCTATATATGTAATATATAGGGTATATGAGCACAGACTTTCACACGACCCACCACTCTCCACATTATCATAACAGTTGGAATGCGGAGTGGATTGAAGTCTGTCCATTAAAGTGTGAGGTTTGTCTATCTTAATATATATCTGAGCAGTTATAGCATATATATGTGTAGAGATGGTAATCTGGACCAACTGATGATTGCTGGTTTAGCATGAAATACTTATATTGGTGATTATTTATCTTTTCAACATATATGTGTTCAAGTGTATCAGTGTTATGAGATAGTGTGGAGAGTGGTGGGTCGTGTGAAAGTCTGTGCTCATATACCCTATATATTAGATGTTGAAAGTAAATCTACTTTAGATGAAACGTAATCAATAGTAGTCTGTCCAATAGACAGGTCCAGAGAGTAGTCACTACATCAGTTCATCCATTCTTCCATTCCATTCTCTTCCTTGCCCACTTACTCAATTCCACATAACCCCTTCCATCTCGTATATCATCCAATAATGTCAATCTTTTTCGTCCTTTCTTTTTATTTCCACTCACCATTCCTTCCAAAACATCTTTCATTAAACTATAATCTTTTCTTGGTATATGTCCAATCCAGTTTCTCTTTCTCTCTTTGATACCTTCAATCAATCTTCTTTCCTCATTAACTCTTTTCAAAACTTCTTCATTTGTTATTTTATTCACCCAACTGATTTTTCCATTTTTCTCCATGTCCCCTTTCCAATTCTTTTTCTCTCCCCCTTTCCCCCCCCCATTCTTTTCTCTCTTTTTTTTCTTTCCCCCTTCCCCCTTTCTTCTCCTTCTCTTCTTCCCTCCCCTCCCCCCCCCCCCCCCCCACTCCCCCTCCCCTCCCCCCCCCCTCTTCCCTTCCTCCCTTTTTTCTCTCTCCCTCCCCTCTTTTTCCCTTTTTTCCTTCTTCCCCCCCTCCTTCCTCTTTTTTCTCTCATCCTTTTCTTCCCCAACCCTCCCCTCCACCCCCCCTTTTCTCCCCCCCCCTTCTCCCCCCCCCCCCCCCCACTTCTTTTTCCCTCTCCTTTTTACACCCCCCCCCCCCCCCCTCCCCCCTTCCTTTCCCCTTCTTTCCTCCTCCCCCCCTTCTTTTCTTTCCCTTTTCTTCCCCTTCTTCTTCCTTTTCCCTCTCCCCTTTTCCCCCTTTCCCCTCTCCCTTCCCTTTCCACCCCCCACCCCCCCTTCCTTTCTCTCTTTCTTTCTTTCTTTTCCCCCCCCCTTTCCTTTCCCTCCCCCCCCCCCCTCACCACCCCCCCTCTTCCCATTCCTCTCCCCCCCCCACCACACCCTCCTCTCCCTTCCTCTCTCTTCTTTTCCTTCTCCTCCCCCCCCCCCCCCCTCCCTCCCTTCCTCTTCTCCCTCTTTCCCCCCCACCCCCCCCCCTTCTCCTTCCTTTCCTTCTTCCTCCTCCCTCCCCTCCCTCCCCTTCTCACTTCTCTCTCCTCCCCATCTCCTTTTTTTCTTCCTTCCCTCCCCTCCCCTCCCCCCTCTCTCTCCCCTTTTCCTCACCTTCTCTCACTTTTCACCCCTCTCTCCCCTCTTCTTCTCACTCTTTCTTTTTCTCTTCTTTTCCTTTCCTTCCTTCCCCTTCCCTTTTCCCCCTCTCCCTTTCCCTCCTTTCCACTCCCTTACCTTTCTCTTTCTCTTTCCTTTTCCCTTTCTCTCCCTCTCCCCCCCTCTCCCCTCTTTCTCCCTTTCTTCTTCCTTCCTTTTCCTTTCTTTCCCATTTCCCTCTCTTCTCTTTTTTTTTTCTTTTTCTTCCCTTCCACCCCCCCCCCCCCCCCACCTTCTTCTCCTTTCCCCCCCCCTTCTTTCCCCCCCCCCCCCCCCCTCCCTTTCCCCCTCCTTCCCCCCCTCCCCTTCCCCCCCCTCCCCCTCCCCCCCCCCCCCCCCCCTTCCCTCCCCTTCCTCCCTTTCCCTTCTCTTCCCCCTCCCTTCCTCTCTCCCCCCCCCTCCCCTCCTTCCCCCCCCTCCCCCCTCCCCCCCCCCACCCCTTCCCTTTCCCCCCCCCCCCCCCCTCCCCCCCCCCCCCCCCCCCCCCCCACCCCCCCTCCCTCCCCCCCCCCCCCCCCCCCCCCCCCCCCCCCCCCACTCCCACACCCTCATTCATCAACTCCCTTTCACTTCCCCACCCCCCCCCCCCCCCCTCCCCCCCCCCCCCCCCCCCCCCCCCCCCCCCCCCCCCCCCCCCCCCCCCCCCCCCCCCCCCCCCCCCCCCCCCCCCCCCCCCCCCCCCCCCCCCCCCCCCCCCCCCCCCCCCCCCCCCCCCCCCCCCCCCCCCCCCCCCCCCCCCCCCCCCCCCCCCCCCCCCCCCCCCCCCCCCCCCCCCCCCCCCCCCCACCCCCCACCCCCCCCCCCCGTGCCTAAAACCACCCCCCCCCCCCCCCCCCCCCCTCGAATGATCCCTCCCCCCCACGACTTACATCCCAGCTCACTCCCACCCACCCCTCACAACGAAGGCCCCCCCCCCCCCCCCAATCTGGGGAGCTCTGGGTGGCATGGGACCCATGCCCTATTCCCAGGTGAAACGTAATATTGCAGATAATTTCCAAAATACATTGTATAATAATTTCAACAGTATTTTATAAGTTGCTACATTTATCACTAATATCCAAGAAGAAAATATTAATATAGAGAACAATGATTAACATAAAATAAATTTAGAAAATAGAAATAATACAAATATTGATATTGGTTCTACAAATTAATCTAATATGGGATAGAAGTCATAGATAAAAATAATGTTGCTGTGGATAAAAAAGAAGCTGCAGAAAAAGTTAAAATCTATACAGAGGACTATGAAATGATCTACGATTAAGGGCTACATAAGTTTTTATGATATTCAGAAGTCATAACATCTACAGTATTGATATTTTATAATACAGAGAAGGGAGATTCTTGGTGTTACTAAAGGGTTATAATTATAAATTTATTAAACGCACATTGATTACGTAAGTAATATTTAGTGAGGCTATAACCTCGATAATATGCATGTAAAATGCGATAGTAGGGACCTCTACAGGTGTATTAATGTGTAATAAGAAATGTGGACTTAATCAGTGAAGTATTGAATAGCTTCACACTCACAGATCTAACCGCTTCATCTTCACCTATTTAAATAGAAAGTAGGTTGAAGTAAAGAAGGGGTTCCCCTCTTTTCTTCCATAGCGTAAGCTTGTGGTTAAAACACCTGTAGAGATCCTTACTATCGCATTTTACACGCATATTATCGAGGTTATAGCCTCAGTAAATATTAAAGGGTTATATAATGCCTTGAATATATGCCATAGAATGAAATACAGTATAAACATTGTTAAGATTCATATAAGATCTATTATTTATTATAAATATTCATTTGAAAGAAATATGTTTCAGACCCGTATGGATTTATATAAAGCCTTCTGTATTTGCTATAAAGTTAAATGGAAGAAATATTATCCACGCTAATATAATATCCAAAGTATAATAAATTGTAGTTAAAAATTATTTTTTGGTTGAAAAAGATTGTGAAGTGTGATATTCTATGAATGGAATGTGAATACATAATTTTTTTTTTTTAAATAAGACCAAAAATTATGAAATAAAATTATATTTACTTAAGTTTAGATTTGACATTTATATTTTTTTTAAATAAAGTACTTAAATAATTTAACTTCAACAAAAAAAAAATGCTTTTAGTTTAATTAAAAAGAAGAAAGACTGTGCAAACAGTTTTGTATTTTTAAAAAAGAAGGCAGACTATAAAATGAACTAATTAAGTAATTTAAAAACAACTGAAAAAATATCTGTAGAAAAATAAATAGGATTTTCTAGAGAATCTACAAATGAGCAGAACAAATTTAATTAGTTGGATTGGAGACAGTTAAAGCATTTATAATGAGTTCACCAATAACTGAACATAAATGTATTATAAATAGTCAAAATAAGAGTCATAGATCACATTACCCTATCTCTTAAACTTGTAAGTTATAAACAATGAGGATTGCCAATTCCTCTACAAGCTTTGTGATAAATGCTTAGCCAGAGCCAGCACTTAAAATATTTCTGTCAGGAACCCCTGATCATGGTTTCGTGCTTTGGCACTCCTCAGACAGGTGCCAGGGTAGGTTCAGACACTAGATCTCATATTTTTTTTTAGAAACCAATACATAGATACATACATATGTATTACTTAATCTCATTTTGAATTAATACCTTCCTCCCATTGTCATATGTATGTAGATGGGAAATTCTTACTTTAGTCTTTATTAGCACCTCATAATACTTATCAATCTATATGATGTTATGTTAAAAGATTACAAAAGAATATATATCTAGAAATCTCATTAATCAAGTTAAATTTTTGTTCTACTCTCAAGTCCATTATTTTCTCTCATACATACTCCTTATTTACTATTACTAAATCATTCTACCAGCACTGATATTTTCTATTTTTTCCTCATTCCAATTTTTTTAAAAAAATATTTCATTACTTCCAGCATTCATTCATCATATTTCTCATCAACATCAAAAATCAATATTAAAAAATGTTACATTTTTTTTCTCATCATTTTTTCTCCTACTCCCAAAAATAAGTGTTTTATATTCTACTTCTCATCTCTACATAAATCATAACTTTAATCTAAATTCTTATCTCATTTTCATATCCTTTTCTTGACATTCAAGATTCTTTTCTTAGCCTCAAATAGCAGCAAGTTCTTAATTTTATCATATATTTTTTCACACTTTATATTCTTAAATAATTCTAAATTAGTTTTTATTCTTTTCATTTTCCATCTCTCTTTTTTTCTCAAATAATTTATATATTCACCATTCCTCATAATTATGCATTTGTAACTATTGTTTATGCATATATCCAACTTTTTTTATTTACTATCTTTATATATTGTAAAAAAAAATATCAGCAAATATGTTTGTCATTTTTAAACATTGTTTTTATTAATCCGTTTTAGTTCATGTTTTAGTTCTTAAATATTTTTAATTTCTGATATTAAAAAAAAGATGCAATGTGATATAACACAACTAGCCCTTGGCCCAAATCATCTCTAATGGATATTAATCTCTTCTCTCATTATACGATCTCACAACTTTACTGTTTGTTCTCTATCTTTATTAATGCTAAATATTCAATTTTTTTATATACTGCAATTACATAAATCACATAGGAAAGTTAATCTTTTATCTTTTTCTTAAAATATTTTTTAATGTTTAGACTTTCCACTCTTACTTAGTTTATTTCAACTATTATCATAAATATCTTCAGCTCTTAGTGACTTTCTTTTAATAACATATTTGTGTTTTTGATCTCATATTTTTAATTTCCACGACATTCTTTTTTACTAAGTTTTCTATCCTAATATCTTTGTTTCTAATGTTCTACTATGTTCTTCCCCATTTAATTGAAATGTATTTGCTAATATTTTTTTGCACATTTTAATCCATCCTTAATCAATTTATTCAACAGCTCTTCCAATTAATCTGAATGAAAATTATTAAATTCTATTTTTATCCAATAACATAATATTTTTAATTGGCTCTTAGCATTTCTCATATGGAATAACAAACAGTGTTAAAACAGTAAACCATTCACATATTTTCCCCAAGACATATCTTTCCATTTCTTTCTGAATCTTATACAAAGCTGTCAACAATTCAGATATTAAGTTTACAGGATCATTTCCAACAGTGACATTAGCATACCCTACTTAATTCTCCCCATGAGATTTTAGTTCCATCATGTCTTATAAGCATATAGATATTCCAGTGCTCTTTTTCATTTATTAACAGTTATTTTCTCCACTGTAATGTGTGTTACATTTTATTAATTTTAATTTTCAGTTGAGTATACTGTTTCACTTCTATTTAGTAATTTTCTAATTTATTTGCTGGTATTACCTTTTATCAACTAAATCTATTATAATAGTAGCAACTCTCCATACAGTAGTGCATCCTAGTGTAAGCTATAGTAATGAATAGATGCCAAAGGGATTGTGCATTTAAATCCTTATCTAGTGCCTACTCATTCAATATCGAGATTAACTTATAGCTGTCATTAATGAAGAGCCTTGGATCTGAGAGCAATACATTTAGACCTTTGGATTTAATGCATCCTTTCACTATCTATTTTTTACCTATTTAATCAATTATAAAGCAACAAACCCAAATTGAGAACAGTAATGTTTTCTATCCAAGCTAATTCACTTGTGTTCATATGGATTTGAACCAGTTCAGTATCTATATATTTTGATGTCTCTGTTTTTTTTATAACCAGTCACTAACATCCTTTGGCTAGGATTGGTCATTAAAGTATCACAAAACTACCATTTCTTTTCCTTGCACAAGTTATCAAACAGTAGCAACCAGGTGGCAATGTTGTATGGAGAGAATTGCTATTATTTTAATAGCTTGTGCAAGGAAAAGGAATAGTGGTCGTGATGTTTAAATGGTTTACATCTAATATTCACATTTTCTTTTTCTCTATACATATCTTAATTAACTTATTCATTTTCATTAGAAAAGAAAACCACTGCACATTCTTAACTTAAATTTTTAATTCTGTCTGAAATTGGTTATTATTTAGTCTTAGTAATTTATTTTCACTTCCCTTAAAAATAATGTAGACACTATATATAATAAGAATTCAGATACAATGTGTAAGGATATGCTGAAAAGTAACCAACTGATAACAGGTACAACTAGACAGAGTTTGAAAATCTCAATTTACAGCGATTGTTTATAATAAAAAAGCAAAGTATCTATTTTTAAGCTTCTATGAAATAAGCATGGTTGGGATTGCAACATCTGAGCTAAATCCTTATGTGTTTGATATATTTCTATAAATAGATCTTGTGTTAGAAGCAGCAAGTCATTACATATACCATGCTTTTATTAATCTTCCATATCCTGCTATTTGTCTATAGTAAAGCTTCACAACTCCTTATCTATAGTAAATATGTTTAAACTTGTTATCTAATCATTTAACCACAGAGGCAAAACTCCATACAGTAGCACCACTCAGTGCAATCCAGAATAATCAATGGATGCAGGAAGATTTGTACATAAAATACCTATCTAGTGCCTACTCATCCAATAACTCCAGACTAGTTTCTAGCTTGTGGTTTTCATCAGTGAGGAGCCTTGGATCTGAGAGTACTGGACCTAGATCTTAGGATCTAATGCAACTCTTCAGCAACTACCTTTCACCTTATTAGCTAACTATAAAGCTTTGAGTCCAAAGTTAAAACACAATAATAATAACACTACTGTATGGAGAGTTTTGCCTCTGTGTAAACAGCTTGTGTACATATAAAGAATGGTGATCATGTGATGTTTAGTCGTTTAACACCAATCCTGCCCAATAATACTATGGTGACTGTGGTTATTAAAGAACCAAAGACATCAAAAAGTATGGATGCAGAACTGAGTTCAGATCTATAAGCAAATGAGCTTGAATTGAAACATTGTTTCATTTTGGATTCAAAGCTTTATAGTTAGCTAATAAGGTAAAAAAGGTTGTTGCTGGAGGGTTGCATTGATCCTAAGTTCTAGGTGCAGTGCTCTCAGATTTAAGGCTCCTCACTGATGAAAAACATAAGCTAGAAATTAGTCTGGGGATATTGGATGAGTAGGCACTCGATAGAGATTTTATGCATAAACCTTCCTGCATTTATTGTTTATTCTAACTTGCACTGATTGGTGCAACTATATGGAGAGTTTTGCCTCTATGTAAACAGCTTGTGTAAGCATAAATATTGTTGATCATATGATTTTTATTGATTTAATTCTTTATTATCATCACTTTTAATAATTATTACATTTTTGATTTATTTTATTTCACAAATATAACAAAATTGGTGTAGATTTAATTTACTGTGTAAATTAACAGTTAATAATAGGTCAGTAGTTTTTTTATTCACATTATTCTTTTCTGCATATCAAAAAAATGCATTGAAGCTGGTGATATATGGTGTATCAATATATACTACACCAATTGTATATTATCCTATATATATAATACAATATTTGAATGAATTTTTAGATGGAAATCTTGAATGTGTGGAATAATCCAATTAAATTGACTTAATTAGAAAGCACTTAATCTAGAGCAATGATGGCACCAGGCCAAGAGTCAAAGTAAACTGAAAGGCATGCATCCAAAAGGAGATATATATATATATATGATAAACAAAAGTTATAAATTTTGTAACTTGCTTTTAGCTTGCATTTTATGATCACTAGCAATAGCTCCTTACAAGCTTTGTTTACATAAATTCTGAGAGAAATAGACAATGAAAGAGATTATGAATTCTATCTTTCTCAGCATTTATGTAAACAAAGCTTGTAAGGAGCTATTGGTAAAGCTCCATCTAGTGATCATATATATAAAAGTAAAATCATTAAAATTTGGTAATTTAATCAATTTTCTGATATGGTAGCAGCTAGTTTTCTATCTCAGAGTGTCAAATGTGATCATATTTATTAATAATGCTTCTTCAGCTAACATTAAAAATACACTTTATTATATGCTTTATTATTTTTTCTGAATTGTATGTATACAGTATTTTACATAAAATGTTTTATAAATGTAAGGCTAAAAGTTTTATAAAATTCAATAAAATTCTAAACTATCTTTCTTAAACGCTAAAATAAAAGTTACTAATTTATTAGAGGAAGAAAAAAATCAAGTCTTCCTTATATTGCATCAGAAATCTTAAAGTTTAAAGAGTTTAAATAAGAATTTGAAAGAGTAATAGCAACTAGGAGTAACTGTATATATTGCAAAGTTGATACAGACTTTAAAAACATCAATATAACTAGAGAGATTATAGTCTGTTGATAACAGGACTGCTCTTTTGTTTCCATTGGAAAAATAAAAGTTATTGAAAAAAAAACAATATTGCTCAGAGTGCATTTAATAGTGATGAAAGTCTGACATTTTGCTATTTTGTTTTAAAAATAAAGATATGGTATAGTCCAGCAGTCCCCAATCTTTTTGCACTTAAGAGCACATTCTATAATACTGGCCAGGTGGTGGGCACCATTTATTTTTTCAATGTAAATTTATAGTTGGATATTGTTAATGATAGACCCTTTTACACTGTAAAAGTATAGTATGACCTACAATTTGATTACAATATAATACAATAATTTATAAGAAGTCTTAAAAATTAAATTTGTTTGTATCAGATACGTAATTTTTTATCGTGTTCGGATAGTGATGGGCACACATAAAATGGTCTGTGGGCACCATGGTGCCCACAGGCATAGGGTTGGGGACACCTAATATAGTCTGTTAGTTTTTTTTTAAATGCAAATGAATAAACACTAAATATACATTTGAATTGGTTCTCTAAATGTATTATTAGTAACTACATTATCTTTTTAATTTTTGTTTATACTATAATTTTAATTTATATATGAATACTAAACACATAGAAAAGTGTTTATGTTAGATATATGTCTGTATTAAAAAAGTTACTGCACACATGCAATTCAATAAACAATACTTATTATAATCAAAACCTATCAATAAACTGTAAGCTATTATATATGATGAAAGTTTATAATCATTATTAAAACTTTGTGATAATGGAGAGACAATTCGTATGGAAAATTCTTCTTAAATGAGGTTTTATACTAAAACTAGGAAAAGAAAAATTATTGCTTGTTTTTTTTTCTTAGAATATAATAAATGCAGAGAATAAAAATTAAGTTTAACATTGTGGAAAATATAAAATCATAAAAGGAATTTTGATGCCAATATCTAGAAAATTGGCCTAAACATTTAGGTAGCATTATTTTTTATGAAAGCAAACCTGATTTAAAAATTTAAGAATATGCTTGTGAGCATTGGTGATATAAGAAATATTACATATTAATTTAATTCCTATATATCTTTCAGAATTTTTATCAATGCATCAAAAAATAATGAAATGCAATTAATTATGCTACTAAACCAAGGAAGATGGCTCTGTTTAATAAGTTTAGAGATTTTCTAGACCACATTTTGAAAATAATTGTTTCATAAAGAATCATGGTTTAGGGTAAAATTATTAATAGTTTCTTATTTTATCTCTTTTTTTACACTACAATAGATGTTTATAAAAGATTTAAGGTCAAATCATACATTACCAGTCAAGCGTTGTTAGCCGAGAGGTCAGCGCAGCCATCTTGCAAGCAAGCAGACAGTTGTTGTAGGTTCAACTCCTGTCCGATGCTATGACATATGGAAAAAAAATCATACATTACCATTTAAAAAGAATTACTCTGAAATAAAAGAAACCAGGCAGAATGACAAAGGTGTTTTGAATAAGGTCAATAAGTATAAAACAAAAGACTGTAATACATGTAAATACTAATTCATATGTAATAAAACTATTCACATGAGCAATGCCCTTATGTACAATTAACTTGAAGTTAATGTCATCATATCTAATATATTGAAGTAGCCTTTCTTACCAAATAAATTAACTGTTTGATTACACAGAAGGATAAAATAAAACTAAACCACATAGAAAAATCAGAGAACTCCACTTTTAAAACCCATAATAAAAGCAATAATGTATTATTTATAACAGAAACAGTTTCTGACTTACAGTCTCATCAGGTCATCATCTCTAGTAGAGAACTTAACATTCTATTAGGCTATTATCTGTGGTTAATCATAGCTGAAATAAACTACAATAGTTTAGAAATCTGCCAGTCATAAAAAAATATATATTGGGATTTTTGACTAATTCTGGATGTTACCATGCTTTAGCAGTATAATACAAATTACTCAGCTGTTTAGCAAAATAGGCTAACTAAAAATAAGGTCCCTAGTCAAATAGCCTGATTTTTTTTAAAAAAAAAAAAAAGACTAGAAGAAAGCATAATCCAAAAAACAAGGAAACCTTTCAAAAAAATTACCATAAAAGGCAACATAACAATTTGCAGTAATTGATAAGACAACAGCAAAAATATTTATGAAAATATTACAGTTTGACTGCTCTTAAGTCAGATAATCAAAACTCCAAGTCTGAATTCCAGTAAATTAGAAATAGTTTATAAAATCTAGGTGCAGTGCTCTCAGATCCAAGGCTCCTCACTGATGAAAGCCACAAGCCAGAAACTAGTCTGGGGATATTGAATGAGTAGGCACTAGGTAGGGATTTTATGCAGAAGCCTTCTGGCATTCATTGATTACTCTGATTGGCACAGGGTGGCACTACTCTATGGAGAGTTTTGCCTGTTAAATATTCAATAAATTTTCAATGCTGAAATTCATTCTTGACAAAAACTCTTCAAAAGCTGTCCATTCTTATTACCTACATCATCAATTTCTTCAGTATGCCCATTCATATCCCCTATAACCATTATTCTCTTTCCCTCTTCTTTGAAACTATGTATATCCTTAACTAAGCATTCATATATGCTACTGTTTCACTCCATTATAGTTTGACTAACTCCAGTAGCTATAAACACTATAGCCATCCATTCTTGTCTTTCTAACTTTATCTCAAACCACAAATGTGTTCTTGACATTTAACAGTATTTAAATATTTATTTGACACAATTCCTATAACACCACTCCTTTTTTTCTTTTTTTTTTCTATTTATATACTGCCATACCAAGTCTTCCAGAATAGGTTCTTCTTCTTCTTCTCTCAGATGTGTTTCCACTACTGCTAATACCTCGAGCTCTTCATTTTTAATTGCTTTGTTTAGTTCCTGCCATTTTTCTGATCTCCTATCACCTTGCATATTCAAATATCCAATTTTAATAATTTCTTCTTTCCTAACTACTTTTTTATAAATTATTTTGACTGTTTTCTCTCCATTACATTTATAAATAACTTGCTTATCATTAATTTTACAGACCCATTTCCTCTCCACATCTACATTTGCATCTAAATAAGATACTCTTTGATTATTACTTATTTACATCCTGTCCATTCTTCTTCTTTCTGATAACCCTGCCACTTAAAATCTCACCCCCCTTTATAAGTTTCCTGAACTCTATTCTTTATAAATTAAACTCCCTAAAACTTCACTTCCTTGTTTTTCTAAGTGCAAACCATCTTTATGATATACCTCCCTCTTTCCAATAAAAAATCCCACAGATCCACAAACAGGACATGATTTCTCTCACACAATTTTTTCTATCTCTCATTTACAGAACATGCTCTATCTAACATATACCCCTTGTCAAATATTGGTAATAATCCAACTATTTCTACTCTTCTTTTAATCTTACTCAAATTCCTAGTCAGTTCTATGTACTCATCCATTTCTCTCTCTGATGGTTCTGACAAATTATTAGTCCCTGTGATGTGATGTGATGCACTATGACTTCCCCCTTATATGGAGTCATGAATCTCTCAGCAACAATGCTTAGACAAAGCTGTTAGCCACTATACCTTCCCTTTCTATTTCCCACTCTAAGTTTTTCCATATCCTGCTCTATCCCATTTCCATAACATAATCTTTGTCAACTCCAAGGCCTTTATATCTAAATTCTTCTTATATTTTTCCAAACCCAACATAAAAATCAATAACCCACTTTCTGTATAATCACTTTCCTTATATTTATTCTTCCACAATTTTATTATTTGTATCCTTTCTGCTTTCAAGCATTTACATTCAATTAACAGATGCCTAATATTTTTTATGCCTTCTTTACACAACTTGCAGACTATATCTCCCATGTTTTTCTATTTATGTGTATAATCCTCTGTTGCTAAAGATCCCATTTGAGCCTTAAATAGTAAACTACATTCCTTGCTATAATCATAAATTAACTCGCACCTAATATTCCATTTCTATATATATTTAAACTCTTTTTACTCTCCATACTAGTTCTCCATCTCTCAAACACCCAATCTTACCAAAATCTCCATATTGTAATGCCACCTAGGTGCAGTGCTCTCAAATCCAAGGGTCCTCACTGATGAAAGCCACAAATTAGAAATTAGTCTGGGGATATAGGACAAGTAGGCACTAGATAGGTATTTGATGCACAAGTCTTCCTGCATCCATTGATTATGAAAGCTTGCACCTGGTGGCACTAATGTATGGAGAGTTTGGTACATAAATTATATTTTTCTAATTGTCATTAATATTTATCAAATAACAGTAAAAATAAAAAATACATTATATCTTTTAACAGTGATTAGTATAAAAAATAAAATGGTTGTGAAATTAGAAATGCTCTGTTTTATTTTTCTTGCTTACTTTTTGTTTGTAATACTGTAATAAAGCACCCTTGCTTAAAAATTTAATGGACAATATTTTTTACATTCCTATAAATATTACACATGAGACAATTTGATATAATATTATTTACTATCATATGCAATGTTAATAGCAGCCTCTTTACTGAAAAACAAAAATCGCACCTGTGTACTGACCAGCACTGTTGTTATTGTAAACATTGTACAAAGTATAAATTTTATTTTGTGTGATTAGTGCTGGGGGTGGAGACAGTTTTCTCCTGAAAATAATTGACTCTGGAAAACTGTATAGGAGAATGAATATTTATTATGCAAAGGAGATATAAAAGTTTTGCTTTACAAGAGTAGTCATAGTGAAGAGAACAAAGCACTGCTAATAGTTAATGGTTTTTTCTCAAGAGAGCAGAAAGTGTAGGCCTAAAAGCACTATTATTATTAAGCTACTTGTAGCTTAAATACACTTAATAAAGTTGTGTATAAAGGTATTAATGATAATTGGAATGAAGCACAATTATAAATGAACTGTGAGTAGTAGCTGTAAATGATGAAATGTGTAGATTCATTTTATTCCTGATGTGATGTGATGCACTGTGACTTCTCCTTATACAGAGTCAAGAATCTCTCAACAACTATTCCCAGAGAAACCTGTTAGCCACTTTACCTTTCCTTTACATTTTCCACCCTAAGTTTTTCCATAATCTGCTCCATCCCATTTCCACAACATAATCTCTGTCAACTCCATGGCCTTCATATCTAACTCCCCCTTATCTTTTCCCAAACCCAGCATTAAAACCAATAACTCATAATCACTTTGTTCATATTTATTCTTCCATAACTTCATTATTTGTACCCTTTCTTTTTCCAAGCATATACATTGAAGTAACAGATACCTAATATTTTTTATGCCTTCCTTACACAACTTGCTGACTAAATCACCCATATTTTTTATTTACATGTATATTCCCTTGTTGCTAAAAATCCCGTTTGAGCCTTAAACAATAAACTACTTTCCTTACTATTATCATAAATTAATTCACACCCAATGTTCCATTTACTTCTATATATATTTAAGTTTTACTCTCCATACTAGTTTTCCATCTCTCCAACTCCCTATTCTTTATTAATACATCTATTCTTCTATTCCACTCCTTACCCCTATAACACTTAACAATCTTCCTAACACAATCATCCCACCTTTTGAACAAGTATACTGACATAAATTCTTTATCCAAATCTTCTACATACTGCATTACCTTTCTAATCCATCTTGTTGCCTGCCCTTTACTTGTAACCCAATTAAATACTATTTTGGCTATTCTTTTATTATCCATAAACTGCAATCTACCAAACAGTTTCAATTTGCTTTTTGCATCCCTCATATAAAAACTTGACCATCCCATTTCTCCTTGAATTGCCTTTTTTTTCTCCACACCTCTGCATCTAATGCATGTCTTCCTATTTTCCTTTGTACTTTTTTCTAAGTAATCTAATACCTTTTACTAACACATAACACATCACTGCCATATATTATCCCTGCTACAGCCACTGCCACTCCCTTCCATTCCACTTCTAGCTACATCATATTTATTATATGAAAATACTGTTAATTTCTTTATCAATCCCTTCTTTTCTTTGCTTCATTTATCTTTTTTTTTTCTCCCATTTATTCAAGCAATTTTTCTTATTACCCAAGATGACTCCCAAATAACTATATCTATTCACCATACTTAACTTTATATCCCTTAATAAGAAATCTTTGTCTTCTCTTTTCCCAGTATTCACCATCATTATATTTGATTTTTCTTCACTAAATTTAATCTCCATATCTTTATCCATCCTTGCACATGTCCTCAGCATAACTTCTATATCTTCTCTTCTTTCTGCATACAAAAAGACAATCCGCAAAAAAGACCCGACAATGTATATCCTCCCTTGCCACCTATTAACAGTATCTCCAGCCTTCTTCCTAGTCTTTCTATTGCTCTCTCCATTTCACTCAAATACAACAAAAACAAAATAGGTGACATAGGGCATCCTTGCCTTAGTCCCACCCAATTTTTAACTTTAACTGATTCTATATCCCATGATTGATATGTATAGTAATTATTTTCATATAATTTCTTAATAACATCCACTAAAGCTTCATCCATTCCCAAATTTGCTAAACTTAATCTTAATCTATTTCTATTTACTCTATCATATGCCTTCTCTATATATATAAAACTCATATATAACTGTCTACCTCAATTCCTACTCATATCCATAAGTTGTGTATCTACAAATAAACTATCTCCTATATGCCTATCTGACCTAAACCTCCTTGCATTTCCCCCACTACATAATTTTTTTTTCATCCATTTTGCAACTCTTCCAGCCACCATATATGAGAAAACTTTATATAAAACTGATGATACTGCTTCCGGTTTATAATTGTTTAACTTTCTACGATCCTTACTCTTTCCTTTAAATAATAATCTTGCTCTCGTATTACTCCAACTACCCGGAAAAACTCTCTTCTGTGCCATCTTATTAAAACATGATAATAGCTTTACTTTTGCCCTACACCCTAAATTCATTTACCATCTCTGCTGCCCATCCATCTAAACCTCTTGCATTACCACTTTTCAATTTCTTCCCTGCCTCATTCAGTTCATTTTCTGTAAATCTTATATTCCCATTACTATCTACTTTCATATTTTCTATCCCCCTGTCCTTCACATCTAACAACTTTCTGTATGGTTACAGCAATACTGCCCTCTCATGATCAAGTAAGAAATTAATATTAAATTTTTTACATTAAAAGTTAGATTTAAGTTTGTAGTTCGTAATGCTACTCTTAACATAAATATAGATTTATATAACAATATATACATATTATTTACAAATTGTAACATTTATTTCACATTCTTTTACAAAATTCAATTCTACGAATTTTTTTTTTTTTTAAACTTATCTGTTAAGAAATATTGAACGTACTTTCATCGTTAATTTATTATCCATTTAGCTTTTAACAATTTAATGTGCTTATATTAAATCTAAAATTATCTTGGAAATTGAATTTTATTTTTGTTTTTATAATCTGAAATTTTATTTATTTAATTTTTACATTTAAGCTAATATCTCAATTTCATGAGCAATTTTTATAAATGCAATAGTTATAATTGTTTAATTTAAAGTTCAGTACTGAATTTGTTTATAAAGTATTATGTACGGGTGGGTGTGTTTGAATTACATACACATAAAATGGTTAATTATAATAGGACGATGTATATTACGTGTATGTAAAATACGTTCAAGAATAGTAAACTTAAATAATTAAAATGGTATTACGTGATTAAAAAAAAGATTAATTTCTAAATAGAAGAAAAAGCAATTTGTTGAAATTTCAGGAGATAACTTTTTAATCGAATTTAATAGAGATAAAATTATACGGTCCAGAATATATCTCGAATAAATGAAATAATTACCTTATCGGCGTGATCTGAAAAAAGAGCCCATCAGAAGAGTAATTGGACAATCAATTAATAGAAGCCAAGTGAGGAAAAAATGAACACTTGTTGTTGGAAGCTTCTGGTATGCAGATGAATATTTAACCTCGGTCTGGATATCTATATATGTTACCTTAAGCTTTCAGTGCAGAGACACTTGCCCCTGAACATGCCAAAGCAAATCGACAGACTTAACAGATTGTATAGATCTTCATTATTATTTCTGTACGCCTATAGGTCTATTAATTAATATTGTAAACCTCATATACAGATATATTAAATACTAAATTTTAACTATTAATTTTGGTTTTTATCAGAGGATAAATTTAGATCTCATGCAGTCTGGAGAGTAAGAATCGTTCCAGACATAGCATAAAATTAAAAAAATCATATATTATTTACTGCTTTAAATATAATGGAATTGGATTAATTATTGCTAAAAGAATATGCACTTTAAAAAATATAGTATTATCTAATAAATATTATATTTTACATTTTATTACTTTTAAATACCAATATGCATTAATAGTAAGACTATCCTAACTCCAGAGGAAAAAAGACTAAAAAAACTGGTCACAATCTATTTAAACCTTGGCTATTTTTAACTTCTTGGTACCAATTTTTGATTTCTGAAAGATTTTAATATAGATATCTTCTTTTGTATTTTTCTTGCTATTAGATGTTTTCTTTCATATTTTTCTTGCTATTAGATAACTTCTTTCGTATTTTTCTTACTATTAGATGTTTTCTTTAGTATTATTTTTGCTATGTCTATCGGATGTCATCTTTAGTATTATTCTTGCTATTAGATGTCTTCTTTCATATTTTTCTTGCTATTAGATGTCTTCTTTCATATTTTTCTTGCTATTAGATGTTGTCTTTTGTATTATTCTTGCTATTAGATATGTTCTTTTGTATTTTTTTTGCTATTAGATGTCTTTTTTTCATATTATTTTTGCTATTAGCTGTCTTCTTTCATATTTTTCTTGCTATTAGATGTCTTCTTTAGTATTATTCTTGCTATGTCTTCTTTCATAGTATTCTTACTATTAGATGTTTTCTTTAGTATTATTCTTGCTATGTCTTCTTTCGTATTATTCTTGCTATTAGATGTCTTCTTTAGTATTATTCTTGCTATGTCTCCAAAATCTTTAGTATTATTTTTTTATTATTCTTGTTATTATATGTCTTATATTAATTATTTATTATAGTAATTTTTTTTCAGAAAGGAGAAACATGGTGTCTGACGTCTAACAGACGGCTGACTTTATTATTTTACTTGCTATGACATATTATCCCGAAGATGCACTACTCTAATCTTTCGATCTTTAACATAATGCCACCACATGTTCTTTGGATAAATTTTAGCGATTAACATTGTCCAGAAATCACTAGGAGACGTTGTCTTAAAGATCGAAAGATTAGAGTAGTACATCTTTGGCGTAATACATCATTTTTTATTTTTGTTTATAATTTTCTTCATTATTCAGGGCCCATCATAATTAGTAAATGACATCAATATTATCTTATCAGACGATAATTTGAGCTGCATTGTTTTAATGCAGATTTTCAGTTGTTGAAATTACTAACATTGTTGCTAATTTTTTATTAAAATTGTTTAGGAACTTTAAAAAAAAAGTATTGTGATCAGGAATATATATGTGCATAAAGTTTCAAGAAGATTGGAAAGTGGATTAAAAATGAAATTCCCAAGATTTTATCTAGATAGAATAATTAAAAAATAGTATGTAAATTAAAAGTGAATAAATATATTTTTAATCAAATTGATTTACTAGTAAAAAACGTCAATTTTTTTTTTAAATTATATTAATTTATCATCTATCTATTTTCAATTTTAATACTTTTAAAATAAAACTACATATATAATCTTTCTAAATACATAAATAGTTCTTCCACTTTTATTTTATTTAGTATTTTTTTTTTGTTAAACAATAATCTATCATATAACAAAAATATCTGTCGCTAAACATCCCATGATTCCCATTCTTTATGTTTACACAAGCTGTTTACACAGGCTAAACTCTCCATACAGTAGTGCCACCAAATATAACCTTTGTAATCAATGGATGCAAGAAGGTTTGTGCATAAAATCTCTATATAGTGCTTACTCATCCAATATCTCCAGACTAGTTTCTTGCATCTGTTGATTATTCTGGCTTGCACCGAGTGACACTACTGCATAGAGAGTTTAGCCTCTATGTAAAAATATATCTGATGACTGAAAGATAATGATATTGATATATAAGAAAGGTAAAAATGAATACATTGAAAACTAAAATTATTACAAATTGTCTGTAAAGAATTTTTGACTCTAGTCAATCAAAAGAACAACTGGATTTAAGAGTCATTAGAAAATTTAAATATTAAGAGAAGTTGTAAAAAGGATCAATGGATATGAGGTTACCATTTTGTATTGGATTCGTAGATAATGAAAAGGTACCTGACTCTATAAGAATTTCAGCTTTGATTAAAACTTTGGAACAATATGATGTAAAATAATGACAAATTTTGAATAATATTTATCAAAATGCAACAACGGAGTGTATACTGTATGGTATTAATGATTATTAACATTGTACGGATGTACGACAGAAAAATAATATTTTTTCAAAATCTTTTTTTTTAATAATTTTATAAGAAATCTTCTGTAAGTTAAAATAGTAAACAATAAGAGTAATAATAAACATTTATTCAAGACATTTAGATTTTGTAAATGATATACTGCTTTTTTTCCTCATGTGTCATAGCATCGGCCGGGAAGTGAACCCGCTAACCCGGGACAACTGCTTGTTAGGCAGCTGTGCTGATTTCTCGACCACCAATTCTTGACAATAATATACTGCTTTTACAACAATTCAAAAAATATTTTGTCAAAATATTAAGATGCATACCAAATTTATTACTTGCGTTTTTGTGTTGATTTTGTAAATATTAAAAAAGGCATGTTGATTCTATAAGAATTTATTCTGTGGTTTAAGTTTTACATTGACATAGGACAGAGGCACACAACATAGAACATGTATGCCAAGCATGGTATGCAGAACAATTATCAATGGCACTCTAAATTGAAATAATAAACAATTATATTTTAATTACAGCGCACGCATTAGCGCTATCATCCACATTTTGCCTATGTGACTCACAAGTAGATGGAAACTTTTAGTTTAATTTACTAATTGTTTTGTACAATAAACATACACTATATCTGTATTATTTTCAATAAAGATAAGAGCTATGTGGGATGGAAATATATTTTTTCCCCAGGAAGGATTAATTTTGCCTGGATCTTTTTTTTTTTTTACTATTAATTGACCTTGAGCACCTGTGTGTTTGGAGTAAATTTATATTCAGGCAGAACATTACATTGATTAATTCATTGAAAAACTTGTATTTGTAATTATATAATAATACATTTTAAATTTTGGCACATTTACTTGAAAAAAAAAGTTTATAGTTAGTTATAGTCAAGTTAATGCATGAATGTAGTCGGCAAATACATGAACTTGATAATAGTGTTCAGATTTCAAAGAAGTTATCATTGTTTTTGATGTGTCTGCAAGTATGACTATATACATTAAGACACAATGTTTTTAAAATAATTAGAATAGCAAATAGTCTATAACAACTCTATTTCTACAGTTCGCTAATGTTCAATTCCCTCGATGTACATTCAGGCTGATTGTTACAAAAACGGTTCACAATGGGCAAGGTTTACACACACCTTGGCCCCAGTCCAGTTTAGCTGCACACGAATGCTTCATAGTATAGCACTGCAACTGGCCTTAAGCTCCTTACAGCTTCCGTCTCTGTAACAATTTATCAGATACTTCACTTGAAAATCACTGGAAACTCAACTCTTTATTCAGCTGCTATCCAGGCGGTTTCCTCAGGCTATGGTCTCCCCATCTCTGTGGGCTCTTTCAGCTATACCCGTGGACCACTTTTCCACTGAGCGCTGGATATTAACCGAAAGCACTGATGCGAGATCTCTCCTACTGGAATTGAGCAGATGTCTACTAGTGATGCACTCAAATACTCCCTGACATAGTTGTTACACAGTCTTTTTATAGCTTTCTGATAACTGCAGCAATTAATTACATTGTCCAATAAGGTAAGGTCTCTTATCTAGAAATATTTGCAATCAGCAAATATTTCTTGGAATTATTGTTCGCCATTACTTTAATGCCTTAATTAAATTCCTGTTATCAGTGCACGAGCTAAAAACAACCTCTTGAATAAATACTAGTTTTTCTGGAGTGCATAAACTTGTATGCAATTTTTACAAAATACAACAGTTTTTTTTCTCTCATTTAAATGTCTATTGAGTATTTAAAACAAATTTCTCAAAGTGAAAAATCCCAAATGTCCATAGTTTTAAAGAAAAGAATATATAAAAAAACTTCCAATTTTGAGTTGATTTTTTATATCACAAAAATGAGTTTCTTTGAAACATTTTTGATGAATGCTGGAAAAATACTTGTTTGATTTTCTTAGAGTTCATTAATCAGTTTTTTAAATTAAACCATCGAAAGCTAAATGTGCTTTGCCTACTCTGAATTACTATACATTAACCGGCAATTTTGTAAACAATATACATTTTTTTAAGCGCCAACGAGATTAATTTTCTCCATGCCAAAGGAAATTTTAAGCATAGTCTTTCAAATGCATTATAATTTAACAAAACATACTTATCATATATGCTCTTATGTATTTTAAAATACTTAAGGGCCAATAGTATAAGATTCAGTTATAATGGGTTAAATATATAATATATAATTTTGAAGCCCATTATAACCAGACCAATTTTTATGCTTTATGTAATAAGATTGATAGAATTATGTTGGCATGTAGAAAAACATTCTAACATAGATTTGGTGTGATATCACTAAAAGGTTGCAGACCTCTAACATAGGATATTATTCAAATCTGAATGATATTTATTAAAGTGTCAAGGCAATAATTTTACTGTATGAGGATACTGTCTATTAACATTATTAAGGAGAGGATCCATCTCTTCAAAACGTTTTAGTTTTTATAGAAAGCATTTTTCAAATTAAAATGAGAGGTAATAAAGGATAAATACATGTTTATTTAAATCATTTAGATTTCTCAGATAATTGGAAAATAATGACAAATTTTTTTCAAAACTGCAAAAAAATGTTATAATGGCTATAAAATAAATAAATAAATTAATAATAATAATGATAATAATAATGATGATAATAATAATAACAACAACAATAATAATAACAACAACAACAACAACACTAATAATAATAACAACAACAACAATAATAGTAATAGTAATAAAGTAATCATCAATAACGGACTTAAAAGAATTGGCAATTCTAACTATCTGCTAAAATTTAATTAAATATACATGAAAATGTAAATAATTCAAATTAATCACATGATAAATGATAGATTGATTTTAGTAGATACAACTAAATATTAGAAGAAAATATATAGCTATGTAATTAAAAAAGGTTTTTAACATTTTCTATTATTCTTTTGGTATACAGTGAATTACAAAGATATGTGGTGAAATTATTAAGAAGAGACTGAAGGTGAAATGTGAGTTAAAATAAGAATGTATCACTAACATCATTGAAAAGAACTAAGGTTGCTCGTATAGTAGATTGGGCATGAAACTAAAAGATATGTCATTATATATCCAATTGAAGTTTTTAATCAGATCCATAAAATAACTTGATATGGGATAAATAGGTAAAATTTGAAAAAAGGCTAATGAAATATGAAGAAAAGCTATGGATCAGCAAAATTATATTAAGACAGATTAATGAAAGTAGAATATTCTGAGACAATTCATTCTAGATCTCAATATTTATAGTTGCATTGTAAACTATAATGGATTCTTGTAAAAGTAATGACTTCAAGAAAATATAAATACATATATACAGATAATTGATTTCATTGTATATTTAACTGGCAATATTCCAGTCCAGTTAACATTCACCAGTCAACCTTATATATATATATATATATATATATATATAAGGTTGACTGGTGATATGCACACTATAGCACAATATATATATATATATATATATTGTGCCCTTATCTATAGGTCATAATAAGGTAGAATGGTCAATTACTAAAAAATTTTAAATTTTAAGATATGTTTGTAGAATATATGAATAATAGTAGGATCGATTAGATCTTATAGTACAATTTAAGGCTGAAAATACCTGGTATATAAAAGTGTAATGGAATATTTTAAAAGAAAACAGTTAAATAAAGCTTAAAGATATCCTTGCTTATAGTTGTAAAAGCTGGCCATATAAAATAACACAGCTATAAATAGTTTAAAATATATTAATAATTCGAGTATGATATTTTAAAACTAATAAATTAAATAAATGCTATATGTAGTATTATAATTATATTTAATAGTCAAAATTAATAGAGTATATTTTATAATAAACTTTATGATGGTGAGAATTATATTTAGTTCTACATTTTAAATTATTTTCCAAATTTTTATAAAATATATCAGTTTTGGTAATTTAGACCGAGACGTAAATTAAAAATCAAATCATCTGATAAAGTTAGTAATCACGTGACTGTATATTATATACCTTCACACACACGCTTGTTAGAATATAATAATAAAGTTTGTGAATTATGGAACTAAATGTAATTGCTGTCTATCGTTGAAATGAATGTTGAAATATTAAATAGTTATTTTAAATGTTTAAATGATGTGATATTTAAGTAGTGTTTAAAAGTTGAATACAGTTAATAAAAAATTAAATATTTTATTTAAATAAAAACAAGATAAATTAAATATTAATATTAAAATAGGTATTAAATATTGTTTTAATAATTGTTTTAAAGTTTAAATGATTTTGATAAAATTATAATTGAATTTAAAAATACTATTCTAAGTAATATTTTGAGACATGACGTCATAAATTCTTTATTTTTAAAAAGGTTTAATCGATTATAAAACTAAAGTGTGTAAATTTGTTCATGCTAAAAGTCATTAACCAATCAACGGAGGTAATTTAGCAGACAAAATATAAGAATTAGACGAAGTGGGAGAAAGTAATGTGTAAGTGAAGGAGGGAGTAACATATTTTTTAGCCGGATAAAATCGTAAGCTAGAAAAGGGATATAATTTTAAAATTTTTTATTTATTTTAAAAGTTTTTTTTTTAATATAGTATTTTGAACTGCCTTTACATGAAGGGCTAATTTAAAAGTTTTCTTGCCAGTGATTTTATTCAAGTTTAGCCAAAACCTTACAGTGAAAATGGAAATACTACAGAAAACAGTATATAAAAATATTGTTAAAGGAAAAATATTTGGAAAGTGCCTTGATACAGCTTTATTTATGCTCAACCAGAAACTTATAATTGTAACTCAGAGGAATATAATTTGGACGCTATATGGAAAACTTAAAAGAGAAGTTATTTGCCGTCAGGAAAAATTATGATGCACAATTTATAAGGCTACTCTGAAGTTTTTTTTTTGTTCTTCTCTATGGGAAAATTAAGATGCGAATATTATAAAGAAAAAATTATGTAAAAGTTATAATGAAGAAAGAATGTTTATCTTTTTAAAGGAAACATTACAAAAATATAGTACCAGAATTTTAAAAGAAAAAAAAAAAAGTTACAGAATAATAAGATGAAAGAGCTATTGTGTTTTATGGAAAAGGAACAGAAAACTTTCTCTAAGAGGAATTGAAAAATATTATAAAGTGGTCATTGGAGGAATGCCTGATTTGGAAATATAAATTTAAATTACTTAATGAAAATGAATCCATGGAAACAGAAAAGTTTTGTTGAATATTTAAATCAAAGTACTGAGAAGATGCATTGTAAAAGTCGCGCGGGAAAATCTTAGCAGAAAATATTAGAAGAGAATATGTAGACGTTTTTCTTTACGGGATTAATTGATATCATAATTAATAATTGTATTAAATATTATAAAAAACCAAGGATTGTCATCTAGGAATATTTATTAAACAGAGCAATAATTGTTTTACCTTAAAATTGAACAAGCAGGGAGAAGAACATTAAGTGACAGAAGAAGAAATAATAAACATTTTTTTTTAGCTTTAATATGAACGGTTTTCAAGGAAATTTGATAAAGAAGTACAGTAAATATAGTTTAAATATTTTACTAATTTATTTTAGAATATAAAATGTTATGTGAGATTAGGGAAAACATATAAACATAAATTTAGTAATATTAAAAATTTAAATATAATAGCTTGATAAAATTATAGAAATATTGTTTAAAATAAAGTGTATGGATGTGAATATTATATCTACAAGGATCAATGGGGTGGTGAAGCCTATGGAACACGATCGAGAAGATAAAGATCGTTTGGTAATTTTGATATTTATTTATAATGCATAATGTATTTTTTTAGATCATCTATTGATTAAGAATGTAGTGTGAAAGTTTAAATTATATGTACACATTTTATACAACATTTTAACATGTTATGAGATAGGAGTAATTCGGAATATGCATGCAATAATTTATTTAAAGTATATTAATAATATAATTTAACAGAACAATTGTGTGATTCTTTTGAACTTTCATGTGATAAAGTATTCAGATATTTAAATAGTTTGTATATGATTAAGTATACGAGGAAAGTAGTAAAAAGATTTTCTTATAGAACAGTGGAATAGTTTTAAAATAAATGAATTTTATTATTGTTAGTAATGCAGGTATGTATTTGTCGATGTACAGTATAGAAAAATCTTGAGAAATAAGATCGGATAGTGACTTGGAAGTACTAGTGGAGAGGAAACCAAGATGATGTTTTTTTTTAAGAAATAGGAAAATAAAGGATTTGGATCATATTTAGTTTTGTGTGATTTCAGTATAGTTAACTAAGCCCTATGACTGAACACATATGGTTTGGACAGTGTTTTTGCATATCTTTAACCTTTTCGATGAAAGTTACGGAGACGCCACGTCTTTTGAAAAAAATTTTTCTGTATGTGACGCGATGTGATGCGTTTAATGTTTGCATGCGCCATCTCTTGGTCAATTTTGGTCGCAATTTCTTCATTTTAGACTTATTTGATAGGAAATTCATGCTTTCAATTTTAGTTCTAAAAACATCCGCATATAGCGTTATACTTTTTCAAAAAAATCAATAAATTTGACAGCCGACTTGTTACACCCCTCTGTCTTTGTTCTCTGATTGGATACCACCAAATCTTCTAGGCATGTTTCTAAATGACAGATTGACAAACGAGCAACACTAACAAAGACAATTCACGTTATACACATTCGTAATGATTTTGTTGTAATAATTACATTTATTGCAATTTTTTATGTTCACAAATAATAAAATATAGTTCTCTATCAAAATATAAAGTTTGACTCGGAAAATTTTAAATATTAGAAGAAAAATACATTTGGAGAAATATCCGTAACAAAAAATAATTATTGCTACATAACGTAATCAGGAAATTCCTAAGGCGTGTTTCTAAATGAAGATTCAGACACGACAACGAAGCTGTGTACGTTCGTAATTGAAGTAAATAATAACATCTATCGTAATTTTTTACATTCATAAATAAGATTTGATGTTACTTTATGGAAATATAAAGTTTGATTTGGAAAATTTTACATTTTACAAGAGAAATAAGCAAACTGGAAATAAAAAGAGAATTACTCGACCGCTGTTGATCTGAATAACGGCACAATCATTGGTTGAGTTATAATTCTTTTGTTTTACTGCTACCTATTTTTTACACATTTTTCTTATATTTTTCGACAGTTATTAACATTATTTTTATTTTTTCGTTACATTTAACCAATTTGAATCTAAAATTATTCAATTTTTAGAAGCTGAATTAAAAAAAATCTGTGTATTGTAGATTAATATTTTAACAAAAGAACTGATTGCAAATGACACAGACCAATCACATTGTTCTCAGATTTAAGTAGAGGGCCAATAACTAAAAGAATCAGTTTAAGTAGAGGGCCAATAGCTAAAACCTTCAGTTAAAGGGCTAAACTTTTTGATGTTATAATAAAGCTGAAGAAATAGCTTTAGCATCGCTCCTATAATAGAGGTTGGTAGACAGGTAAAGGTCACTTCCCTATAGTGTCTTTTAATTCACTGTGCCATGATTGTCAAGATTTATGACGAGTAATATTCTAGTTGTATTTTGATCCTATGCATCTATCTTCGCTATCCTTATTTTGTGAATCTGCATCGGTCAGAAAGATATTTTCAAAGAAATAATGAATAAAATAGAACTGAAGATATGTTATCGTTTATGTAAGAATAGTTTATTTGCTGGAATGTATAGAATTGTGTAACTTTAAAATTGAAAGTCCAAAATATCATAAAGAGAGAAAGAATCATATAATATTATTGTAAAATTAATTCAGAAATGAATATAAGATTTTTTGAAAGAGAAATCTAAACCAAGTATTTTTTTTAAGTGATAATAAAATTTGAATGTTTTAAATAATATTTAGAAAATAAGTATTGCATATTTATTAAGAAAATAGTTCAATAAGGTATAATAAACATATACTTGTGCATGGTATATTAATAGTTGTAATTATATCATCCGAAGTAAGGCTTGAATGAGAATATTAGGATTAATAAACATCGGATAATGAACAATAAAAACCTAATACCGAATGTAGAACAATGTTTTGACTTTGTAAGATTCCATACAACCAATATAAAACTAAAATTTGTTATTTTGTAGAATTTTACTACGAATGTAAATTTTGTAAAAAATATAATTTTAATAATATTAGGGATGCAAAGTGTTAGTGATAATCATATAAGAAATGCATTTTGTAATAAGCTAACCATAATAATAAATCAAGTAATGATACTGTAATTTTCTTAAGTGTTTAAAAGATAAGATTTAACTAGGAAAATAAATAATATTTTGATTTCATTTTATAAACTAGTAAACTAAGTTGAGATAGGAGAGTAAGGGATATCCAATGTATATAGTGTAAAAATATTGTTAATTTATTTATGTTGTTAATAAACTTTGTTTTAAATTTGTTTTAAAGTTTTGTGTCCGTGTTGTTATTTCTCCACATGGATGCATGAAATCACGATACATTTATAATTGAAACAGACATATAGGTTTTGCACAAAAGGTAAACATAAAAGTGTTATAATAATTTTGAGAATTTATTGGTATGTTAAAATTAAAAGATCATAATTTTATATTATTTATTGGTCATAAGTTGGTTGCCACAATATTACATTAAATTATATGCTAATGTTGCCACACGTATTCTGTTGTCAGATTATTAAATTACTACCACGTACGTATTTATTTATTTCATTTAAGAAGAAATAAGATTATATTATATTATTATTGTTATTATTTTTTTTATTATTATTAGTTGCTGTGTAGTAGATTATGACATAAAATTCCCTTTTCATATTTTACTACCATAATTTTAAATCAGTTAGAATACCATTTATGAACCTGAGATTTTATTTTATTTTACTTCATTTTATTTAATTAAGCTAGATTCTTGTTATAAAGAAGATTAAGATATGATTATTATTTTAATCGTAGTGAATAGAGCTTAGAAAGTCGTAAGAATACTATGAGTTAGTTATTTGGTATAGTAAAAAGGGGGAATAGTGTTCTTATGCCATTGAGGTAGTATCATGTGGATAATATGTCAATGTAGTCTATCTCGTTCCCCGTATTGTCACTCCATGTCTCATGAAAATAGTAAATATTTATTAATTCATTTTAAAAATTGAACCAAATTTGTATTAAAAAAAAAATTAGAGCTAGTAATCATTTTAATTAATGCTGAATATTTCATTTATTTATTTGTTAACTGAGCTAGAACCCGGAATATTCGTTATAAACAATATATTTTGGGGAGAGGATATGAGCGGGGGGAGGTTAGAATATATATATTATACCAATATTGAATATTGGCATATATAATTTTATCTAAAAAAATTATTAAAATAATCTTTTGTAAAAGGGTTTGAAATAAAAGATAGAAAATAATTGATTAAAAGTGGGAGGGGAGTTTGCATCAGAAAAGTTAAACTAAAAGTTTTATAAAAAGAAAGTAGAATTAGTTGAAATATAATTTAAAGTTTAAAAAATACAAATCTCTTTTCATTCGAATTAAAGAAAAAGTAATCTTAAAACTAGTAATATATGTGCGTATATATGTGCGATTGTCAATAATAGAATAAATGTATGCGTAATAAATGTTATTATAAATAAATGAAAGTTAAAGAAGATTATCATTAAAAAACATGGCAATGGCTATTAATTAATTAAAAATATAAAACAACATGTCTGCATGGCTATTACTAATTAAACAATCTTCCAAAACACGTTGTCAAAGGATTATCAATGAAATTTCGACAACAGATATTGCCAGAGGATATCGAAAAGAAAAAGACTTCGCAGGTATAAATAGCAAAATTTTATTGGATAATGGGTTCAGTTCAGTTCAGAAATTAATTGAGTCAGTTAAGTCAAGAGAGGACAATCAGTTGAGTTAATTGTATCCAGAAACAAAATGCAGTGCTGAGAAGCTTTTGGGAACACACGTCTTTCTCCAACCTTAGTCAAATAAGATCAACAATATCTGCCCGTGAAATAATATCAGTGTAACATCTTAGAAAATCTCCATCAGTATCTAATTGTCTCCAATAGTAATAATCATGAATAATAAGGAAACTCATCAAGGAAATGTCCCAGCTGGCTGGAAGAAGCAACAAACAAGAAGAAAACAAAGTTCTAAATCTACGTTCAAAATCCTAGGTAAAACATTTGCTTATTTTCATTTATTTCTATAATAGCCATTGCATTGCATTAATTCGTAAAGCCTCCTGAGACAAGTAATTTGAACTCTATAAGCATGCATAAAATGAACTATTGATGTGCGTGTTTGTGAATGCTATATAATTTTATGTCAAACATTATTTATGCTTTCTCATAAAATATATTATAGTGTGTTAATTTAAAATGTTTGTGATATTTTAGATTTATAAAATGTTTAAAATTAATAAATGTTAGTTAATAAATTGTCTTTAAAATTAAACTTTATTTGTCGGTCAATTCTTTTTATCAACCCTTTTACCAATCTCTTACAATTCTTTTCACCACTAATTATGTATAATCTGTTAGTGATTACAAGTAACTGAGCTAGTCTATGGGTAAAACTTAGGCATTGAGTTAGTGGCCATTGCTCAAAGTGTGTTATTTATTCATTCTTGAATAGATAGCTGGCACCCATGTTTATACACAAACAAAAAGTGCTTTG
Source organism: Epiperipatus broadwayi (assembly GCA_028023455.1). Classification (NCBI taxonomy): domain Eukaryota; kingdom Metazoa; phylum Onychophora; class Udeonychophora; order Euonychophora; family Peripatidae; genus Epiperipatus; species Epiperipatus broadwayi. The sequence continues at coordinate 2,278,996 of JAQFVV010012519.1, read as the reverse complement.
AACGTGGTGTTGAACTCAACAGTCAAGAAGAAGTTGTGTCCTGGAAATGTAACACTAGTTATATATATTTTATAGCTATTATTTGGCAATACATACTCTCCGAGTATGTTCTTCTCTGCCTAAGAGACTGGTGTTTCAAAGGACCCAGATTCAAACCTGATACAAATGGCTATACCCAACTTGGGGCTGGACCTAAGAAACAATAGTAAATAAATACTTTGTTTCTTGTTCAAAAAATTTTTATACAAAAGCTAAATTACGTATGTTAAAGTTGTTTAATTTTAAAAAAAGAATTGACCGAACACTTTTTTTTTCTTTAGTGAAAAGAGATTTGACATTTATGCTATTTATGTTAGTTAAAATAAATCATTCTGATAAATCAGAGTCAATTAGATGTTTGGGCGGAGTTAAAGCATTAAGAACGGGTAGAGAAATGGACAAAAGAGGTGGAGTTAATGTGTGTTGCCATCTTAGTAAGAAAAATAAATAAATAAGTCGTATATTAAATTTAGTTTAACATAAGTGCTAGTGTGAAAATATATATATATATACAAAAAAAATATATTGTATCAAAATGAGAAAAGATATAGAGCCGGAGGAAGTAATAAAAAGAGTAGAAGCATTAGAAAGGGAACATGAGATTATGAAAACATGGGAGCACATACATAAAATGGAGGCAGTAAATCAGTTGCTAAAAATAAAAGCATTCTCAGGGAACAGAGGGGAGAATCCAAATGACTGCTTAGAGAGCTTGGAACATTATTGCATCTTGAGTAGTTTAAGCGAGGGAGCAAGAATTGCCTTAGCTTGCAGTCCCATACAGGGAGAAGCTCAGCTTTGGTGGAATTCATTCCATGTAAAACCGGCAACGTTCGGTGAATACAAGTGTTCGTTGTTGGCAACCTATTGGGGGGAGGAGCTACAGGAAAAGGTTCAGTTTCAAGTAGAGCAGGACAGGTGGCAGATGGGTGAGTTATTTATTACATTTTTTCATAGACAAGTAGTGAAATTGAGATCAATCTCAGCATACAAATTATCGGAGCAGCATATTATGCATATTATTAGGCATGGTTTACCTGGGAATGTTCAACAAATAATGATTGGCAAGCAAACCATAGAGCATATGGCTGAAATACTAATGGCATTGGACAACAATAGGGGGATGATGGATGATCAGGATGAGGATGAAAATGCAGAAGTTGATTGTATGCAAGTAGCGAATCTGGTCTGTAGTGGAGAAAAGAGCACACCCATAATGGCATCTCAGAGCTGTCCAAAGATAGAGATAAAGGTAGGGGAACTGCAACTAGTGCATTGTTCGATTTGGGGAGTCAGGTATCGGTAATGTCGCAGGAAATGTTTAATAAAATAAGTGACATTGACCCGGAAATTAAAATATTGCCATTAAAAACAGTATATGTTTTGTTGGCTAATGGTAAGAAGATGAAGTTGGCATCCAAACAGGCATGGGTGAAATTACACATGGCAGAGGGAGAATATATGCATGTGCTGTTAATTTTGGAGGGTCTGATTCACGAGGTCATATTAGGCTTGAATTTTATGTACAAAACAGGCTGTGTATTGGATTATAAACTAAATCAGGCAGAAATAAACAATGTAATAATTCCATTTACAAAACACCAAAAGGATGAGGTAAATAAACAGAGTGATGCACAAAGCACAGTAATGGAAATAGAGATAGGGGAAAAGGTGGATGAGTCAAGATGCATAAATGATAATCAAAGAAACCAACTGAAAAAACTATTCAATAGATATGAAAGCATATTTTCCGAGGTTCCTGGGGTAATCCAAGGCTATGAACACAGGATAAGGCTTATGAAAGACCAACCATATCAAGCCCATGCATATCCTATACCTCATCAATATGGACATGAAGTAGAGGAACAGATAGACAAAATGCTTAAATGGGGAATTATATCTAAATGTTCGTCTCCAAAAAAAAGATGGATCAATTCGGTTGTGTTTGGACTCATGGCAGTTAAGTAAGATAACAATAGCTGATACTAATGCTCCACCACCTATGAGCAAATTGTTATTGAAATTTCAAAATAAGAAAATATTTTCGACGTTTGACCTAACTGCCAGCTACTGGCAAATCAAACTTCATCCAGAGGATCTGAAATATACGGCATTTAAATATAACGGATGTGCATATAATTTCAACCAGATTCCCTTCAGGCTAAAAAATAGTGGTGTGGGGCTTATACAATGTCTGAATCAGGTATTGTCAGATGATATTAAGAATTTAGTTATAATGTATGTGGACGACATCGTGGTGGCGTCGGAAAGTATAGATGAGCACTTTGTGCATTTGGAAATGTTCCTGGGGGAGTGTGAGAGAACGGAGATTTGAATTAATTTAAATAAGAGTAAGATAATGACTGATGAGGTCAAATTTTTAGGTCATATAATTACAGAAAGAGGAATATTACCTAAACCTGAAAAAATCTGAGCAATACAGGAATTTCCCACACCCCGGAATAAAAATCATAAAATCTTTTCTCAGACTATGTAATTTCTATAATCAATTTTATAGAAATTTTTCACTTGACATTGAGCCATTACTGCAATTACTAAGAAAAGAGAAATCGTGGGTGTGGAATGAACAGTATGAGCGTAGTTTTCAGAGCGTAAAGGCAGGATTTTTAAATAAAGTTATGCTGTCCTATCCCGATTTTGACAAACCATTCTTTGTACAAATGGATAGCAGCAAGTTTGGATTGGGGCTATGCTATTTCAGATACAGGAAAAGGGACCGCACAGAGATCTTTGTTTCATTGGCCATTTACTAAAGGGACCGGAAGTGAACTGCACTGTAACTGAGAAGGAGGCCCTGGCTATTATGTGAGCATTCAAGAAATTCCAGCAGTATTTAGTAGGCTCTGAAGTGGTAGTGGTCACTGACCATAAGAGCCTCGAATTTATTAATCACAGTTTCTTGAATAATAGCAGGTGAATAAGGTGGAGCTTGTTCCTGCAAGAATTTAATTACAAAGTGGCTTACTTTCATGGCAAAGAGAATATTGTGGCAGACACTTTAAGCCGATATCCGGTAGCTCAAGAACAACACTTGAGTTGCGACAAAGCCTATATAGCTGCTGCCAAAATATATTAAGGAAATGGGATAGAAGATGATTTGCATAGATTAAAGGAGCAGCAAGAGGAAGATAATGACTGCAGACAAATAATGGAGTATTTACACAATCAGCCTGTAATGAAAATGGCCAATAATCTGCTGTGGAGGGACCGAAATCACTGTTGTTTAAAAGGAGGACTCTTACAGCGTATTATGGGAAAAAAAACAAGCATTGTTCTTCCGGTCACCATGAGAAAGCAAATAATTAAATATGTGCATAACACTTATGGACATTATGGGACAAATAAAGTGGAAGGATGGCTGAGTCATTGGTTTTACTGGCTGGGAATGAATGCCAATATTGCAGACAAGATTGGTAGATGCACCATATGTTCAGCAACCAAGCCTGCTAACACATCAGGAGTGGGGCCACTGCAACCTATAAATGCCCAATGCCTGAATAGCTTATTAGCGATAGACTTCTACGGACCTCTGCATCCATTCAATAAAATGGAGTATCTCATGGTGACATATGACGTGTTTTTGAAGCTGGTAGTAGCATATCCAGTAGCTCAAGACAAACTATTCGAGTTTTGGAGCACCAATACTTTAAGACTGTAGGAAATTCCAGACAGAATTCTGTCAGATCATGGAACACCCTTTATATCTAGCGAATGGAAGAAATGGACGGACGAGTGTGGAATAAGACATATACTTACATCGATTCGTACAGTCTAATCCATGTGAACAGATTATGAGGGAGTTGGGGCATTTATTTCGGGTTTATATACAGGATGACCATCACAAATGAGTGAAAGAAACCTCATGAATAGTCAACATGATAAACTGGTCAAGAAATGAGTCTACAGGATTCGAACCTGTTCGGCTACATTTTGAAAGAAATATTCCGTACCCGTTTGAGACTAAATTGCTAGTGGGGATAAATCCAATCAACCAGAGAAGAGATGCTAAGCAAGCACTTAACCGGTTAAGAAAAATGGGCAGGCTATGGCAGAAGAGGCAGGGAAGACCTAAGGCCATATTCAGGAAGGGAGATGAGGTCATGGTGAGAGTTCATCTGGTGAGTCATCCTGAAAAACATATATACAAGAAATTTCAGCCAATATACGACGGCCCCTATATCATCAAGTGGCAATATGGTAATAACGCATTTGTTATAGCACAGGGGTTGGAGGAAAAGGGAACATATAATGCCCGGTCGCTCATAAATAAACAGTTCAAAAAAAATCAAGTTAAATAAGTAGGTCAAATGAATGATTTAAGAGTAATCTTTGTAGGATTCAATAAATGAATAAAATAAAAGGTTTAATTAAAGTGATCGAGTTAAATAAATAAATAACACATCCGTAATAAAATAAAAATGGTTCTGAATTAAGACTTAAAGTTGTCAGAGATAAAATGGTCAAAAATGACACATTTTACTCTTAAAGGAGGGACAGTGTAATGTACCAATATTGAATATTGGCACATATAATTTTATCTAAAAACATTATTAAAATAATCTTTCGTAAAAGAGTTTGAAATAAAAGATAGAAAATAATTGATTAAAAGTAGGAGGGGGAGTTTGCATCAGAAAAGTTAAACTAAAAGTTTTATAAAAAGGAAGTCGAGTTTATTATTATTAGTTGAAATATAATTTAAAGTTTAAAAAATACAAATCTCTTTTCATTCGAATTAAAGAAAAAGTAATCTTAAAACTAGTAATATATGTGTGTGTATATGTGCGATTGTCAATAATAGAATAAATGTATGCGTAATAAATGTTATTATAAATAAATGAAAGTTAAAGAAGATTATCATTAAAAAACACGGCAATGGCTATTAATTAATTAAAAATATAAAACAACATGTCTGCATGCCTATTACTAATTAAACAATCTTCCAAAACACGTTGTTAAAGGATTATCAATGAAATTTCGACAACAGATATTGCCGGAGGATATCGAAAAGAAAAAGACTTTGCAGGTATAAATAGTAAAATTTTATCGGATAATGGGTTCAGTTCAGTTCAGAAATTAATTGAGTCATTTAAGTCAAGAGAGGACAATCAGTTGAGTTAATTGTATCCGGAAACAAAATGCAGTGCTGAGCAGCTTTTGGGAACACACGTCTTTCTCCAGCCTTAGTCAAATAAGATCAGCAGTATCTGCCCGTGAAATAATGTCAGTGTAACATCTTAGAAAATCTCCGTTATTATCTAATTGTCTCCAATAGTAATAATTGTGAATAATAAGGAAACTCATCAAGGAAATGTCCCAGCCATCTGGAAGAAGCAACAAACAAGAAGAAAACAAAGTTCTAAATCTACGTTCAAAATCCTAGGTAAAACATTTGCTTATTTTCATTTATTTCTATAATAGCCATTGCATTGCATTAATTTGTAAAGCCTCCAGAGACAAGTAATTTGAACTCTATAAACATGCATAAAATGAACTATTGATGTGCATGTTTGTGAATGTTATGTAATTTTATAAACATCAAACATTATTTATGCTTTCTCATAAAATATAGTGTGTTAATTTAAAATGTGTGTGATAATTTAGATTTATAAAATGTTTAAAATTAGTAAATGTCAGTTAATAAATTGTCTTTAAAATTAAACTTTATTTGTCGGTCAATTCTTTTTATCAACTCTTTTACCAATTTCTTACAATTCTTTTCACCACTAATTATGTATATAATCTGTTAGTGATTACAAGTAACTGAGTTAGTCTATGGGTAAAACTTAGGCATTGAGTTAGTGGCCATTGCTCAAAGTGCGTTATTTATTCATTCTTGAATAGATAGCTGGCTCCCATGTTTATACACAAACAAAAGTGCTTTGAACATGGTGTTGAACTCAACAGCGAGAAGAAGTTATGTCCTGAAAATATAACACTAGTTATATATATTTTATAGCTATCGTTTGGGCATACATACTCTCCGAGTATGTTCTTCTCTGCCTAAGAGACCGGTGTTTCGAAGGACTCATATTCAAACCCGGTACAATATATATAAAATTCATAGTGACTATACATTTTCTAGTATGCTTAATTGATTTTGCTAGTCACTTTCTAACCAACTTTCAGAAAAGTTAATAAACATCACATGACTGTCTCTTATGCTTGTGTATAACTGTTGTTAAAACAGACAAAAATCACTATATATATTTTGCCACACACAGCAAGCTAGAGTAATCAATGGATGCCAGAAGGCTTGTGCATAAAATCCCCATCTAGTGCCTACTCATCCAATATCCCCTGACTGTTTTCTGGCTTATGGCCTTCGTCAGTGAGGAGCCTTGGATCTGAGAGCACTGCATCTAGATCTTAGATTGAAACATTAAGGTGTTTTCAGTTTAAGACTCATAGTTTTGTAGTTAAATGGAGATAAAAGGTGGTTGCTGGAGGGTTGCATTAGATCCTAAGATCTAGATGCAGTGCTCTCAGATCCAAGGCTCCTCACTGATGAAGGCCATAAGCTAGAAACTAGTCTGGGGGTATTGGATGAGTAGGCACTAGATGGGAAATTATGCATAAGCCTTCTGGCATCCATTGATTACCCTAGCTTGCTGTGTGTGGCAAAATATATATAGTGAGTCTTGCCTGTTTTCAGAAAAGTTCAATGATGATCATTTTTTATGGTAATATATTGGGAGCTAGAAGATGTTTTTCAATTTCATTCTTAATTATTATTTTTAAAGAGCTTACCATTCACTATAAATTTAATATATGCCTAACTGTATAGCAAAAAATACAACTACAAATTAAAAAATTGCGTTCGTTAAAAGCAATATCTCACAGAGACTACCAGTCATTAAAAAAAACATTACTTTTAAGTAAATTGAGACTTTTTTTTTCACTCATTAAAACACATTACTATTATATATTAAATGCATGATAGCATTATAGCTATAAAACAGTTAAGCAAAGAACAAAAAAATGCCTTCCTTATTCTTAAAATATATTTTTAATATATTTATAATGACCAGATGAATATAAATTTAAAAATAAATATACGATTTAATGTCTAATATTAAACAAGGCAAAACTCTCCATACAGTAGTGCTACCCTGTGCCAACCAGAGTAATCAATGAATGCCAGAAGGCTTGTGCATAAAATCCCTATCTAGTGCTATCCCCAAACTAGTTTCTGGCTTATGGCCTGTGCTAGTATAAGAGATGATCATGTAATGTCTAATATTCTTTTTACTTAGTAAAGATTCTTGTAGATTTTTATATAAAAAGGATAATATTTTTACTCTTTCCTAAACAATAACAATGTTTTATTTATTTTTTTAAGAGTTAGCAATTACAAGGATTTCTAAAAGAATCTTTGATTAATTATTGCTAATAGAAAATACATTAATTATAATATATATGTTATGTGACTAAATAGTTTTCAAAAATAAATATATATATGTTACATGAATGAAGAAGAAATGATAAACTTTTAAAGAAAGAGGTTTTCTTTTTTGTCTTAAACATTAGATATAATTCTGTATATACTTCTTCCTTCTTCTTCTTCAGTAATATTTGTTTATTTATGTACAACTATATATCTTATTAAATAATCACTAACACCTTTAAGTAAATAATGTTTATTATATAACAGTTTTGATTAATCCTCGCAGTCTTCTTCAGATCTCAATCTATTTCTTTACCTGGTGGAAAGGTAAAGGAATAGATTGAGATCTGAAGAAAACTGTGAGGAAGGTTGAAACTATTATTATATAATAAACATTATTTGCTTAAAGGTGTAAGCGGATGGTGATTATTTAATAAGATATATAGTTAAGCATTGGATATAAACACTCTTTTTTTAACATATATATTATACAATACATAAAAACTTTATAAAGTTTAGAAAACATGGCTTCTCTATACAGATAGCTAGAGAAAAAACTTTAAAAAATGATATGAGAAATATCTTTAAGCTTAGGTGTTGAAAAACAATGTTAAAAATTTCAAAATAACATAGATAGTAATTTAAAAGTTATATTTATAGCAAATTACTATTAAGCAAATAGTCATTACTGCAAGCTACTAGTATATATCTACTTATAATATTTATATATCATTATCATACATTGTCAATCCACTGTTGAATGAAGGTCTCTCCAAGTTTAAGCCAATTTCTTTAATCTACAGACTCTTCTCTACATCACATTACCAAACTTCCTTGTTTCAGTCACCCATCTCATTTGTAATCTCTTTTTAGATCTTTTACAATCACTTGAGATCTGATTTAAAATTTCAAATGTTCATGAATAATTAATTATTTTTTATATATGTATCAAAGCATTGACCAGGAAGCGAACCCGGTCCGGTTGCTTGGAAGGCATATGCTAATCGCTAGGCCACCAACGCTTGACATGTATAATTATCTTTTCTAACAATATGCCTAGCCAGTTCTATTTTAGTCAGATTACATTTATGTCTGTATATATGACATTTAAATAACCTGGAAAATAAAGTCATTTTACTTTTATTAATACAAACAAAAGAATATTTTTAATTATTTACCTATGAAATTGATTGTTAATTTTTTTTTACTTATATAGAGAGTTTTTTTTTTCCTAAGTAATTTACTTTAAATGTTTATTCAGATTTAAAAGTGAAAAGCTTTCTTGCTGAAGAAAATAAAAATTGCAAAATTGACTATCAATATAATTAATAAAAAAAATATTTTTACGTGGAAAATTATTTATATACTTAAATAATAATTAGATTTTATTTGAACAAGTTGAGGTCTGGCTACAGCATTAATTAATTAACTACCTACTCTCTAAAATATTTAATGAAAAAAAAAATAGTTTAAATGCTAAATTACAAAAAAAAAAATTCCAATGACTTTTTAGAATTAATTAAAATTCTAGCGGCGAGTAATGGTTATACATATACTTAAAGTAGTATCTACTTCCTGGCCGTACCTAGGTCTCACCAATTTAACATCCTTCATGTCTATTATCTACTAACTCTGATTTACTATCAAATTTTTGATATTATTCTCCCAGAGATTACTTTTTCATCAACTATGTTATTTCGTAACTAGATTTTATTAAAATGGTCTTAGTTCTACAGTCTTTTATCTAGAGATATAATTAACTTTATATATCATCAAATGAATCGATAACAAATTCCCCACTGCTTTAACTTATATACTCAAATATAAAATACAGTACTGTATATCCCCAAGACTTTTCCGACTTACTAAAGTTTTATAAACATAAAAGCAAATATTTACCATAGATACACACTAAAATATTCTCACACATAGACATATTTTAATATAAATTAAGCATGAAATTTAGTTAAGATGGGGTTAAAAAATAGCAACAATACTAATATAAAACTGCCGAAATACAAGAATAAATAATCATCGATATTTTGTTTTGATACAAATACATACACAAATACATTTCTTACTTTTTAATAAAATTAAAGAAACATTTTATATAGAAAAAATGATATGATTTTGTATTAATTCAGTATTTCGTCAAATCTTATCGGAATAATTTTTAGAAATAAAAATCAATAATTGATCTCCCATCACTAATTATTGCAAATCTTCATAATTTAACGTTAAAATTTTTTTTAGTAATTTTTATTTTTTGCGTAAATATAGAAAACGTCGAGAAAGTTAAAATTTAAATAATATATATTAATATTAATCTAATGCTTGAATATCCTAGCACCTCACTGACGACGCCAGAAGCAGAAACCGGTCTGGGATTAAGGATATTGTCAAAGCTTGTTAAGAGCTTATTTTGCGAGCTCTCTATATAACATTTTTTAATGTTGTATTTTAAATAAAATATAATCTTAAAAGGTCGTTTTCCATAATAATGATGTGTTCCACTGTAGATATTAAATTTACAGCTAGCTTAGATTGATTGTTTTTCTTCTTTTTAACCTGTCAGCATAATTCCAATTGTTATTCTTTATGGGTTGTAATTTTTTTGATGGTTCAGCTTTTTTGATTGAATAACAAGTTGGTAGGTTATCAGCATCTTCATCAGCAGTAGAGATCAAAGTGATACAAGTTTTAAAGAAACATTCTTAAAATTAATATTCCAAAAATGTTGATCTGTATTAATGCTAAGATTAAAGTTTAATATGTAGAAATCCATTCCATATGATTATGAAGCCATAGAGCTTTGAAAGCGCTAAGCTTTAAATAAATTTAGTAATATATATAATTTCTTTAAGAGCATTATAAGCGCATAATTATTGATATTATATACTGCATATGTATTCCTGAATTGAATGATGAACTGATAGACAACTTGATATGATTCTTCTGGAAAAAACATGCCATAAAATCCCATGGTACTTTGTGAGTTTCCATTAACACCTGGTTCAAATCTCTCTTTTTCTTTTTTTATATAAATGTGGATGTTGTGTGTTTTTAAACAATATTGAAACAACATATTCAAAGTTTTGATGATAATTATTTAATAGATTGAAAATTCAAGAATGGAAAAAAAACTTAAAGAATAAATAAGTTTTTGATTTTTTAAATCTTTTGCCATAATTGACAATAATTCTAAGTTATTATTTACAAATATTTTAATACTGTTTATTCTAATATAACTAGTAATCAAGTTATTGTGTAATGCTATCTTAGTTATTAATGTTGGTTAACATTGTATTTTTCTCACTACTTTAATTATGAAATGTTAATTTTTTCTATCACTTCATAAAATTAACATGTAACCTAAATAATTTAATGCATATACACATAATAAATTTGTTAATAAATTCAATTGGATGTATTTATACAATTTGTATATATGAGGCTTTTATATATACATAGAGTATTGTTTGTTTCTTCAAGCTATGTTATAGAGGCATAGTTTAACTATTCACCACAGAAATATTAAGGCACTAGCATGTATGCATCGTGAGTTATGATATAAAATGTCATTGTGTGTTTTCTATTCACATAGATTGTTTTCAATTCTCTTCCTACTATCACAAACTACTCGTGGTTTCATTTCCAAACACAATTTGAATCATTTTAAACATTTCTGTAGCAATTTTTCCCTATTTGAAACAAAATTTAATACTAGCATATTGTTGGCTTAGGTATAAAACACATTGTCATATTCTATATCATAATCAATGATATAAATATGTTAGCATCTTAAAATATTTGTGGTAACTAGCTAAACTATGTTACTATGGAGAAAATACATTGATTGAGAGATGCACTGTAGGCAGCTTTGAGAAACAATTAGCTTGTTTTATTTGTTTTCTGGGATACACTTATATTTAAATTATAATAACTACTCTTTCTTATTGCATTATCAAATGTATACCATATAATATTAAATCATCCAGGCACTTTACTACTGTTACACAATGCTTTATTTACCACCCTCTTTTACAGTTTACAGTTTCGATTGCCCCAGCAATATTCTTCAGAACAGTTAAAGTTAGGAGATATAAAAGTTCTGAAGAAGATTGCTGGGGCAATCGAAACTATAAACTGTAAAAGAGGTGCTAAATAAAGAATTGTGTAACAGTAATAAAGTGCATGGACGATTTAGTATTATATGGTATATTTAAGTTCTCTGAAAAGTTAAGATGGTTCTGAGAGGGGTAATTTATTTTTTATACTGATGGATAGTTATGATGTTGTGAAATTAAGATAAGGAATTCATTGACAAAATAAAATAAAAAACTTGAATGCACGTATTATTTGAGTAAATCTCTTTTCCATATTGTTGCCCAGTGTAAAAAAAAATAACTCCCCAATTGTTTATATTATGCAATAATGTTGTATATAATAAAATTATCCTTTTCAAGTGAATAATTGCATTCGTGCTACAATAACAATATATTTTTTATTATTAAAAGCTGTTTTAAATTTTATAAACACACAACCATGAATGAATATCTCCTTAACACCTGATTATATTGTTAGATATACTCTACAAAAGGTAGAGAAAAATTCTACATCATTTATAACCTTTATATATTCTACCAAACATTATAAATCATTTACAAATGTGAGATACTGAGCTAGACCAATAATTATTTCTATATTCTATCACTTTATTCTAAGTGAGACTTTCTATTTACATTACATTTTACATTACTATATTTTTAAAAGTATAAATTATACCTTAAAATGCAATACACAACGTCATCAAAAATTTAGATATGGTGTAAGGGAAGTGTTCTGAATTAGAACAGTGAAAAGAGTCCGATGTGAAAAGTACTTATAAAATCAATTACGTGCGATAAGATTTCAAAGTAACTAGTAATTTATAACAAAGGTTTTGGGATTAATATTAATAATATTAAATTAGATTCTACACACTTATGCAACTAAAGTGTACAATTAATAAAGAGAAGTCACGGATATTTTTCTATATTGCTGGTCTATATGAATGATTACATTAAAAACCTTTGAATTCTTGGTTAGTAATGTCAGTATGCAGAAAAATAATATTTGAGAGTGTGAGAAGATCATCATTATAATTCAAAATGAAGAGAATCTTGATGTGGTAAAAATGGAGATGGATATCCCATATATTGACATTTTAGAAATTAGTGAAGTAAATTAGACTGGATTGGTTGATTTTATACCAGGAAAAAACATATATTACTTAAACTAGATTCACAAACAAGAATTAGGTACATATTTAAGGTCATAAAGATTAGATAACAGTTTATAAAAGATCATTTGGTATCGATTTAATTTCATTGGCAAAAAGGGAAGATGAGACTTTTAGTAATTGGTTAACTGAAATACAAAATTCATATAAAATGTGCTAAAATGCATGAACACTCAAAGCACTAACAGACACTTTTTGTAGTTCAGTTTTTGCACAGCACTGCAGCTCAGCTGGTCATGATTGCCAATCTAAAGACCCAGGGGTTATTTGCAGAGAGTGTCACAATCTCAAGAGAAAGATAAAAGAGGCTTATTTTATTGCTAAAGATAACTCAATAAACAAAAAAGACTCTTGTTATAAGATATCCAGGAAATGGAATACGTAACTATCTCATTTGCATCGCTCTTAATCAATTTATTTATTTACAAGCTGGCTATGAATATGAGGATCCTGACCCTTGAAAGTGCTTAACCACATACATAGATATAGATATTTAGTTTGTATCTATCTGTATTAATATTTCTCTTCAGCTTTGTATGTTCATGCATTTTAGCACATTTTATATTCTAGAATAATTAGCCACAAAGTTTAAACTTTTTGCTCATTGAAATACAAAATTGGAAAGGAATAAAATGACATTGAATAATATACATTTAAAAAGCAGTTAAATTTCAAATATACTTTTTAAAATAACCAAACTGCTGATTGTTCATGTTAAAATCATTGAATATTTTTTACAGGAATAAAATCCATTAATCTTGATACACATTCATTTGATAACAATCTTTTATTTTGATACTGCAGATCACTTTCAAGTAAAAGACAGTTGCAAGAATTGTAAGAAGAACTGTCGAATATTAAATGGGATATTATTGGACTTTGGTAAGTTAGAAGAAAAGGTGAAGAAATAATTGATTTAAAAGTGGATTATACTACAAAGGCACAAAAATTGGAAGTACAAGTGAAATGGGATTCATTATTGTTGTGTTTGTAAAAATATGTACATTACAATTAAATAATTAGAGTTCAAGGGTTGGAAGTACCAGAACTAGATTCAAATCCAAGGACTTGACCCTCCAGATTTGGGCACTTCAGCACTGCTTTAAATTATGCAGTGCCTTCCATTTTTAGAATATTAGTTTGCATAATAATAATAAAGTAAAAATTAATTACAATACTAACTGTTTTGTTAAAAGAGGTAAATGAAATCTATAAATTATTATTATTATTATTATTATTATTAATATAGAGTATATGAGCACAGACTTTCAGATGCCCCATCACTCTCCACTCTATCTAATAACACTGATACACTCAAGCACATATATGCTGAAAAGATAAATAATCACCAATATACGTATTTCATGATGGATCATCTGATCGTCTGTGCTCATATACCCTATATTACATATATAGACATAAGGTATATAATAAGCCTGTGTTTTAGTTATTACATTGTAGAGATGTCTGCCCATCCTTGCATATGTATTAAATGGATTATGTCCTGTACATGTGGGGTTCAGATTGACATTGGGTCAACATGGGTGTGACAAGAATCTCGGCCACAGGGTGGCCTTCGAGCATTTCATTATCAGATTTTTAATTGGATGGATGGTTGAAGAGTTGGAATGTATAGTAGATTGGAGCCTGTCCATTAAAGTATGTAGATTGTCTATCTTAATATATATCTGAGCACTTATAGTATATATGTGTGAAAGATGATAATCTGGATCAACTGATGATTGCTGGTTTAGCATGAAATAAATATATTGGTGATTATTTATCTTTTCAGCATATATGTGCTTGAGTGTATCAGTGTTATTGGATAGAGTGGAGAGTGATGGGGCATCTGAAAGTCTGTGCTCATATACCCTATATTACATATATAGACATAAGGTATATAATAAGCCTGTGTTTTAGTTGTTATTATTATTATTATTATTATGCAGCTTTTTTTATTTTGAATAAAAGCATAGTTTTATAAGAGATTTTAAAATATAAAAGAATGTATTAATTATTAAGTTATTAATGTAAATAAAAGCACTTTAAGTTGCTAAAAATATCCATAAAAATTTATCAAATGAATTATGCATGAAAGTACATATAAATTTTTATATAGGGGTTTGAATTCAGACTTGCATATGACCCTCAACTATCTATATTACATATTGGAATTTAAAAAAATATTACATATTGGAATGCAGGTATAAAAAATCCAGTACTGTAGAAAAAAATTAATATATTAATGTATACATTTTTACTATAATTTACCATGTCAAAGTTCTCTGCTACCAGGATTATGTTCATTTTCAAACAATTAGTTAAATTAAATATTGCAAATAAGATGGGGGGGGGGGTATTTTTTAGTATCTGAATGTTTTTGTATTGGAATGTACAGAAATAAAAGCTTATCTGTAATTTTAAGTCCACTATTATTTATTAAATAGAAATAATAAAATTAGAATAAAATTTAGTAATTTACTATAGCAAAATGTGTAAGCTTGTGGTTAAGACCTGTGGAGGTGTCTACCTTCGCATTTTCAACTGCACATGCTTTAGGTTTATTGCCTTAGTAAATATTATTTATGTAATCAATGTGCTTTAAATAAATTTATAATTACAAAATAAATGAATGTAAATGCCATTAATAATTTTTATTAATCACTTATTAGATTAGAGATTATCCAATAATGAATATTTCTGTTGTGTAATTTTCATTACAGCACTCTCATGCAAGAAAGAAACTATTTTGTATCTGCTTTTAACACTTTGTGAAAGGATGTAGTCATAAACATACAATGAAAGACATGAAAAAGATCTATTCCCTAAAATGCATAATTTATGCTGAATTAGCACTCATCAGCTGTCCTAGACCACAATCTCTTGCACATATCTTTATCAATGTTCAGTATATATATATATATCAAATTATTACAGTTTAATTGATGAGTCAAATGTACTTATCTCACAATTGTGGCACAAATCACTTGAAATATATTAAGAATTACACTACAGAAATGTAAATGCCATGTCCTGAATATATGGAAAAGTAATATTTCATCCCAATAATATGTTTGTTCATAATTCTTGTTAATTAAAAATAGCTATGTGTAGAACGCTTCTTGTAAATCTCAATGGAGTGAAAATTTTCTTATGAAAAACACTGAAAGAATATTTTTCACTTTATGTTTGACCTCCAAATTGGATGTCTGTTCAATTACAGTAATTACAGTTCAATTTGAAAGCTGGTTTTTTTTTTTACTTTTAACATAAACTTTATAAGTAAGTCTGTCATTACATGTTTTATATTAGATATATGGTATCTATTATATATCCATATGTTAAACTTCAGTTGATATCAAGGGAATTAGTACAGCATATTTCTATATATGTAAATCTTATTATTATAAAGCGCTGAAAATGTGAAATTATTAAGTCGGAAGTCGAATTCTGATAATGCGCTATTACTTTAAATATTATAAATCTCCATGCACTCATACATCAGTAAGAATTTAAAAGCTTAAGTGAATCACTTAAGTTTAGAGTGCACTTCTATAAATTCACCAACTTTCATTGACCATGCTAAATCAAGGCTTGAGTCTATTATATGCCTAATGCTATAATCAAATTTTGAATTGTACAAATCTATTTAACTTATTGCAGGAGAAGGACAGTGTCTCATTTTTAATCACCCATGAACAGACCAATACAACTTATAAATGTAAATATAAAGTGCTGAAAATTTGAAATTATTAAGTCAGAAATCGAATTCCGATAATGCGCTATTACTTTAAATATTATAAATCTCCGCGCACTCACACATTAGTAAGAGTTTTAAAAAACTTAAGTAAATCACTTAAGTTTAGAGTGCATTTCTATAAATTCATTAACTTTCACTGACCATGCTAAATCAAGGCTTGAGTCTATTATATGCCTGATGTTATAATCAAATTTTGAATTGTACAAATCTATTTAATCTATCACAGGGGAAAGATGGTGTCTCATTTTTAACCACCCATGATCAGACCAATACGACTTATAAATGTAAATCATTATTATAAAGCACTGAAAATTTGAAATTATTAAGTCGGAAGTCGAATTCCGATAATGCACTATTATTTTAATTATTACAAATCTCCGCACACTCACACATAAGTAAAAGTTTAAAAAACTTAAGTGAATCACTTAAGTTTTTTACATGTGAGTGCGTGGAGATCTGTAATATTTAAAGTAAAAGCATATTATTGGAATTTGACTTACGAAGTCGTATAATATTTGTACACATATAAATATTTGATATTTGTTAATATATATGTGTTAGAGAATTAATTAAGATATGAAATGTGCTATAAGATTTAAAATAGTTTTATTAGTTAGTATTTATCTGAATGATTGATTTGTTATATATTAATTTTAAAATGAGTAAACTATATAGTTAATGATAAGTATTGGGTATTAAAGCTAAAATCATATCCTAATATTACAGTGGCATAGAAAGGTTATTAAACTCTTATGTAGCTTCTTATACATCTGGAGGTATGAGGGTTTGATCTCTAATTCTATTTATATTGTAGTAGAAATGTGACTGCACATTTTTAAAGGTTGGGTTAAAAAAGAAATAGCATCTAAAAAAACCAAAAAGAAATTTAATGGTAGATGTAATGAGGTTTCAGTATATTTGAAATGGGCACTTAAAGAGAAAGTGCTGGATAGTTGTTGTTGTTTTTTTTGCCTCTTTGTGGCAGAGTGAACAAAGTGGACCTATTTGATAAATTTTTTTAGCTAAGAAGCTAAAATATTTTACTTTTAATATTTACTTAAATATTCCATAGGGTTGATTCCATAGTTTTTTTAAAAAAAACAAAAAAAAACAAAACATAAAACATGATTATAAAGGATTTATTCTTATTGAGAAAAATTATGTATTGGGGGAGGGGGGGTATTTATTGGTAGTTTTTTTTTAAAAAAAGAACAGAAAAACAGAAGTATCATAAAATTAAAGAAATAGCATTGTATAGTTCAATAATTGTTAGGGGTAACATATACATAAAAATATGTAAACATGAAATGAATGATTGAATCCTTAATATTAAGTAAGTATGAACTGGAATAGGTAAAGTAAATATAACTATGAAAGGAATTAACAAATAGACAATGTTGAATATAAATGAAAAAATAAAATTAAGTGTTAAAAAGCTGAAGTTTAAATATTCAATATTAGAAATGATTACGAAAAAGAATTGCTAAAGATAAGTTGATTAATTAATTCTTATCATGGTGCTGAATAATTCATTGTAGCCATTTATTGTTATAATTTTTTTTTTTAATGAAAGAGTGTTTTAATTATAAAACTATATGCATAATAAAAGATAATAGAATGAAAAATGAATAAAAACTATCGTATTTATTTCTGTAATAACAATTACTAAAATTTTAACAAAATTAACAATCGTTATATTACTTCAAATTGAACTCACTATATATATATATATATTGCCACACACAGCAAGCTAGAGTAATCAATGGATGCCAGAAGGCTTGTGCATAAATTCCCCATCTAATGCCTACTCATCCAATATCTCCAGACTAGTTTCTGGCTTATGGCCTTCGTCAGTGAGGAGCCTTGGATCTGAGAGCACTGCACCTAGATCTAGCTTGCTGTGTGTGGCAATATATATACAGTATAGTGAATTTTGCCTGTTTTAACAACAGTTATACACAAGCAAAAGAGGTGGTGGTCGTGTGATGTTTATTGGTTTTACTTCAAATTGAATACTTTTTTCGTCTTAACAACGTTTATTTTATAATTGAGGACTAAGTTTTTAATTTGCTTCTATAGCAAGAAGTCTGTGTTTATTTAATGCTCTATATTAATTATTACGATTTGATTTCATTATAATTACATTTTTGTTAGAGATTCTTTTACGGATTTTAAGCAATCTAAATTTTGCCATCTCATGCACAAATAGAACATTATTTAATAAAATGTCAAGTCTAAAGAGATAGTTCAAAATTTAACATATAGGGTAACACAAGTTAAAATAGACGTAAATAATTCTGGAAAAATATCCTACGCATTTGATGTTCGTAATACATTTTACTACATCTCCTCTATATGGAAAAAGATAATACGGAGTTTATCAGATAATGGTCATAGTTTACATATAAATATATATTGTTTAAATCTTTACTCCTTAGGAATTGAACTTATATTTCAAAAGAAAGTGTAACATTAATGCATATAGACATTGTATAATAAAGGTAACATTTTTTCTTAGCCGATAAATCACTAATTCTGTAGCAGTGTTTAATGCGTACTGATCGTTTAATAATATTGCATACCATAAATGAAATTAATGTATTTTATTTGAAAAATATAAATGATAATTTTTAATTTTATTACAATTTCTAAATTAAATCAACATTTATTTGGAGATTTAATTCTAATTACAGACTACTCATCTCCTCAGAATGTCCATAACAGCAAGTTTTTGGCTTATGTCAAGCTAGACAATCTAGCCATCACCATGGTAATGGATTTTATTCCTTCATTCTTCTATCAACAAAGAGCAAAAATCATTATTTATTGGTATTAGTTTCCTCCAGAAAAATTAACACCACACCCAGTTTGAGCCTTTTACATCAAAATGATAACGTTTAAATGAAATAATCTTTTTTATTTAAATGTATGCATAGTATATATTTTTTATGATTTTTTTTGTAAAAAGTACTTTTTCTATGTATGTGCGATTAGATTTGTTTATTAAAATTATATATATTCGGTTAGTAAATAATTCCATTTCAAGAAATGTGGACTCATTATTTTGATTTGAACTTATGTCAAAACATATTTTGCATACATACACGTGATTAAAAAAAAATCTGATTTCAAAATTATTACATTTACATCTCTACTGGATATATATTCATACAGTATATACTTAGCAATGGATAGTAAAAAAATGTATCCAAGTATTCCAAGACTTAAAAGTATACAAATATTCACAGTGGCAAAACTCTCCATACAGTAGAAACACTCAGTGCAAGCCTGAGTAATCAATGGATGCAGGAAGGTTTGTGCATAAAATCCCTATCTAGTGCCTATTCATCCAATATCCCCAGAGTAGTTTCTAGCTTGTGGCTTTCATCAGTGAGGAGTCTTGGATCTGATATCACTGTCCTAGATCTTAGGATGTAATGCAATTCTCCAGCAACCACCTTTTACTTTTTTAGTTAACTATAAAGCTTTGAGTTCAAAATGAAAACATAATAATGTTTTCAAGCTAAGCTCATTAGCTTGTATAGTTGTACAGATCTGAACTCTGTTCAGCATCCATATATTTTGGTGTCTTTAGTTCTTTAATAACCACAGTCACCATAATCCTATTGGGCAGGATTGTTATTAAACCATCAAAAATCACATGATGATCATTCTTTATGCTTACACCAGTTGTTTTTCACAATGGCAAACTTTCCATACAGAGCACCAATCTGCAAGCTAGAGTAATCAATGGATACAGGACTGTTTGTGCATAAAATCCCTATCTAGTGCCTACTCATCCAATATCTCCAGACTAGTTTGTGACAAAGATCATAAGCCAAAAACTAGTCTAGGGATATTGGATGAGTAGGCACTAGATAGGAATTTTATGCACAAGCCTTCTGGCATCCATTGATTACTCTGGCTTGCACTACTGTATGGAGAGTTTCGCCTGTTTTAATAACAGTTATGAGCAAGCATAAGAAATGGTGATTACATGATGTGAAATTTATTTTTATTATATTATAATCTATGTAAGGTCAACTAGAGTTTCAATAAGGTGATTTTTAGAAATTATTATAGATTGTTCAGAAAAATAAGTTAGAATCAGATCTAGGAATACTTTTCTATAAAAGAACATATACATAGAAAAATCTTAATGATCACTTTAGAACTAAAATATAAAAACTTCAGAAGTATTATTAATTCAGATCTAATTTTATTTCAAAATTGACAATATAGGGGATTTGAACATAAACTTTCAAGCACCCCATCCACACTATTCTACATCATTGATACATATGACCACACACACTTAGAAAAGATGAATACATGTGTGTGGTCTTGTGTATCAGTGATATGAGGTGTGGATGGTTGAAGGATGTTTGTAAGTCTGTGTTCAAATCCCCTATATTTACAATTAAACAGTATATGAAGAATGCCTATATTTCAAAATTGACAGTAAAAACTTCAAACATTTTATAGAAATTTGTTCCCAAAATATCTAAAATTTGCAACTTTAGAATAAATCTATAAGAATTAAATATACATATCAATAATTAAAAGTCATTTTTAGCACTTTGTTATTCATATTTCTACTCTACACAAATGAAAAGAAAGTCACAATAGTCATCAGACCTTTCTTTCATGGATTAATATAGAACTAGTGATTCATTTTATGTGTATAAAGATAAAAATGCAATATAGAGAGCATACCAATAGCTCAAGCAAGCTCTTAATTGATAAGTGCGGTAAGAGAAAATATTTAAAATCTCTATCCGGAATACTCTTATCCCCAGACCAATTGTTTTTGAGCTTATGGCTCACCTCAGTGAGGAGTTAGAATATTCAGACACTAGATCTAAAATATTAATTCAAAATCCAAAACTTATTTCATGCATAATATTTAAGTAGAAACTGAAGTTTTCGGACGTAAGAAAACTTTGGAGTTTCTACTTAAATATTATATATGAAATAAGTTCTGGGTTTTGAGTTGATATTTTAGATCTAGTGTCTGAATATTCTAGCTCCTCACTGAGGTGAGCCATAATTTCGAAAACAATTGGTCTGGGGATAAGAGTATTCCAGATAGAGATTTTAAATATTTTCTCTTAACGCACTTATCAATTAAGAGCTTGTTTGAGATATTGGTATGTTCTCTATACTGCATTTTTGTAAATACAAGCTTTCATGCTATATATGACTTGCTTTATTGATTATTATAAAAATAAAAATAGCTCATGGTAAATTAGATTCATTATAATGAGAACATTAATCACCAGATGATTTAGAATTTTTTTGTCTTGCTTATTCTGAAAATATCTAGATTCAAAAATTCTAGTAAATATTTTTTCAATCTTTTTTGAGCTGAGCAATATCTCATCATTAGATTTAAATTTAATTTTAACCACCTACATATTTTATTTTAAATGAAAATGCATTTTTTCCTGTCCTGTAAATATTTTGCATAACTAAGACTATTTATTTTTATAAACAATTATCTCAACCAGTTGCTATGCAAATATGTTAAAATAATATATTTGTATATTCTCAGAACAGTGTGAGCAAATCAATGTTCTGTTTTATTTAACATTAAAAAATTCAACATTCTTCACTCTTTTCTTCCAAAAATGATCCGGAGGCACATTATATATAAACAAATATTGTAAGAATTGATGAATATGGTTATTTTAAAAAAAAATCATTATGAAAGTAATAGTTTAAATTTATAAATTTTCTTTTTTTTATTTTTATATGTTGTTTTAGTAAATCATTAAAGGATTAAAATTAAATTAGTAACTAAAAACAAACTAAATCCAAATTCTAAAAGTAAATTTAATTTATTGTACAATCCATGCATCCAAACATATATTTATGTTTGAGATAAAAATAAAATACATGCATTTATAATCAATAGATTAATATTATATGTTTTAATTTTTATTGCAATAAATTTAAAAATAAATAGGCTTAAAGAATGATAGGCGTGCAAATTTTAATTGAATTTTAAACAAATTAGTTTGTTTTAAAAAATTACAAATTTAAATTCCATTGATGCAAATAATTTTAAAATTGATATAGAAACCAATATTTCATTCATCTTTGAAAAACCTATTATTTTCATCCATAGCTTTACAAGAAAATTATTGAACATAAGTCACTAAAAATTATCTACAATTTTCCTATTTTTTTCCCCATAATTTTTTATTTATTTACAGACTAAGTAATTTGTTCTAAAATAAAATAAAATGTTCTGATCATATCATGTGATATTTTAAAAGCTATGTAAGTTCAACTGAAGATTATAAAAGGCCTTTTTCATTAAAAATAAATATGTATTAAGGTTTAATTGATTAAATTATGCAATTATATTGCATGGAAGAGTAAGAATTTAACCATTAGGTTTCTTTTAGTCTTGGCTTTATTCCTGTATTTTTAATTCCAGTTTAAATACTATTCTATTGAACCCATAAATGAAATTGCCTGTGAAATAAGAAGAAAACACTCATCTTAGAATGTCTTGGAACTCGGTGCTGCAAATAAAATTTTTATTTATTTATTCTATATTTTTATTTTACTGTTACCTAATTTTAATTTTAAACTTAAATTTGAAAACTTGCTGTTGGACTCCTTTAAAGTTAACTATAAGCTTGTCAACTGGTTACCACCAGAATGTGATACAACTATCAATTTTCAAATGCTTTAATTCCTTATTATTTTTTTAATTAAACAAGTATCCCTTTCAGTACCTTCTTAAATATGGCTTTATTTTTCAAAAATCAAATTAGCTTGAATCTAGCTCTTAAGTTTTAATTTTATATCCCCTTCTGTTTTACCAGTATCTTATACCACTTGTAGTCTAAATTTGGTAGTAAATTTTTTTCATCTTTTTCAGAAGTCAGCTTTTTTTGCTACTTTTTTTTAAAAGAAATATAATGGTAGCAAGAATAAGTATCAAATTAATTTATTAAAATCACTGATTATAAAAGAGCAATCAACTAATTATAAAAAAAAAACTGTCAACTAAATCCAGTTAAACAAAAGTAATTTTATTTCATTTTCTGGATTTATATTTTTTTTAAATTTTAATAGAAATAATTTAAAATTTATGTAAATAATGCTTTTAGAAAAATCAAATTAAAAATGATATATATGTGTGTGTATATTTGTAGGGCTGCAGAAAGGAGTTTGCTATTAACCGAAAGGAGACGCTTTGATTCCTCTTGGAGGCCTTAAAGGAACCAAGCAAGGCAAATTCCTAATATCCACTCCATACATTCTTGTCATTGCAACTGTTATTACTATGTGATTATTCATATAGTATACGAACATGGATGGGCTGCTCACCAACATGCATTAGCCAGCATGATGAGTTTATTGGCTTTTTACCTTCGAGTTTAAGAATATTTTTTCCAATATATACAATAGAAGCTAAAGATAGGAAAAGATGGATTGAACTTGGAGAGACCTTCATCCTGTAGTGGATTGGTAATGTTTGATGATGATGATATTTGTAGTCTAAATGTTACAAAATGCATTGTAGCCATTTCAGGTTAAATAAAATAAAATTAATATATGGTCAGAATAAATGAATAGACTAATGACTTCGTGAAAACATGAATGGTTCAAACTTTTTAAATTGGTAAATTTTAATTACCTAATAAATAATTATTAAGAAGTACTTTTGCCTAAAGTTTATTGAATTTGCTCTGCTATATTTTAATATTTCAGCATATGATTGAGGATTCCATTAAACTATTTAATCTGCTTGTAAAATCTATATGGAACTGCTTTAACTTCATCATCACTATAAACTTTATTATAGAAACTGGTCAGTTATTTTAGACATTCTTTCTTTAAAACTAACTAACTAAATATGCAGTGTAACATTATACATTTATGCCATTACATCATTGTCAAATAATAAATGAATATTGACAAATAAAACCAGGTACAAATTTAAAAAAAGAAAATTATTGAAGTTGTTTAAACCAATATATAAATATTTGAAATACAGGCACTCTTCACATATCTGAAGCCTAATTGTAAATATAGGGGACTTGAACTCAGACTTTTGAGCACCCTTCAACTATCCATACTATCTCATATTATTGATATACAGGACCACATACAAGTAGAAAAGACAAATAATCACCAATATATGTATTTCATGCTAAACCAACACTCATCAGTTGGTCCAAATTATCATCTCCCATACATATATATATATAATCAGTGCTCAGTTTATAGCAAATCTTCATACTTTAATGGACAAGCTTCAATCCACTCCAACCTCCAACTCTTCAGTTTAATTTATTATTATTTAGCTTTTTATTTAAATTATTTTATAACACAACCCACCTATCTTTTTTTACAAACTTATCTTTATCAGAGCTACCCATAAAGTTTTCAGAGTCTGGGTAATAATCAATATTATTGAAAACATATATAGCAAAAAACTTTATTCTCAACTTCATATGTCACTTAGGCTCAAAGAAAATATATTCCGATCGATAAACATCACATGATCATCATTCTTTACACTTACAGAAGCTGTTTACACAGAGGCAAAACTCTCTATATATTTAGTGCCACTCAGTGCAAGCTAGAGTAATCAATAGATGCAGGAAAATTTGTGGATAAAATCTCTATCTAGTGCCTACTAGGGATAGAAACTAGATAGGGATTTTATGCACAAACCTTCCTGCATCCACTGATTGCTCTGGCTGACACTGAGTGGCACTACTGTAAGGAGAGTTTTGCCTCTGTGTGAAATATATGCCACTGGAATTTTTTTTTAATTGCTGGTAATTATTTCAATTTCATAAACTCTATGACTAGTATCATTTTGGTTTTATTTTCAAGTTGTTTTTTAATATACATTTTTAAAAAAAATAGTATTTGATGAGTTATAGCCTTGGTTATGATGTTTTAATCAATTTATTTTTTATAACTATTTATAAAGTCTTTCACAGATGTTAAAATCACTTTTCAAACAAAAGTAAAAGTTGCAAAATTGAAAGTGATATTTAAATATGGTATCATTCTACCCTTAAATAAAATATCCACAAATATGAATTTACAACACAAACAATTCAAATTCTTTTCAAATTTCCACATTTTTGATAAAATATGTGCAGCATCATTTGTCATACTGTGGTTTGGATTAAAATCTGGGATTCCCACAAAGATAGATCCTAAATTGCTTCTCTTTCAAATCTTTGTAGATAACAAATCTGCTATATTGCAGACTTCGAATGACAAGAGTTCCCTAGCATTTAAGGTATATCATTACATTCACACTACAACACTTTGTGGATTAATTAACATCCAGTATCTAAAAACTACCTTACTTTAATGATTTTCTCATAATAGTTAAATCATAAAAGAACTACAGTCTAAAACAAAAAAGCTGTTCAAAAAAATGTAGGAATCTAGAAATTACAATAAGCAAAGAGAAAAGCAAATTTGAGGCCGAGAAAATTGAATTTCTTTGATTGAAGATAAAATGCATCACAAGAATTTGTCCACCTAAAGCCAAAGTTAGGACAGTCTTACAAATTAAAATGACAGTGAATGTGAAAAAATTATATGATTACTATGAAGAATGATTCATATATAAGAAACTGAACTGGCAGAATTCTATAAGCTACTACTTAAATAAGCAAAGTAGATGTGGGAGATAGACCCAAATTTTCAAAAAAATTAAAAGTTAATCTAGCATTAAGATACAGTTTAGAATACTACAACCTTCAGAAAATTTGGACAGTGATCTATAATGCATATCTATATGGTTTGGGGGCAGTCTTAATTAATTCAAAATAAACAAAATAAATAAGAAAAATTTTGTGGCAAAAGCACTAATGCTATGTGTAATTATGTTCACATTTGATAATGTAGTCCTAACTACTAATATCCAATATTAAAAAAAAAAAAGACTTCATCTATGGATGGAGAGAAACTATTTAAAAATTGACACAGTAAGTATCACAAAGAATGATATATTTTAACCTCTTGTCTGCTTACAATTAGGAATTAAATGTAGGTAGGATAAGATTTATAATGCAAACACCTTGTGTCACCTATTTTTAAAATTAGACCACATTAAAAGAATAAATTACAAATGACAGAATTAGTAGATATTAAAAATCATAAATATAAAATAGTAGGAGAGTGAACAAGCCAGAACTATTGTTACAAAAAAATCCAACAATCATCACAAATTTATGCTAACATAATGATTTTTTTTTTAGATGTTCTTCACTGAAGCCAATCTAAAACAATACATAAATAGCTGCTTGTGAGATATTAGGTGTGCTATTCAGAAATAAATAAGGATATTCGATATAGAGCTCCAAAAGATTGAGAATGCTAACTGCCACAGAACATGCCAGAAATTGCTTGACCAATGGATAAATTGGACATGGATTCGTATAAAACATTCAGACTCAAAGAAAAGTGGTAATTCTAAAGAATAAGTGGCACCTATTCAAAGTGATTCAATTGTTGAATAAGAAAAGTTGATTATGTTGGATCTTGAATGCTTTACATAAAGAGTAGAAGAAATATCAACCACTTCAGATATGTTATGACATTATATTTTTAACAAAAAATATAATAATCTCCAAGATTCTTATTAGGAAAGTTAAAGAAAAGAATCAAAAGATGAAACTATAGGAGTTGACCCAAAAGCAAATTTTTTAATTTCATACAGCTTTTTGGCAATGATTGCTATAATCAAGAAATGAAAAAAAAAATTAATTCATTTTTTATATAATAATAGTCTGGTTTATGAAAACAAATGTTATAATAATGATTATCAATTGATTCCAATAGTCTCCTTAGATCATTCATCAATAAGTATTCATTGCAAAAATGCCTGAAGATATAGAAGGAAAAAAAACAAAGAACAGAATTATTCAAGCTATATTATTTTCTATAACTCCTTATATAAATAAGGGGAGTAAATCATCCTCCCTCAGGTTATGAATTAAAAGCACTCTAAATTGAATGTTGGATATAGATAAAGAGTAGAAGGCCATAAAAGTATCTAATATTTTTAAACTGTGGTGTTCATAACGAATTTTGATATCCCATTCAACAAATCTGAACCCTCACTTAAAGCACAAATATGTAGTTTGAAATTGTCCTATTGTAGTCATATCATAAAATGATTTAATATTGTATAACCCTTGAAAACGTTAATAAAGCAAGGGTTAACCAACAACGTAGTAGATGAACTGTCATTCCAAAAATGAATGTGCCTTTGAATAGCCTTAGGGGAAAAGGGTAAATCATTTTGGAAATATGTCCACTTGATAGCATCTAACTGTAAAATTAAAAGTGAAGTAATAAGTAAAAAGTGATTTCATAATTTTTTCAATAGTAGGAGCGAATATTTGAAAAATAGAGCAAATATCATGGGAAGATAATCTAGAATAACATAAGATGTAGTCAGGATGGATAGATGATGACATATAGTTAATCATGTTATGACCGCATATCCAAAAGCAATTTTCCTCACTTTAAATGATCTTTCGGTAATGACACTGGAATTTAAAAAAAATCTATACATTTAATGTGTCTGCATTTAATTAAAGTCGAATTTATATATCCTGTCTGAAAATATAACGAGAGATGGAAGTTTGCATAAGTAGAATTATCAATAATTTTTATTTCTAGATCCTTTACATAATAAGAGAACATATTATGATAATGAATAGGAATGTTCTGCGTGGTTTGGTATATTTGCAAAATCTCAAAATTTTCTGTCCATGAATCGACCCCATTTCGTTCATTTCTGAAGCTCGAAATTATTGCGAACTTTCAAGGAATAAAGCCATTCGATTAATAAAAATTTTAATGGCAAATAAATATATTCTGTTTATTTTAAATTATTGAATAATATAAATTATAATCGTACATTTTATTGTTTTATCAATACAAAAATTAAAAACAAATTTTATTCATCCGTTTTAATTTCTTTGGTAACTAAGCAACCAGTAAATAAACTTTCTACGCTTATGACTAGCTTAAATGTTTTGAAAGTCATTTCCAAGTCTACTTATTTTCTTTCGGTTATCAAATAACTTGAATATTAAATCATTTTTTAGTTAAAGATTTTTAAATTAAATAGTTAAATAAAAATTAGCAGAGATAATTTCATATAAGTATTAAGCTTAATTTTTTTAAAAATGGTAAATTATCGACATGAGTAATCATTTAAAAACCAACTAAAGCGCACCAAGATGAATAAGCCTGCCATCAATTATATAAACTTATGTAATCATAATAATTTATTTAATTAAATATACAAATATTGGAAATTGTAAATAAATTTTGATGCCCAATGTTCTGATATCCTTTTGAGTTTTAAAAATGCTTTTGTAAAAATAAAAAATTGTTACTTCTCTAAATACAATGTCTCTTTATTCATATACATAAGCAATTAAAATAATAAACATGACGAAGTCAACAGAGCACAGTAATTTCGAATTTTATCGTTAACGGTTTCCACGCTTGTTCGCGCCATTATGTCTCATACAGCATGAACGCTAAACCCTCTTACTTTTGTAACTATACGCTGTGAGAAAATAACATTATAGTTTTTATTAATATTGCAATTCTTCTATTGGAAACCAAATTACAACACAGTTTTTAAGTGAATTTAGTAGTGATAATTTAAATATTTTGTATTTAAAAATAAAAAGTCATTTAATGTAATGTGAATGGAAGGATATCAGGTTATCATCCGGGTGTTGTGTGGATAAAACTGTTTGTGATAAATAGTAGATTGATCTTCCTCCTCAGAAAGGATTGGGAAGGCTATAGTAGAGGATAAGTGTTTTTATAAGTAAAGAAATTAATAGAAAATGCGTGAAATAGTACACATTCAAGCCGGTCAATGCGGAAATCAAATTGGAGCTAAAGTAAGTTCTATATAATTTTTTTTTTGTAAGTAATTCTTGGCGCGAAGCTGTTTCTAATTTAAATGTAATATTAAATGTTATCTGAAAGTATTTTTGCTTAGCGTTCACTGTTTTAATAAATTTATTTGTAGATGGTGCGTTTGTTTAGATTAATATTAAATATAAGCTTAAGCGTTTTTTTTTTTTAAATTAGAATATAGAAAACCGCCATTTTGGTTATTAATATTTGTAAAACATTAAATATTTTTTCTAGTAATTTTTTTTTTTTTAATTTCTTTATAATTTTAAATTTTGCTTACAATTTAGTTAAATAAGTTTTATATATATAATTATAATACATTCGATTGATCGAACGAATTCATTGCTATGACATCATTGGTTAATGTTATTAATGACGTAATGGATTGAAACGTTTATTACTCTAATATTCTCGATATGAATGTTCGATTTACTCGAATATAATTTACTGTATATTTAAAAAACTTTCTTTTCTTATTTATTGTTCCTTCATTAAGTACAAAACGTGACACTTAATATATTAATTCTGAACAGTGTATTGGCATTTTATATGCTAAGCGTGGAACTTTTTTTTTTTTTTTTAGCAAATATTAAATATGATTTTAACCAAAGTAACTTGGAAATATTTGAATTAATTCTAGAATTTTGTGCGCATATATATACATAGTACAGTATCTTAAATATTCTCATTAAATAGAATATATTAATCACTTTCGGGTTTTAACAAATAAGCCACCGATCTCCAGATTTGACCGTTAACAATATTTATGTTATTGTACAATTTTGTGTAAAAAAAGTTAAATATATAATTGTTTTATTTTTTAAAAATAATTTAATGTCCTGTAATACATGTGAGACTGTCTGCATATAGAAAAATGCATGATTTTAATTTCTCGATAAAGAGGATTCTTATGTGAGGACAGTTAATGAATGCTACTTGAAAATATTGTACATAGATCTAAATGTTAACAAGTACCAAAAAAATTTCTTTACAAGTATATATTGCACATGAATACAAAGTTTGCATTTACAATTCACAAATTTTGAATCTTGTCAACGAAATCGCCATCATTTGCGTTTTACATGTTTTTATATATTTAACAATCTTTAGCAATTTTTTCTTTTGCATATACCAGTATGATCAATAAAAAGTTGATGTCAAATGAATAATATTCTTGCTGGGTATTAATTGATAGATTAATCTTAAAAATTTATTATCTGAGCTGAAGATTAAATAATCTTTAACATTTAGCTTAACCACTAAACATCACTTGACCACCATTTCTTTTGCTTCTTCATAACTTATTAAAACAGGCAAAACTCTCCATACAGTAGTGCCACTCAGTGCAAGCTAGAGTAATCAATGGATGCCACAAGGCACTACTGTATAGAGAGTTTTGCCTACTTTAATAACATTTAGCTTAGATAATAGCATCAAAATGGGTGCATTCAAATAGTCACATATGTAAATTGACTTTCTAAATGTAAAAATATAATGCCTAAAAATTTAATAAAATTTTTTCATCTCCTTTACTTGTTAAATGTATTTAAACACGTGAGATGTCGTTTCATTTGCAATTTAACAGATTCTTTGTCATATTATATACAAGTAACTTGTAATTGGTATTATAACTGGAAAGTGATGATGGCACTATTTAAAATTGTCTTTTTCTAGAATTTATATTTACTTGAAAAACTTAAAAGATTAATATTTAGATACTGACTTGATCATACAAGATTCATTGTAAAAAATGAGTGTATAGCTTTACTTTATATTAGGATGAGTATTCGTAAAATGGGCTTAATTAAAGTAAATGTTAAATTAGTCAACCTTAACATCAAATTGATTATATTAGTGATATTTAAATAAAAATGAAGTTGCTCTATTTGAAGTTGGATTGGTCTTCTGTCATGGCATTTGAATAAGTATGATTAACTCTGTAACTTTGTGTATATATAAACATACATAATGATTAAGCACTTCACTGGAAATAACCTATGTACTGCATTCCTGAATTTCATTTTATAATCTCAAACTGTTGATCCAGTGAAAAGATAACTGACTTGTCACTATATATTTAGGAATTTAAACATCTGATGAATTTGATGGTTTTTAATGAAAAATATATACATACAGAAAGAGATTATCTTTTATTGAATTATAGTATGTGATGCTATGAATTAATTTGATTGGTTGAATACATCCATGAGAATTTCATAATAAATATTTCTATAGTCTAAATCTTAACTAAAATAACAAAAAATTTGTCAAAATTTTTTGTTTTAACAGTTCTAAGTCATTATAGATGTAAAAAAAAAAAAAAAAGTGGATAGAGAAAATTTCTCATTGTAAGAAATCAAAATGAACACACACACATTTTCCATCCATTATATCAAGTGCACCTTGTTGGCAGGGCTAATTAAAATTTATGATGTACTACTAACTAAAAAATTGCAAATTCCAATGATCAAGTGTTATCCTTTAATTGCAATACTTTATTACAGAATAAATTTATCTTTCGTATGAACAGATTCTTTTTAATGGTTATTAAAAGACAGTAAAGCATTTTTTCTTTACAAAGTTCAAAGTAATATATATATCACTGTCAACTCAAGGTATAGCTTTATGTTGATTACTATTTTCATTACATTTACTCTCAACTTGACTTAAAAGAAAACGCTTTTTTCAAGTTAAGAAAATTTGTTGTAATATTTTAGAATTTCTGTATTTGTAACTACATTTAGAGTCATCTGTTTTCATAAATGGTGTTTATTATATTGTAAAAAACCGCCATATGTGGTTGTATTTATATTTTGACAATTTTTTCATTTATAGTAAAAGCACTATCTATCTAGCAATGTTTTTCAAAATTGCATCTGACAATACTTTTGTCAAAAGCTAATAAAATAACAATTTAGAAACATGCATTGCTGAGATTATTTCTGTATTTGTCGAAATGTCTTCATAGTATCTAGCAAATTCCTTTTGATATAATACTTAAGCATATTTTAATAATTTTTTCAGATACAATACAATTCACAAGCACAATACTATTAGAAAATTTTTAAAAAAAAAAAAAACAAAATTGTTCACTTTCAGTTTGCATTAACTTTTCTTATTTATTTTCATCTTTCTAATTTATTCAATATTGCCAATCAAAATATTCTTTGTATTAACGATGCTAAATATTGTACTATCTTACAGAATCAGTTTCAGAACAGATAGATTGCACGTTTTATTTGTCATTTTTGAAATAATATTTTGAAAAATAACTTTTACTTAACAAAATAGATATTTCATTAATGATTCATAGGTATTATAGCAGAAACCGTTTGTGGGAATGATGGATAATATTTAGTGAGACCACCATTATTTGTACATAAAAAAAAAATGAATAAAATGTCAAATGGATTGATAAAAGATATGTAAAGTTAAAATGATACAAGCCTTCTATAGTTTTATTAATATTTCAAAAAAAAAAAAAACCTGCACAGACAATTTGATAAATAATATTTTCTTAAGATTTAAAAATGCTTTTGGGTTTTAAATTATTAATATGCACTTTTTTTATTTAAATTACGAAGGCCTTTATTTATAAATTAATATACACACATCCTCCTTCCCCTTCAATTTCACAGCAAAATTTTGGAATTATTAAAAATGCTTTCCAAAAAACATCTTGCTAATGAAGTTTATAATTTATTAAATACTTAAAACAATTTTTACTGATATGTTGGGCAAATATTTGAGAATTAAATTTTAAAGTTTTGATATGAAAAAGAAAATGGTGCACTTATATTTGTGTTTTGGTTTTTTATTTACTTTTGTTTTGTTTTTTGCCTCTTTTTTTTTTTTTTTTCTTTGCACAATTTATTTTAATATCTTATCATATTTGAAAATAATTGGCTAAATTGGATGGGTACTATTTCTTATGATCTGAGAAATATAAGGAATAAAGTTTTTCAATTTAGTCAACTTCCTTAATCATTTTTTAATCTTCCATCTCGTTATCAGAAGAATGCATATTGTCAGAAAATAACATGCACCCCAAATAATAGAAATCATCTTCACAATATTATTCTATTTCATATTTTTGAACATTTGAAAATTTGTATTCCATTTGGTGCCAAAAAGTATTTCACATTCATATTTGTAGTGGAAAACAATTTGTTCTCTTAATTTTAAATAATACTGATTATTGGTTGTTTTATTTATTCTTAGAGTTGATTAATAAATAGATAAGAGAAAAATTTAACAACACGAAAACTAGGTTTCTTGTGATTATTTTTTGCTTTGTGGGCTT
The DNA here is from genome assembly GCA_028023455.1 of Epiperipatus broadwayi. NCBI lineage: Eukaryota > Metazoa > Onychophora > Udeonychophora > Euonychophora > Peripatidae > Epiperipatus > Epiperipatus broadwayi. The sequence goes on along the minus strand of JAQFVV010012519.1, from coordinate 2,245,260 downwards.
TGCAATATAAATTGAATGAAACTGGTGAAATATTTAATATATCTTTTTTGTTGAAAAAAAAAAAAACTTTTGAAAATCAGTTTTTATTAAATCAGGGGGCACTAGAATCAAATAATAAATTATAATATTGGAAGGGAAAATGAAATGAATTGGTTGCTGTGAGAATGATTTAATTATAAGGAATAAGAAATAAATGACTGACAATGGCTGTTTTAAAAAGAATCCACGTTAACATCATATTTGGTCATTAATTTTATAACTTTTATTGGTTTTCATTGACTTAAAAAAATGTATTGTTTCTAGTATTTATTATTATGCAATTAAACATATTTATATTGAATTCCATTTATAAAGCTTTTCAAATTATTATTTCAGTGTTGTTTTTTTGTTTTTTTTTTGCAGTTTTGGGAAGTTATTTCAGATGAACATGGCATTGACCCAACAGGAACATATCATGGAGATTCAGATTTGCAACTGGAAAGAATAAATGTTTATTACAATGAAGCAACAGGTATTAATCTAATTATATTAAATTGTAATTTCCGATTTTTCTTCACTATTGATAACTATGTAAGATTAAATACGTTTAACGTATATAGTGAAATTAAATTTCAACGATTATATTAATATTTCTTAAGGCTAAGCACTTTCAGAGCTTACAACTCATATTCATAGTCTTCTAACGTAGTAATTTATGCAAATCTATGCAAGCTTATTTATATTGTCCATCTCTTTGAAATGGAAAAGCATGTATCTCTTCTGTTTATTGCTTTCAAATCTCTTGTTATATACCATGCTTCTTTAACCTTCCTTTTGATGTCATTTCTTTCAGTTGCAATTATTCTAGCATTTGCAGGTTCAAATTCATGATTAGCCTCGTTTTGGTGGTCCACAAATACTGAGCTGCCTTCGTTTCTTAATACTCTTTTGTATAAGTATTTGTGCTGAGCCACTATTGTTTATAGTGGCCAGAGTCTCACCATAGTATACTGCACCGCAGTTTGCCTGAGGGCATGCCAACTTGTATACCACGTGTGGTGTTGATTGTAGGTCAATTTTGTCCTTAGAATTGTTCAAAATTCTATTGGTGTTAGGAGGGGTTTGAAAACCTACCATGAATTCATTCTGCAATTTTTTGACTAGTTTTCTTGCAATATTAGAAATGTATGGCAGACATATGTGTTGTTTTTTGTCCTTGCTAGGTTTGGTTATGTTTTCGTAAAATGTTTTGATTCTTTTGTTGATGGTTACTAAATCATAACCAACCTTCATAAGATCATTAACATATTGGTTAATATTTATTCTTCTTTCTTCATATTTACATAAATGGTAATTCCTGAACAAAAAGACAGAAAGCCCTGCTAATTTGTGGGCTCTCGGGGTTTTCGATTTAGTATGGATGTATCCTCTAATGTTTAATGGTTTTACTTTCATGTTGTAATTAATGCATCTGTGCATTCTTTTTATTATTAGGTCCAAGTAATTAATTGTATTCAGCTCACTCTCTTCAGTGCAGTTAAATATCAAGTTGGTATGTGCCTGCAGTTCATCCTGAATGGCTTTTATTATTAGTTTAGATGCTGCGATGAAAATGTCATCTACATACCTACAATAAATTATTCTATGTGTTTGTTCCTGGAACTTTGATATAATCTGGTTTTCAAAATAACCAATTACAACACTAGATACAATGCTACTCATGGGAAGTCCCATGGGCCATCCTATACCACTTATTTTCAAATGTCGCAAATATATTCTCATCTAACCATTTCATGAAGTCAATGATAAATTCTATCTTCTGTTCAGGACAGTGATTATTTTGAAGCTCTTCTTTAATTATCCTGATTGAACCTTTTCTATTGATCGATCCATAGAGTTCAGATATATCTATGGCTGCTATATTGAAACTGTCATCGATGGCTGCATTTTTAATTAAGTCCACAAACTCGAAAGAAGATTTTATAGTATATTTGCCAAATCCTATTAAGTCTATTAACCATGAATTTATTAATTTTGTTGTGTTTGCATAATGTACGCCTCCAAAGTCAAGCATTAGTCTTAATGGAGTCCCTTGTTTATGCATTTTAGCATTTGCAAACATCCGTGGTTGTGATGTGGCAGATGGATATATTCTATAATATTCAGCTTGATTTATTCCTTTATTTTTATGCTTGCATAGGATTAAAGAAATAAATTTTTCTCTGTTCATTCTATTATTAATGTTATTTATGTATGTGTGTATTGAAATTTTTATTTTTTTTAGGTGGAAAATATGTTCCACGTGCCATCTTAGTAGATCTGGAACCTGGAACTATGGATTCTGTGCGTTCTGGGCCATTTGGACAAATATTCAGGCCTGATAATTTTGTTTTTGGTATGTTTATTATATTGTCTAAATTAATTAGGATTATTTGAAGTAATGTAGAAATCTATCTTTAGTAAAATACATTTGATTAAAATATATTTTTTTTAAATATTTTTTTTAGTTTTTAGAAATTTCTGTGAAATCCCAAATATGGCAGAAATTTGTTATTTAGCATAAATTGATTTGAAAAACAAAATTATTGAGTAATTTGATTGGGAAGTGGTCTGTGGTACAATTAAATTTTAAAATAAATTTGAAATCTCTTTTAAATATTGTTTATTAACCATTGTAAATCAATGCCTTAAATATATTTTAACTTATTTATGCAGGATGTCATAAAGTTTTATACTGTGAAAAACAATAAAAATAATAAATAAAAACAGAAAAAAAGATTTAAAAAATTTAACATTAATAATTTTATATTTATTCCTAAATTATGAATTTTGATAGATACATTATAAAATTGATATTAATACAATAACTTTACTGCATCCTTTATAAAATTACAATCAAAATATATCATCATGCTTTGATAGTTCATTACACCAACATTGGAAAAAATAAAAATGCTTATTTCATTTTTTTTTTATGCAACAGCTATCTGTTACTCAAGTGGTATTTGAGGTTTATATTTCTTCAGCCAAACAAATAAATATTAGGCCATGAAATAATTTGTTAAATAATTATTTTAAAATATTAATAAATTATAATGTGAAATTGTAAAAGTGTAAATGTATATCATGAAATGCTTTTATGCATACATACACTTACTTATAGGCGATGTTTTGTTTTTTTTTTATATTAAAAAAATGGTAAAGAAATAGCTTAATTATTACATTCAACATCTTTTTTTTTTCTCATGTGCCATAGCATCGTCCGGGAGGCGAACCCACAACCGCCTGCAACCAACTACTTGCTTGCAAGGTGGTTGCGATGACCTCTCAGCTAACAACGCTTGACAATATTTAACATCTTTTTTCAAATAAAAGCATACTTAATTCAAAAAGATTGAATTATAGTACATGAGAAAGTTACAAACAGTTATCGCAGGGTCCATTAAAAGAATCAAGGAGGTGAAATGGAATTGAGTTGAAAATTTCTAAAAGACATGATAGCAAATGATCACATGAAGTGAATTCCAAAATATTGTGAAAAATGTAGGAATAGGCCACATGAAATAGATAATGAGATATGGAAGTTTTTTGGAATGATGTGGAGAAGAAAAGCTATGGTTCACAGAAGTCATATTTGAAACAACTGCCTGCAGATTGGATAATAGTTGAGAATGATTTAATCCCAAAAAAGTTTAAATCATTAGTTTGTAAGAATAATGTTTATAAATATCTTTACTTAATGAATTAAAAATTTTGTATATTCAATTACATAAATGTCAATGAAAAATATTATTTTAAACAATCATTGGTTTCTTTATCTTTTTTTTTTTGTTGGTCATTCAAAAAAATAACTTCTGTTTTATAGAAAATATAAAAAATGGTGAATAACTAATTTTTAAAAAAATAAAGCGATGTATATTTTCAAAATTTAATTTAAAAGGGAAGGGGGGGGGGGCGCCTTTTTTTTTTAAAAAAAAAAAAACAAAACAAAACAATATACATTTACTATTTTATTTGAAATTAAAATAAAATATTTTTCTATTTACTTAAATATTATGTTGTTTAATCAATAAAAGTAATATTGATTTTTATGCATTTGAACTGAACTTGCAATTTTCACAATAATAATGTTAAAGATAAAATATTGTTTTGTAAAACCTAAAAAAAAAAAAATGAACCTGAGAAAAGTATAATCCTTATAAATTAAACTTTTTTAGTTATTAATTGATTTTAAATTTTGATATATGTTTTAAAATAGACATTTTGTTAAGAAATTTATCTTAGTCTTAATAAACATAAGAAAAATATTTATCTCATTTAATGTCCACTCCTTTTCTGAAAATGAAAACTGTTTAGGAGAGGGTTTTTTTTTCCTAATAAAATAAATATTAGATTATGTAATAATTTATTTTCAAATATTATTTAATAAAAATGATAATAATCAATAAATTATAAATTTATTTAAACGCACATTGATTACGTAAGTAATATTTACTGAGGCTGTAACCTCAAGAATATGCGTGTAAAAATGCGATAGTAGGGACCTCTACAGGTCTTTAACCACAAGCTTGTGTTTAAAGACCTTTAGAGATCCCTACTATCGCATTTTTACATGCATTTTCTTGACGTTACAGCCTTAGTAAATATTAATAATCAATAAAGCAAGTCATATATAACATGACATTGCTTTTAAAAGCTTGTGTTTACAAATATGTAATATAGGGAACTTACCAAAGAGAAAATATTTAAAATCTCTATTTAGAATATTCTTATCCCCAGACCAGTTGATTTCAAGCTTCTGGCTCACCTCAGTGAGGAACTAGAACATTCAGACACTAGATCTAAAATATCAACTCAAAATCCAACATTTATTTAATATGTAACTATTGAAAAGAAAATTGAATTTTCAGACACAAAAATATCTTTAAATCCATCTATCTAACTCAAATAGCTATATGGGACTGAACCAAATTCAGATCTACCATATATTAATAGCCTTAGCATATAGCTATTTGAGTTAGATAGCTGAATTTAAAGACATTTTTTTGTCTAAAAATTTCAGATTTGCTTCTCAATAGTTATGCATTAAATAAGTGCTGGGTTTTGAATTGATATTTTAGATCTAGTGTCTGAATATTCTAGCTTCTCACTGACGTGAGCCATAAGCTCGAAACTAATTGGTCTGGGGATAAGAATATTCTAGATTAGAGATTTTAAATATTTTCTCTTACCGCACTTATTAAATAAGAGCTTGTTTGAGCTATTGGTACGCTGCCTGTATTACATATTAATAAAAATAATATACATAATTTGGAGATGCAGATATCTTTTAGTAACATCTTTTAACATGTTATAATAAATAAAACATTAATATATCTATTTATTAGAAGACGGTGAACTCAAAAATTCACTTAGGTTATGGCATGTATTTTAAATCTCTAAAATTGTTTACTCCAATACTCATAAAACTGCTAAATGGTATAATACTGTTATAAAAGATTGCTCTGCATCTTACTAACCATATGAATCTTAGTAAAGTTAATGCAGCTGTTGTTTTTTGTCACCAATCAGAAAGCTTGATGTCAATATCTTGCTTAGTGAGTTTTGGAGAGTTAGGTTTCATCTTAAGTTACTTAAGAAAGGTCATCAACCAGTAATGCATATGAAAATTTTTTTTTCTAGCCCACATTGCTTACACTTTTATGGCAAAAAACTATCTGAAATTTGTTGGAAAACTACCCTAAAGAAAGTTAATGCCAATATATATCAATAGTTTATCCAATAACATATTTTCTAATATCTTTATAAATGGGTGGATTTTCAATTGGGATCATTATCGGATTTTGATTGCTTCATTATCGATAGATCTTGTTATGCTCTTTGAGATCTTCATTTGATCTCTTGTATCAAAGTATGCTGTGCCATCTCATCACGTATGATGTTTTTCCCAGTTTAATCAAATCTAATGGCTGACGATCGGGAAAATTGATGTTAAACAGAGGGTTAATACACTTTCTACTAAATGAATTGGTTTACAACCAATCCACGATCATTGTTTTTTGTTGTTGATATCATTAATGTGTTCACTGATAGACATTTAGACTCTGAACCCTATAATATGCTTATTAATGTTTTCTGTTAATATATTGCATGTACAAGTTCACGGAGCATAATACACCAACAGACCTTTAAGAATGGGGTTAACTTTATTTTTGTTCTCAGATGACAAATTTATATATGCACACACATGTATGTGAGGAATTAATTCCACAAACTGTTTAAAAACTTATTTATAAGTAAGGTTTACTATCAGGGGAATAAATTTGAACAAATAATTTATCGAGAGAATTCAGTATAATGTAATTATTAAAAAAATTACTTTTACAAAAAAAAGAAAATGATTTTTAAAAAAACTTACATTAATGGTCATAAATTGGCCAGCATTTTAATGGTAAAATAATTTTGTGTTAGATGATGTGACATATGCACACATAATGTATGATTATTTTTTTTTTCGCATTAAAAGAAAATCGAAATAATGTTATATTTGTGTTCATGTATATGTCCATACATTAATTCAGCTTGCAAAAATAAGAAATGAAGCAATGTGAACATTGCTCTCAGTCATGTTTTACTGCAAGTTAAATGATCAAGATTTTAGCATAATAGATTTTAGAAATGTTAATTGTAAATTATTTATTTAATCTAGGTCAGAGTGGTGCAGGGAACAATTGGGCAAAAGGTCATTACACAGAAGGAGCTGAATTGGTTGATTCCGTTTTAGATGTAGTGAGGAAAGAAGCAGAAAGTTGTGACTGCTTACAGGGATTCCAAATGACACATTCTTTGGGTGGTGGTACAGGATCTGGTATGGGAACTCTTCTAATTTCAAAAATTCGTGAAGAATATCCTGACAGGATTATGAACACTTTTAGTGTTGTGCCATCTCCTAAGGTAATATAATGCTTTTAGACTTAGATCATAAATAATAATATTCAGTTTTAATTTATTCCAATGTAGTTAGAAAACAATATAACTATTTGAAATAGTAAATATATAAATATTGCATTTGTATGAGTGGTATTAAATGATAATTTTTTTAATAATATAATACAGTTATTGTAATTTTTTTAATAATTTAATAGAGTTATTGGCAAACTACAGCCCTCTGGCCACATCTGGACTGCGAGATGGTTTAATTTGACCCATAACACTTTGCACTGTTCATAATGGGAACAACAGTTATAAACAATAAATAAAGCAAAAATTTATTTATATAATATTGAAAGCTAGAAATGAAACTTTAAAATTCTGCATACCAGCACAACTGGGGTAAATTTTTCATTTTTATAAAGAAAAATCGTCTTATTTTTCCTCAAAAGATAAGTAACTTATTTTTAAAATTAAAAATAGATTAAAGCTGAGTGAATGAAACATTTTATTTTATAATATTGGAAAGAAAATTATTTTTTGCAAAAAAATTTAAAAAATTGCATACACAGATGGCAGAAAATACAAAAATTAAGCATAAAGATTTAATTATCTTTCATAAAGGTAAAAAATTTTTTTACACAATTTTATAAACTTTACCCAGCTGAAGTAATTTGGTTATAGTACTTCTAGTGATTAAATAGATCTAAGAAGCTTTTTTAAATGTATCTGGCAATTTAAAAGATTTGCCGATCTCTGATTTAGTATATAAATAGATGCAAAATAAGAATTTATATATATATTTTTTTGCATTTGTGTGAATAATATTGAATAATTTTTTAATTATTTGGTCAACACAAATAATTCTTACCATTTTTTTTTTTTATAATATATTTTTTTAAAAATCTTATTGCAATTTTTTTTACAATTGTCTCAACAGTGTAACAAATAATATAAATCAATCGTTTTTGCCTTTTTTTATTATTATTTTGGAATACAGTGGTTATTATTCGAAAGAAATAGTGTGCAAAAATAATGTTAAATTTATTAAGAGGGAATTTTTATTTTATAGTTTATGTTGCTACAACTAAGGGCAGCTGTGATCTATCACAAAAAGTCTTATTTTATTGCAAATGGCTGCTTTAGTGATTGAAATTTAACATCATTTAGTTAGTTTTTTTTTCCAAAGTTAAGTCAATTTTTATGTACAAGAAGAAATAAACAGTTAATAAATTTTTGTCATTGTTAATTCATTGCATACTAATTTTTAAAAATATGATGTTGGTTTGTATTAATTTTTTTTTTTTTATTAGCTATTGCATCCTACAAAATTTCAATTTTGTTGTAATTTTTGCTTTATTTTGATAATTTAGTGAGACAATAGTTTCTGCTGATGATTGTATGTTTAAGCAGTCTTCTTTGGGAATTTTCTTGCCTACTACAGAAGTTGTAAGCCTTAGAAAATGTGGTGTAAAATGGCCTTTTGTACAGTTTGGCTAGATTGTTGCACCTGGTAGATTACTTAAATAGCGTTAGAAATAATAACAGTAAAAATAATATCAATAGTAATGATAAAACATGGAGCAGTGATAATACTAAAGGTAAGTATTATAAATCTAATTTTTCTTTAAATATAGGTACATGGAATGGGCGAACTTTATCTCGTACAAATTCTTCAAGACCAGATCGAAGACTGCACTGGTAGTCGAGCTCTCAAGATTTAAAATTCATATAGCTGCTCTCTAGTCTACCAAAGAAAGAAAATTTAATAGTACAAATGGATAGTTATGAGATTTATTTTTTTTTTTGGAAGGAAGATCATTCAGTAAAAAGAAAATGCAGTGTGTTAGATTTGTTTTAAAATTTAGTATCTTTTATTATTGGAATTTCTCAAGTGAATGAAAGACTAATGGTACTAAAATTCTCCTTGCACAATGATTCTAGTGCTCATTTTATGAGTACCTATGGTTAAAAGTTATTGAAAATGATATATTAATGCTGTAAATTTAATGGTTTATTGTTGAATTTTTGCACTACACATGGATTGATTATCGTCAATACCTTGTTTAGGCAGAAAAATGCATAAAGGAACTGATTCTCATACTCTCAAAACAGAGTTAGAATACAAGAGTTTGCATTATGTAAGCACTTATAAGTGCAGATCACAGATAAATATGCTCCAAGATTAAAATAATAATTGCATTTTAAAAAAATAGATATTCCAATCTTATTCACAAGAAAATTGATATCCTTTCTTTAGAAGAATCTATTATACGTACTAAATTTCAACAGTTGTTAAACTCTAAAATTTCTAATTTGGATCATCAGATCTGTCTTTTTATTGAAGCATGGATACAAGTAAATTATTTTTGGAAACATAGCATTTTCTGCTTGGCAAATAGATTAAATATGGAACTACATAATAATTATAAAGATCTGAGGGCAGAAATTTAATGACTGGCAAGATTTTAAAAATGATCAATGGATTAAAACTGCAAAGAAGATACATTCACCAGTTGTAGTTATTCTAGATGTTTTTTTGAAAACACGAATCTTGAGAAAGCGTATCACAATCCTATTAAATCCAGCACTGGCCCTCTTTTATAGGATGATAATATTTTGAACAATAGGAAGAAATATATTGATTATCTTTTGAATATTGATACAAGATAATGGCTTAATTATACATTCAGTTTGTTATTCATTTAGATTTGGGTGAAGATATTCACTTTAATAAAGTCACAAGAACTCTTGTTGAAATTCTTGGAGAAATTTTAAAATATGCTGATATGTTAGCTTCAAAAATATTGGAATTTTTTAGGAATATCTGGACCCATGAAGTTGAGCCTTCTGATCTTAGGGATGCTTTTACTGTTCCAATTTTTAAAAACAAAAGGAATAGACAAGATTGTGATAATTATCATGGAATATCATTATTGTCCACTATAGCAAAGTTACTCTCAAGAATTTTGTTTGAATAGATTTTTTTCAGTTAGCTATAAATGAATTGTTTACCTTACTCAATGTGGTTTAAGAGAATCAAAGAAGTACTATAGATATGATTTTTGATGTCAGGCAAATGCAAGAAAAATATTAAGAATGAAGAAGTGATTTATATATTGCTTTTATTAATTGGCATTGTTTGAAAGTAATTGGTTGTTTATCAGAATTTATTCGTGTTTTATGACTAAAGGAAGTATTTTTGTTATAAGTGAAAAATCAGGTATTTGAAATGAAAACTTGTGTTAAAGATATCTGCATCTATTCTAACATTGTTTTCACTTTTTAATAACTACAATAAAATTGTTTACATTTTATAGCAATGAAGCTATTGGGTTGTTAAATGTGTCTCTGTTATTAATCAAAAAATTTTAATTCAGACAATTAGCAAAAAAATATTAGTCGTGTAATATAGTACATAAAGTGTGACGAAAATAGATATTTTTTTTGGTTAATATAACTTTATATATATGCTTCATTTTAATTGAAGAGATTGTGATTTAGTGGAATGTAGGTTTGTTATTCAATAAAATGTTTAAAATTATCATTAAAAAATAATAATTTTAAACCTTTTTTTTTTTTATTGATCAAATATTCAAAAGATTATGATATATTTTGAATCTTTTGTCAGAAGTTAAATTTTTTATCATACATAACCATTATATTTGTTCATTTTTTATAGGCAGTTCTTCGTTCACAATAAGTTTTAGAAAACAAATTGCTTTTGTTATCCAAAGTTGAATATTTAGTAATTTTCACAATAGATTTGTTTATGTATATTCTATTTGTAAATATAGTATATTGCTGAAGATTAGCAAGATTCAACATTATCAATGGGCTAAGACTTCATTTTTTAAATTTTAGACATTCAAATTTTATTGATAATTCAAATCTTTTGCTTATTTATTTCTGCTACATTATAATAAATGATTTATATGGATGTTTTTATTGTTAAAATATGAAATGTAAACAGATATGCCAACTTTTTTCCCTTTGGTAGGAGATTTCTAATTTTTAACCAATAGTATATTTGCACACATCGCTTTTGAATAGTTGATGGGGGAGAAATAGTCTTGTGATTTCTATTTTTTTGCATTTGAATTTTCAATTTATGCAAGATTTTTAAATATGATATTTATTAAAATATAGATTGATAGACTATCTGAAGAATATAAATCTTTCATCTTGTTTAAAGGTAAAAGTTAAACCATATTTGCTTGTTACTAATATAATGTTGAGAATCTCATTTATCTTGGCTTTAACAGCAGAAGTTTTAATTTAGACTTAATTGAATGTTTGTTACATTTTTTCAGTATTAATATTTTAAAATATATTATTTTTGTATTATTTCTTTAAAAACAGCTTAATTAAAACTGGGGCAATTTATTTTATTCAAAAATAATTACGATTCACATCCTAATGGTTAGTTTTAATTGAATATTCATACTTGATAAATTCTGATTTTTGCATTGTTAGTTATATTACTTTATCTTTGTTTTTTATTTTTACATAATTAGAGGGAAATAATTACATATATATTAGTTAATATTCTCTTACTATGGATCTTATTCTTGGACACTTAATAGAAAAGCAATACAGAGACTTCAGATCACTCGAAGAAGTATAGAGAGATGCTTGTTAGGAGTAACAAGAAGAGATCGAAAACACACTATATGGGTAAGAGAACAAACAGGTATTATTGACTTCATTGAAAAAAAAAAGACTGAAATGGAGTTGGACTGGACATATTATTGCTAGAAGAAATGATAATAGATGGACAATTGAAATCTTAAACTGGATTCCAAGAGATTGTAAAAGACCCAGAAAGAGACCACATGTGAGATGGGTGAATAAAATAAGAAAGTGTGCAGGGGTGATGTGGAAAAGAGAAGCTAAAGATTGGAGAAGATGGTTTGAACTTGGAGAGAACTTCATCCTGCAGTGGACTGATAATGGTTGATGATAATGATGATTCTCTTACTATTTTTTAATAAGGATTAATGAACAGGGTGGTTGTCTGATATTTTTTCCATGCTTAGAATATCGTTTTTATATTAATATATTCTAGTTATTTTATCTTTCCATGAAAAAATTTTATTTCCAGGTTTATGCTAAAGATACATATGTGCTTATATTCTATTGAAGTCTTTCTATTTAATTGCAGATGATGCTTTTAATATTTGATATGTATGATGGAAGGCTTTAGAAACCTGTATTATCTACCTTTTTTTTTTTCCAAGATTTTATTGGAATTACTCCTATATTATATTTGGTTAAATCACCTTAAATAAGATTTTTATGTTGAATCAGTCCGTTGAGTGCTTTGCACCCATTTCCTTTTCATTCTATTTGCTTCACATTTTTTAATTTTAGGGTAAAGAGGATCTAATTGTAGTCTCAACTAAATTTTTATTTTTCATTTGTATAATATTGTTACTTTTATAAATGTTGTGCCCCCCCCCCCTTCTTCATTGATCTTATTTATATGAATTCTATTTTTTTCACATTTTTTTTTTCTTCATATTTAAAATATTTTATGTGATAAATGGCTTGCACCGTCTTTGTAAAGCAAAAAAAAAAAATTATATATATATTGGCTGTTTTCTTTATTCTGTCATCTTATTTAAAGTTGGTTTCTTTCTTTTGTCTTTATATATATATATATATAATAGCTATTTATCTTAATAAAGATAGTTTATAGTAATTGTTTTATTTTTAGTATAAAAATTTAAATAACTGCATTCTGAAATATATTTGCATTATCAAAGGTTATATTTAGTAAATGAAATGAATAGTTTTTAAATGAAGAAAGATTAGTTAAGTAAAATTAAGTTTGATAAGATTTATTTATATATACTAAAGAAGCTATTTTTATCTTTTTTTTTTTTTTTAAAAAAAAAAAAAAATTGTTCCTGCTTATTTACTTAAGTCTATTTGTAAGTTTGTATTTGGGCATTGGAAAATTACCTTTTTTAAAAAAAAAAAAAACAACAACATTATTTTCGAAAAGTGTTTAAAAAAATACTGGATAGAAAAATGAAATGTTTAAGGCTTTAGTCAAAAAAAAAAGCCATACTATTTTTGAAAAGTGTTAACAAAAAAAATAATGTATAGAAATTTTTAAAAAATTAAAGCTCGTATATAAATGTATAAAATCATATTTTACCGTATTGTCAGCCTGTGAACATGTATATTGATGTGCATTGGGCGAAAACCAGTGCCATCAAGTGGTGGAGTGTATTGTATGTACTACTACCAAATATTTAAATGATTGTCAGTTATATTCTTCAGTCACGTTAAAGACAAAAGCAAAGTATTAGAACCCCATAATAATCAGAAAATCTATACCCTATATATTAATAAATTAGCTAAACCTCATTATTTTGGAAAAAATGGATATTGTTTTAAACATTAAAAATATGTGAACATTTTTATTATAATATATCTTAATTATTTTTAATTAGATTATTTTTTAGGTATTTTGAACTCATTTATTTCAGTTTTTTTCATATTGATTTGAAATAAATAATATTATACATAGTTTTGTAAGAAAATATCAAGTTTAATTATTATTTATGTGGAAAAAGTAAAAAATGCATTTTTTTTTTCTTATTACTTAGGTATAGTCAAATATAGTTCTAAAAGAAAACATTACTTTTTTGTTCCCTGTATGCAATAGTTATAATGATTCTTATATATAAATTATAACTGGTGACAATCTACTGCCTATTGTTGATCAAATGGATTATTTCTTGTCAAGTGATCTAATTTTGAATATCTTATTATTTTGTTACGAAATTGCACTTTTGCAAAAGCCAATAATGCATTTTTACCGTATTGGTTCAGTGTGCAATTGTTATAATCCATTTTTGATGCAAAAATGTATATTTAACACAAAGTTAAAAACAGAAAATATCATTGTCTTAAATAAATTACGAATTTTGAAAGATAAATTTAAAATTAACATTAAATCTATTAAGAGTTTGTGATGTCAGTAGTTAAGAAACTGAAATTCCTCTATTTTTTTTTTACTTTACACAAGTTTTTAAATGCTATGTGAAGAATATCATTTTTTCCTAATAAACAAGGCAAAACTCCATACAGTAGTGCCAACCAGAGTAATCAATGGATGCCAGAAGGCTTGTGCATAAAATCCCTATCTAGTGCCTACTCATCCAATATCCCCAGACTGAGTTTTGCCTTGTTTAATAACAATTATGTGTTAATATAAGAGATGGTGATCATGTGATGTTTAGTGGTTTTTCCTAATAAAAATAACATTGAAAAATGGTTTCGAAAGTGCAGTTTATATGCACAGATTGCTAATAATTGCATCATTTGAAAAATAATTCATCAGAGCCTTAATAAATTTTTATATCTTACCGTAGGAAATTAAGACATGCAAAGAAAAAAAGTGTAGAAAAATCAATGTTTTCAGAAGTACCACTGAAATAATGAAAAAAAAAAAATCTATAAGTTTCATATTTTTTATAATTAAAAAAAAAAAAATCATATAAGAACATGGTTAGGTTATTCGTCATGATTCATTAGCACCATGGTAAGCTTATTGAGTTTTTACCTCTGAGTTTAAGATCAAGAAACACCATGGTCTTCTGAGTCGCCTGATAAGTCTTACCTGAAATACTAGTTGAGTTTTCTTGAAGACTGAATGTGTGTTTGAATTAATTTTTTTTTAAATAGATATTTATAATCATGGTCCTTACTCCCAGGAGACTAATGTCGCCAGCCAAGATAATGGCAGCTGAAGGTGAAAGGTGCTAAGAATTACTTATGCAGACCTAGTTTTTCATTTGGTTGCAGATCCATTTCAAATGAAGGAAGAAGAGCTGTCTTAATATTGAATAGGATATTATTGAATTTTATGAAAAATTGAAGAGAATAGATTTAAAAAGTGGACATGTATTACAAAGGTAGGCACAAACATCAAGTGGAGTAGGATTCATTATAAATAAAAAGGGGGAAAATAACATTGTCCGGAGATTGATGGAATATTAGACAAAGTGGCAAGATTAATAGTTATTCAACTTAATGGTAGATACCAAATGCAGATAATTCAGGTTTATGTCCCAACAAGTTCTCATTGGGATGAAGAAGTAGAGGATTTGTATATGGATGAACAAAAGGCTTTTGATCAAACTAAATAACATTTTAAAATTGTTATGATAGAATTTAATGTTTTAGATTTAGTAAACAAGTACTGTAAATAAATTTGGTTATGGTGATAGAAATGAGAGAGGACATAGACTTGTGGAATTTTTAGAAAAAGAAAAACTTTATATTATAGATTCTTGTTCTGTTTTTTTTTTTTTTTTTTTTAAGCAAAATGCTAAACAGAAATGGACATGGATGGAAGCATCCAAATGAAAATGCAGCAGAATTGAATTATATTTTGACTAGTAGAAAATATGCATTTTAAGATTGTAATGTTCTTAATAAATTTAACACAGGAAGTGATCATCAATTAATGTGATGTATGATAAGTGTTAACGCAAAACTATAGAGACAAAAATTAAGGAAAACGATATTCACAATTGATATTCCTGAACAACAGACATTTCAATGAATTTAAAGTGGAAGTTATCAAATATTAAGGATTTTGAACATGATTCCCATGTGAATGAAATCAATAGGAAGGTAACTGATATACTTTTAAAACTACAGCAATTGACCAGTAAAATTTCTACTAAGACAACAATTTTTGAAAAAAGGAAGGATATGAAAATATATTAAAATGATGTATTAAGAAGGATTGAATATCTAGAATTTTGTAAAATGATGTGAAAAAGAGTTGATAGCTATGTACGAAAAGTATAATTGTGAATTAGTAAAGAAGACTAGAAGTGAATACGTCTTGATAGGAAACTTATTTCTGCAATAAGAAAAAGAGATGTAACTATTATTAAAAAGAGAGATGACATCTTGAAATGTATAGAAAAGTTCTATCAGTGATTATATCGCAGTAAAGAACAAGAAACAGTATCTCAAATTATTATATCTTCTGAACTGCCCAGGATTTTAAATGAAGTGAAAAATGCAATTAAATCTATGAAGAAGAAAAAAACTTTAGGCAGTGATGGAATTATAATCAATATCTTAAAAGAAGCAGGTAAAAAAAATACTAACATTTTTGGCAAAGTTATAATATATACCAAATATCTAAATGATTTGGAAGACTGCGGTATTAATATTTTTAAAAAGTGGTAAAGAAGATATTAAAAATTACAGAATTATCAGTCTTTTATCACTTCTATACAAAATTTTAACTAATCAAAAGAAACAGCTGGATTTAAAAGTGTTTTTAGTATCATCATCATCAACCATTATCGATCCACTGCAGGATGAAGGTCTCTCCAAGTTTAATCCATCCGATCTTTAGCTTCTCTTCTTCACAACACCCCTGCACATTTTGGTCAGTAACACCTGTTTGTTGTCTTACCCATACATTGCGTTTTCGATCTCTTCTTGTTACTCCCAACATAATCTCTCCATACTCCTTTGATTGGTCTGAAGTCTCTATTGCTCTTCTATTAAGTGTCCAAGTCTCAGATCCATAAGTAAGAACTGGTAAAACACATTTGTTAAAAACCATCCTTTTCAAACACATAGGCATATTTCCTTTTAGTATCAAGTTATTTCTATCAAAAGCACTCCAACCAAGTTTAATTCTATGATTAATTTCCTCCATTATGTTTCCGTCTGTATTAATAATCTGACCAAGGTATTTGTAACTGTTAACTTCTTCTAATTCTTCATAATCAATCTTTATTTTCATATTTTGAGCAAATCGATTAAACATTACTTTAGTCTTTTTAACATTTATCTTTAGTCCTACTTTTCTACTTTCATCTACTAACTCCTGCAACATTTCCTGCAGCTCTGAAGCATTATTTGCAAAAACAACTACATCATCTGCGAAATCTAAATGACTTAAATACTCTCCATTTACTTTCACTCCTTTAGTTTCCCATTTTAATCCACAAAATACTTCTTGCAGCACTGCTGTAAAGAGTTTTGGAGATATAGTGGATCATATTTAAATATTGAGAGAACTTATAGAAAGAACCAATGAATATGAGTTGCCATTGTGCTTTGAATTTGTAGATTATGAAAAAGCATTTGATTCTATAAACATTGAAACATCAAGGTATAGATCCAAGTTATTGTCGTATTCTGAAGACTATTTATAAAAATGCAACAGCAATAATTATATAATGGTATTAAGAAGATTATCATTGAGAAATATATAAGACAGGGTGATTTCATCTTTCAAAACTTTTTAAAGCAGTTTTGCAGAAAGTATTTTGTGAATTAAAGTGGGAAGCTAAGGGAGTTAAACTAAAGATTATTAAGTCATCTAGATTTTTCAGATGTAATTATTTTTGTAAATAATGCTTCCGAGCCTTAGGAATGTTGCAATTGTTATTGGGTGAAATTAGAAAATAGGACAAAATATTAAAAAGGCTAAAATGTTTAATGGCTTTCTCAAAAAAGGAAAATAGAAGATTGACTACTATGAGTTAGCAGAAGTTAACAACTATAATTATCTTGATTATTACTGCAGATAGAAATATAATGGACAAAATTAATCCTAGAATTAAACTTAGTTGGAGTGCTTTTGGTAGAAATAATATTAAAACGAAATATGTCTGTGTTTGAAAAAGTTTTTAATAAATGTGTTTTACCACTTCTTACTTATGGATCTGATACTTGAATACTTAAAGGAATATAGAGACTTTAGATCACTCAATGAAGTATTGAGGGGGTATATGTTAGGAGTAGCAAGAATAAATCTAAAACTAAATACATGGGAAAGAAAACAAACAAGTGTTATTGACATTATTGAAAGATGATAAAGATGAACAATTGAAATCTTAAGCTGGGATTTCAAGAGGTAAAGGACCTAGAAAGAGATCACATGGGAGATGGATGGGTGAATTAAGGAAATATGCAGGAGTGATGTGGAGAGGAGAGGCTAGAGATTGGAAATGGATTGAACTGGGAGAGATCTTCATCCTACTGTGGATTGATAATAGTTGAAAATAAAAGTAATTCAATATAAATAATATATACAACATGTATACTAAGAAAAGCTTGTTTAATGCTTTTAAAATAAATATATCAAAATAGAATGCTGAGCATACTTACAGTTAATTCTCCTATAAATCTTGCAATCCTCTTGGATAATAATCGCTATGATTATGACTACTAATTAGTCAAAAACATGCTATTTTGATATATTTAATATATTTTAAAGTATTAAACAATCTTTTTTTATTATGTGTGTTGTGTGTTTATTATTTATATTGAAAACTTAAAAGTAGTATATTTAGTAATCAAATCAAGATATAATTATATAAAACAAATACATTCAATGAATGTGGTCATTATAAGGATTGTGAAGAAATTAAATTTAAGTAAGGATTTAACAGACACAAAAATACAAAATATCATGAAGAAAATGATAAATGTGGATACTGTAGAACAGGTGGGCAAATGGTCAATCACGTATAGCTTGACAGTCGATCGCAGACGTTTCTGCCATCAGATTACTGTTGCCTGAATTCTGATTCTTTTTATGTTTACTTCTTGCTTTTACTCATGTACATCTCGTCTCTGTACTATGCGTCTTGGTACTATGGCATCTTAAATGACTTGATAGCGCTCAAGCGGCAGTACAATGTAGTATCTATATGTGTTTTTACGTGTTTTCTTTTGCTCTTATTCTAAAAAATTTAGCAACTAAGAAATTTGCATTAAAACATTACATTTTTTGACTTGAAGGTGAATTTGTGAAGAAATCGAATGCCATGCTTCTTCATTGAAAAAGTAATTATATTATGTTGAATTATAATAAAATAATAATAATTAATAAATAATTTAATCAGATAATTTTTCTGTTATTTCACTTATTAATTAATTATTACCTCTGCTAACATTCTGGATTCTACATCCTATCAATAAAAATGATATATTTAATCAAAGGTAGTTTTTTTAACTTATTTAGTTTACAACATTTCACACTCCATAGGAATTCTTCCAACCAATCTTTAAAAAGCTTATTTTAGTCAACATAGCAAAAATATATAATAAATAACAATCAATAAACAAAATTAAAATTTTATGAAATTAATTTTTTCTTTATTACCCAATAAGTCAATCGTGCTACTTATAAGTTTGCCCACCCCTGTTGTAGAAAGTAACCAGATGAAACATTTTATTTGCATCAGAACTATCAAGTAAAATCATGGAAGTAAATGTCTTACTGATGTTAAATGCAAACCCATAAGAAATTCAATACTAAAAAGCAAGGCAAGTGAAAAATATGGTTAGACTTTAAATTTCACTATTTTCACACTATATTATTGAAGATGCTATAACTCATAACAATGCTTGGCCATATATCAGTTGAGGTAGCTTCATTATTTTTCAATCAATAAGTAATATTTTTTTCATTCTTGCCATTTATGTTGAAAGATTTCTTTTATCAATTCATGTGCTGTGAAGAATTGGAGCAACACAATCTCTTGAATGCATGCTGCTATTGTGATAATGTCATGCAGAAAAAGAAATAAAAACTCGTGAATATGATGATTTTTTTTATATTCCTTAGGACCGATGTAAAGGTTTATTCAGAAGCAATAATGGATATTTTCCATTACATGGATTTGAAAAGGAAGTATATTGTAAATCGATCTTGTTTGACAGTTTAGTTTGTACATCCTGGACATATCATTAGCAATAGATAAAAAGCTTAACAGGAAAATGTTATAATACATTTAAAATGTGCCAAGAAATTAGCTCAGATACAGTTTCTTACGAATTACACAGCTTTTTGTGTTCGATTCATTGCCTTCATGATTTAATTGCATACTGCTATATCCCACTTATTTCATTTGTCTTGTGCAAAGCCTTGTTTGGACTTAATTTTTATAGATTATAATGTTTTTTTATATTATACTTGTTAAATCCTTGTTTGTATCCAATCTGTACTTTGATTTTATAATTCTTTTATGGAGTTGAATTTATCCTCATTGCTAATTAATTTCTTACAGAATGTTTATATATTGACCATTGTTTTTTAATCATTGTGCATCGATTTAGTCTCCACGTACATTATTTTCATGTTTTTGCTTTTTGACTCCTTGTTTCAATAGTATATGGATTGTGACTCCATTCTTTGGGTAAAGCAAAAACTAGCAATACCAAAATTAAAATATTTATCTTGTTTACATACTACTATACCTATTGAAGGGAAAGGGGATTTAAAATATGTAATTCATAAAACAATTATAAAATTATTTTTAATTAGCAAAATGTAGCTGCTATCATTGGAGAGTTTACTGAATAGTGAATCAAACATATCAATCCTCTCCTATTAGAACAAAAGACAGACTTACTGAGTTTCATGTTTTTTCAGAAAGTATCATGTGTAAAATTTCATTGAAAGCTATTCTGGAGTTAAAGCTTCTGAATTTTTTCACATAATGACTATTTTTGAAAAATATACTTCAAGTTATTAACAAAACATTTAAAAAAAAATTATTGTCTTTCAATAGGTTTTTATAAAATCCAATTTAAAGAAATTGAGATCCTATTCCCAAATTTTTGTGGTAACTTAAAAGACACAAGATTGCTTTTATTGAGTATAAAATCATTAAATAATAACCTTTCTTGTCTTTATTACAATTGAAAATATTGCTTTCTTACATTTTATAGAAATTACATATATTCTATTTTAGTTAAATATAGGAATTTGAACACAGACTTTCAAGCCACTTCATTCATTATCCACACTATCTCATACTACTGATACACATGACCACACACATGCGGAAAAGATAAATACTCACCAATATACGTATTTCTATTTTAGTTAATAAAATTCTATTTTTATTTGGTGATAAACTGAAAACACATCATGTAAAAATATTTAACTATTTTTTTTATTATTATTTCACTAGATTAAGTAAATTGGAACTGAAGACTTCACTCTTGTCATCTTTGTTCAGATCTCAAGATTGATATAAAAGCTATTAAAAAAAATATAGCTTTTTAGTGATTGCAGAAAGAATTGCCTGTATATTGTTACGATTGTTTTTATAATGGAAAACATAAATAACTAAAGTCATTGCATGATATAAAATATCTAGTATAAAATTTTAAGATATATAATATTAATATTTACTTTATTACTTTTACAGTGCTTTATATGACAGTGCAATAAGAAAGATAAAGTTATAAATTTTAAAATAGTTTTAGGAAACAGTTGATAAAATAGAAGTTTATCAGATTATTTAATAAATGATGACCCTATTAAGGTGTAATATGTACAATTTCTTAAGATTTAAGCATTGAGCATTTAAAGAAGTCTATTTCTTGTATTGATGAAACACTTATAATAGCCAAACAAAGTAAAGATAACTACAAAGCAAAAAGAAAGAAAGGTACAAAAATTGATTGGTGAAAATGTTAATTGATAGTGAATAATATGTTTATTTTAAAAAACAAAATGAAATTGCCATTCAGTGTTAGATATCTATTAAAATTGGAAAATAAAATTTGCGCGTGGATGACTAGGAAAGATAGCTCAAAGAAAAAGGAAAATATTTCTAATATCGGATTGAGATTTGAGAAATCATTGATTGAAAAAAAAGAATTTTACAGTACCAATAAAATTACATCTAAAAAAGATCTTGTATTCTTAAAAAGAGACAATACAGAAGTCCATGTATATAAATCAATTATTTTATATAGCGCGATGTTTATAAACTGTAATAGTTAAACAGCATTAAGCTGTTGCACATGCGCTTTGCAAATTTTAACTATAAATGACTGATTACTAACACTTCAAACACATGATAAAGTCTTTGGGAAAAGATAGAGTGGCCATCTATCTTTTCGAACCGAAACGCTTTTGTATGGCCATGTATGTAATTAATCTTAAATTAAAATTTTGAATTATATTCTTCAGACAACAGGTATTTTGAAAATTTGCTGAAATAATTTATATCCTAAGAACTATCTAAACATTCTACATGTTCTACAACAAAATGAATAGTGGAATAAAAAAGATTTAGATCTAAGGATGTTTTAAAATTTAGAATTATAATGTTTAGCTTAAGCAATGTACATTCCAAAATGATATTTAAATGTTTGTATTGTTTTTGCCTAGAAATTGGCAACTTAAAATAGCCAGTATAATGGAAGACAATGATGATAGAAACTTTTTTAAAGCCAATAGGACAGTTTATGGGTGTAGTCTTGAAACAGTCTTAATTATTATAATGAGTATTTCATTGATCAAACAATTGAACATTGTATATAACTTATATGTAATGTGGTGTTGGCGTTGTATACTTAAAAAAAAATTATTTTTTTTTTAAAAGAACTTACTATTTTTCTGATGCTTCATCTTAGAAAACATTTTTTTAAGTAAGTAAGACTTAACTCATGAATAACTTTTTTATGCAAAACAATCAATTTATATAGGTAAGGAAAACTTCCCGGTGACTTTTTCAGAGTAAATTATGAATCCCTTTCATTTGTTTAATCTATTTATGATGGGTGACATCAATATAAATTTCAATTATGCTATCAAAAATTTTAAGATATCAATTTATTTTCAGTATTGTATCTTGTCATTAGGCTTATATTTTGAACCCTATAAACAATATAAATTTGAAGAAAGACTTGTAAGATTCCAATTTGAAATCTTGTAAGTTGTAACATCTCAATTTAAAATTTTGTCTTTTTTTTTCTATTAAATTGATTTTGGAAATTTGCTTTCTGTAATATCAAAAATTAAGGTTTGTAATAAATGAAAAAGCACATGATATGGTAAAAATAAAAGTTTGTTATGTGATATCTCCAATGTCTTGCAGAGTTTGAAGCTTTTAAAATTTTTATCTCGATGTTTTGGGTTGAAAATTGTAAGAAAGCACAGAATCATTAAAAATAGTTAAGTTTTAAATTATTTTCTATTTTAAAATTTAAATTACAATAATATATGTAAACAGTGATACATAAATCTAAATATAATATATTTTATCTAGGTGTCTGATACTGTTGTTGAGCCCTACAATGCCACTTTGTCTGTTCATCAACTGGTTGAAAATACTGATGAGACTTATTGTATTGACAATGAAGCTTTATATGATATTTGCTTCCGTACCCTGAAATTAACAACTCCTACATATGGAGATTTAAATCATTTAGTTTCTGCTACTATGTCTGGTGTTACAACATGCTTGAGATTTCCTGGACAGTTAAATGCAGATTTACGAAAACTTGCTGTTAATATGGTCCCATTTCCTCGTCTTCACTTTTTTATGCCTGGCTTTGCTCCTCTTACATCTCGTGGAAGTCAACAATACCGTGCCCTTACTGTACCAGAGCTCACACAACAAATGTTTGATGCTAAAAATATGATGGCTGCTTGTGATCCTCGCCATGGCCGATACTTAACTGTTGCTGCTGTTTTCAGAGGCCGTATGAGCATGAAGGAAGTAGACGAACAGATGTTGAATGTTCAGAATAAAAATAGTAGTTATTTCGTTGAGTGGATACCTAACAACGTCAAAACAGCCGTATGCGACATTCCACCCCGAGGCCTGAAGATGTCTGCTACTTTCATCGGCAACAGCACTGCTATTCAAGAACTTTTTAAAAGAATCTCTGAACAATTCACAGGTGAATTATTGATTTCATATTTATATTAAATTATAAAATCAAATTTTTTTTTTTTTAGATTAATTATCTAATACATATATTTATTTTGTTATAACATAAAAAAAGGCTCCTACTTCCAAATTTCAAAAATTACTATACATAGTATATAAAGGTTTTAAGTATTTTAAAATATGAAATGGTAAACTATTGGCTCATTGGTATTAAAAATAAGACATTTCCCCTATTAGTGATTTTACTTTTTTTTTTAAATCACTTATCTGGAATCTTTACTGTAACTAATAATAGCTACATTGATTACTGGGAAGAAAATCCTAAATCTTTAATATGGTCTGAAAAAACTTTAAAACTTCATCCAGCCAAAATCAAATTCTAGGTCATATGCATGTTAGGCAAATTGTGTTCGTGTATTAGTAAGCTAAAAGAAATGTTAAGTACAAAAACCTGGGTCAAAATAATATTCTGGAAATTATATATGGTATGATGAGAATTATGAAATATAATTTGTATTTAATCAAAATTGTACAATCATGTTTAAATTATTATAAAATATAAATTCAGTAAAGTATGCATTTTACATTAATAAATTGCATAGTTTTATTAATGTAATATTTCAATAATTATTACTGCAGTACTTTATAGCAACAAGTTTTTCATCTTTGATTCCAAGAGGCCAAATGATGATCTACAGTTCTTTTAGGAAAACAGCATGATCAGTAGTTATATTTATAACAATATTTGTGGGGGTGGGGGGGTTAGCTTTATAATACTGTTACTTTGAATGTGATAATACTAGCAATTATAAATCTAAGTTTTAAAAATTTGATAATTTTATTAATTATTTTGAAATAAAACCAATTTGTCTCTATCTCATTGAAATATTATCACCCCACTTCCATTAAATTGGCTATCTTCAAGAAGGAAATTTATTTTGGTCATTTAATGAATGCATTTTAAAATTCATGAATAAAAGTACTGTTTATATCTAATTGGAATTGTGTGAAAGTTATTAAAGCATATTTGTTTTCTATTTGGCTGACTTTGTGTAAATATTAAACTGCAGATAATAAACTATAGCATAAGTAATATATGCAATAAAGCACTTTATTGCTAGAATTCTTAAATATATTTGTTTAGTAGTTGTATTCTTCATAACTATCCATTTAGCTTTTTTCATCAATGAAATTTTCAAATTGTTTTTTTTTTCATTTTCTATTTCATGGATAAAATATTTATAGTTTTTGGAAGATTTATATATTTATTTATTTTCAAAAACAGCTTGTTACATGTATGTCCAGTGAAGTCTTGATCTCTCATATAAATATATTTTTCTGCATCTATTATTTGCTTTCTTTGGTTCCAAAATTAATGCCATAGAAATACATTAGTTTTTTTTTAATGGATCTATCACTTGAAATGCTCACTTTTTTATATGAATAATGTTGACGAAATAGTCACTAATTTTGCCCACATTTTTGCTATATATTTTTTAAAAATAAATTTTGTTGAATTTTTTTTTTGTTTATCCTCAATTTTTTCCTTTCTTTTTGCAACTTTATCTCCTAATTTAGCATCTTATATTTAAAACTGCATTATATCATATCGTGTTTACATGTTCAAAGATCACTTGAAAGTAAAATTTGTCCAAAGAAAATATCAATGTAAACAATTTTATTTATTCTAAAATCTTATTTTAAAAAATAAACATATAATTATTTTTATTATTATTTTTTTTAAGGTGTATATAACTATTATGGTAATAATCATCATTTTCAATTATCAGTCCACTATGGCCGGTCGTTACATGTAAACCAATTTATCCAATCAATAACTTCTCTGCACCATTCCAAAAAGTTTTCTTATTCATCTATCTGAAATGATCTCTTTTTACATCTTAGACAATCTCTTGAAATCTATTTTAAGACTTGTCCATCTTTTGTTATTCTTTTATTAATATATTTAACCTATATCAATGATACCTCTTTTTTTATCCACATATTTTGTTGCAATTCCTCATTCTAATATACATCTCAATACTTTGATGCATGATATGAAGTCTATACTGCTTTGTTAAGCATCTGTTTTCTTCGTTTCCAAGAATAGATGACAATTTTATTAAAAATCTTAATTTATAAACATGGTCATATTTTCTTTTAATATTAGATTATTTCTAACAACACTCAAAATTAAATTCTATGATTAATTTTATCTGTTAAGTTTTCATTTATACTAGTAATCCGAACAAAGTATTTGTAATTGTTAATTTTCTAATTCATGATTATCAGCCTTTAATAGTTTCTTGTCCAAAAAATTCCTTGAACATTAGTCTTTTTAGTGATTGTCTTTGGAGACCTATTTTCTTTCTTTCATTTGATAACTTAAACTCCAGTAAAGACTCCCCATAAAGAAAATAGTATATAACTTGAATGCATTTTCTTTACTGAGCCCTCTTTTACTTAAAAAAAAATAATTGTAATAATTCCAAAACATTTTCAGTAAATAATCATTAAACAGTTTGTTATCTATCATTTTTAACGTTTTTTTTTTTAATCATCTATCATTTATTTTTGCTATTTTTTGAAAAATGATACATTGAGCTATCACAAATTTTCAAGATGGCTGACTGACAGACTGAAAGCTTATTATGATATAAACTGTAATATATTAATAAATTTATGAATTATAGTTTATTTTCAATGTATATATAAATTATAATAAATATAGCTTTTGCATTTGGATGCATTTTAATATGTTATCTTGTTCATTAATTATTTATGTGTTGGAATGAAGTTTGAATTTAATTTTTATTAGATCCAAAATTTATAATATTGAAAAGAGATTTATAATATTAATGAAAAAAAACCCATTAAATTTGTATTAATGTGCTGTATGTATGATAATGTTAAAAAAATGGTATTGATATTGATTGTCCTTATATAATATAATTCTCTATATAGTTACTAAGACAGATGAAGCCTGTGTATTATATTTAAAAAATTTTCTAACCAAAATGTAATGGAAATTGTTTCTAAGGCATGTAATACTGAATAAGTTATGTATTGTATTATTATCACCACTTAAGTTTCAGGAATATGCTCAAATATTTAAGATGCACATAATAAATATTGAATTAAATTTATTTTGAGGTTATATTAGTGCATATATATATCTGCATATGTTCGGATTTTTAGTACAAGTTTCCACCAAAGATCAGCACTTAGAATTATATGTGATTTTTTAAAAATGTGTCTAGTCATAACATGTCAGAAAATATTGCAATAAATTGTGTTGAGTGAATGATTAGCAATGGCAATTAATTATGCTATTAATTGTGGCCGGAGTCTATAGTTAAGTGCCTTTTGATTAGATGTCCAGTTATACTTTTGGATAGAATATTTGCATATATAGAGATACATTTTACGTTATTTTATGAAAATACTGTTAAAAAGCAGTTTTATTTTTATCTTTATATTTTTTAGGCAGAACGGAAAAGAAATACATATTTTTAAAAATTATGCTTAGATAAATGTATTTATCAAATGTTACAAAATATTTCACTTATTGTTAACAATCTAATTATTTATTTATGGGACTGGTTGTTAGAATGAAGTAGAACTTAAAGCTAATCTTTTCTACTTCTATATTTCATGGCTCATGTTCATACATTAACAAGAAATAAAATGTAATAATTTTTGTTTGTGTCTGCATATTGCTTTTATCCAGAATTTTGTAGTAGAATGTATTTACATGTGAATCATTTCATATCAAATGATCCATTCAAAAAACTGTTCATATTTTTTTTAAATTTAGCTCGCCAAATAAACCATCATAAAGGATAGTAAAATATCGTAATTTTGCGTTTACACAAAGAATGATTACTCACGCCAGAATTAAGATAAAAAACTATAGAAAGTACCAAATTTGTAATTTATTTTATAGTTTTTCATGTGATACGTAATGTGACTAGATTTTGACAGTTTTTAATAATTCATAATGATTTTATTCTCTTTATATCATTTGATTTGTAGAAAGTTTCATTCTAAGATCACGTAGGGATAATATTTTTTATTATTTTTAAAAATTGTTATACAAACAAAAATCAAACATAAATAACCCATTGAAATTTTAATTCAAATTTTCAATTGTTTTGAAAGAAGCCTGCTTTTGATTTAAAACAAAAAAATTATGATAAAGTAAATTAATAATTTTTAGTGGGAATGTTATTAGGCAGAGACAATAAAATTCTTTAATATCCATATAACTTGCAATGTTTAAAATATTTTTATCACTGAAAAGCTTTTAAATAATTATGTATTTTTATGCATGTTAGTGTGTGCAATTATTGGGATAATTGGGAATTATCAAGATAAGAATTTAGAACACAGGCATTTCAAGTTTATCATCTTGATTGCTTCCTGGATATGTTAAAAAAGGAATAAGACTTCTAGGGTAGAATAATTCATTTCACCATCTCATTCGTCTTGCTCTTAGCCAAAATTACACTAAATATCAATGTATTTGCATATATATCATTTTATTTCTGCTTTTTCAAAAATATCTTGTAGGTTTTCTGATGCAGAAAAAATAATGAAACTTCTCATTGTCTAATAATTGGATTTGTGACTTAAAAACATTACAAGCAATTTTTTTCTATGTTGTTTTTATTGAAAAAATAATTTCATGGAGTCGGTGTTGGATTTACTCCATGTAAGCAGCTGAAAAAGTGTCACATTTTGCTCTTCATACATCACTGACACCTCTTGCTGGAGTCTATTATTTTCCCAGACTATTACATATGTTGCATAGAAATATTAAAATCTTTAATTCCAATTTTCTTTTGTTTGCATAAGAAAATTTTAACTGTGGAAGTGTACCATATTTTTTAAAAAATCTCATCAATCGCCATTTTTTTTATCTATATTTTTTATGATGTCAATACATATGTATGTTTTTGAATATTATTTATATAAATAAAAAAAATATTAGAAACAAAAGAAGCTACAATTTAATGCTTTCTATCTTAATTCTAGTTTGATTAAACATTCACTGTACAAAATTGCAATTTTCTGGGGATATTAAACAGTTGTAATTTTAAATGAGCCAAATTGGAAAGAAAAAACATCCGAAATGATCGGGTTCAAAGTGTAAAAATATTAGATCACTTGGCATGAAATAACCCATCTGGATGTGTTAGTAAGTAAATATTGCACAACAAAAAAACTATACTTCCTATCCTATAATATAGGTAAATAGTTTAATTTAAAAATGAATAAAACATTGAAATAGAATTTCTTTTAACTTAATATATTTCCAGAAAATTATTTTAAAAAGCTTTAGGAAGATTTATATATTTTGAAACCTCTATCTGTTGTTCTTTATTTTATTTTCCTTTATCCTTCGCTATATTTGTGTGAATTCATCGTTCTTTTTGCTTGCTTTTTTTTTTTAATAAACATTTGGATCCATTGTTGAGAATAATATATTAAAGATAAGAGTTTACTTTTAAAGTTTTAATTCATTGCAAGGACTTTGTGTCCATCACTTTCACCCATTCCCATTATTTTGTTCATTTTATTGTATAATATTTTATTAAATAAAGTGAGGATGAAAAGGTGATGAACTTAAAAGTTGTGCCAAAATTTACAAGTCTTGGAAACAGTGACAAAAGTGAATCTTCAGCGAGTAACCACATGACATATGTACACAACACAATAGTTAACAGATCTTGGAAATATAATTCTGCGCTTCATACTTTAAAATGAGGCATTAAAGTTTGCACAAAGCAAATGTGAATCCAAAATTATTTTTTTCCCTATTGAAATAATGTCTTAAAATCTTGAATCATGATGTTCAAAGATGTTAGTTTATATGTGTAAACAATGTGTATATCTAATTATTGCAATATTTTGAATTACCAAATCTGAGTTGTATTTTGCAATTATTTCAGTAAATAATCATTAAATTTTTAAAAACTTCTTAATGTTCCTGATACTATTGTTTATTTTTTTCTTGTTTTCATTTTTGCCTTAATTATTTATAGAGTGGTTAGTAGTGGATATGTTTTTATATATGTATATAATGCAAAATATTTAAAAGATGGCAAATTAATAACAAAAGTATATGATAAACAGGGTCCTGCAGGAATCTAACCCTAATAAGTAAGAAAATTTCACTATTGTAAAATTATCAAAATAAATAAATAATATTTACTAAGGCTGTAAACCTTAAGAATATGCGCATGAAAATGCGAAGGTAGTGACCTCTTTTTAAGGTTTACAGCCTTAGTAAATATTATTTACGTAATCAATGTGCGTTTAAATAAATTTATAATTACAAAATAAATAAAATAACGCATTTATTGATTGATGCATTTATTTAAAGCAGGGGTGTCAACCTGTAGCCCAGGATGGCTGTGAATACCATGCAATGCAAAAACATAAACTTACATAAAACATGACTTATTTTGTGTTATTTGTCACAATGTGGTTAAAGTAAATGTATGTACGCTCTCAAGTATAATGTCAAACATGCAACTAGTTTCATATTTCTCTCTTCTACTTTTATAATTAAAAAATATGTATAAACATCAGTAATGTTTTATTGCTTAGATATGGTGTCTACATTAGGGATCACAAACTTGGAATCTGTTCAACGATTTTAAGACTGGTCGCTCCTTAATTAGGATTATTATTTAAGGACATTTTTATGTACCTGTGATGGTGGATATCAAAAATTATACATAGATCTTTTTTTTTTCTTATCAGCTTTCTATAATGTTTGTATATTTAATGTGTGACCCAAAATAACTTTTTCTTCAATGTGGCCAAGAGATGTCAAAAGGTTGGACATTCCTGATTTTAAAACATTCAAAAAGAAATGAGTTTTATTCAAGTAGATAAATAACTAATTTTCAATGTTTTTTTTTTTTTGTAGTTTTATTCAGAAATATGATAAATTATATAAACTTAATCTAAATGAAATATAGTTAATAAATTAGTTTAACAATAGCTTAATGATCAGCCACCATCAATTTGAAATATATATATATATGCTGTTACATAACATTTTGTGCATAGAATAATATTATATTCTTAAAGTGTTATATTAAAAATCCTTCATATTCTACAGTCATTAGGAATTATTTTTTAGATATGTCTTAATTATTTACAAACTGTTTTTATTTCCTTTTGAATAATATTGATTGATATAAAAAAATTGTTGGTAAACTTTAAGCAAAAAAATTATAAATTGTTTTCATATTAAAGATAAGGAATTAGGCAGCAAATCATAGACTGCATACTAAAATTATAAACATACTTTTTTATTTGAAAATAGATAGTCAGTAGAGCACTATAAACACAGTATTTTATCATTATTGGTGGTAGTTTACCATTCTTAATGAATTCTTTAGAATATTTAGGAAATAGATGTCTTGATATGTGCTGCCACTTTCCCTTTTTAAAAAAATAAAATTTAGTAATGAACTTAAAAATTATTTTTAATATGTTATTGTTAATTTATTTTTGAAGGTAGTTGATAATATTACATATGTATTTGTCTTTAATCAGTAAAAATAGTACAATTTTACTGATTAATCTTTCTATAAATTATTCTTGGATAAAAATAAATCTCTTAAATATGCTATAGAGGAAATTAATTCAAGAAAAAATTTCTTTTTATTCATGTTTTTCTCATTATCGATCAAGCAGCTGATCTAATCTTCCATTTTTGTTAAAAATATATTTATCATTGCAATTTCCCAATATATCTCTATTATGATAACTACCTTATTAATTTTTCTAAAAATAATTCATATGAACAGCCCTTTTTTGTGACAGATTTCATACGATATTGCTCATCAGTCACATTATTTTGCATGCGCAGCTTAAATTTTTAACAAACATGAACAATACATATATGTGCACATATGCAAACTTAGGTAAATATTAATTATATTTGTTATAAATAACTTGGTACAAATAAATGGGTTTTAATTTATAGCATATAGATAGTATATCAAATTATTCTTGGCATTGAGGGACCTATATAGTGTTGTAAGTTACTCTTGCATGTTATATAAAATATTGTACTTTTTTTAAGTTCCAGCAAAAAATTAATATAGTATATTCTTTGAATTTGTCAATGATCCATTATATTTATGATGCTAGACTTATTGTGGATTTATATCATCCAGTTGCAGTCTTCTACTATTTAATTTTTTTTTTTTTTGTAATTTTGAAGTCAATTATTTTCTCTGCAAAGATAAATTTTCATCTCGCTTATTTTTTGTCCTAAGTCTTAAATCTATCGCAGCATTCTAATCACCCAATATGGGATTTATTTATTTTCTAATTTCATGTGTAATGAAATAGAAACAATATTTAAAAATATAATTGAGACTTTTGATATTGCACCAAGTTAGTAATTTTTTTTAACCTGTATTATAAGAGACACAGATAATTGTCAACATTTATGAAAATGTTTTATTAGTTAAAAAATTTCTGATTTTATGATATTCATATCTGAAGATGCTGATTGCATTAAATGTATCAGCTAATGGTATTAGAATGTGATTAGGATTATCCATTGCATTTTGTTACGTCTTTTCACCGATATTTGAAATAATAGATAATAACAAACTTTATACTATTTACATATTTGACATATATACACACACAGTACAATTTACTTCTAAATATATATATTAAGACATAAACAAAAGTAATAAAAAAAATGAGTATGCAATTATGAGAAAGACTACGAGTATTATTACATGATTAGTGGGGAAAACGTGATTGCTGAGATTCATAACAATGTTCATTTGTTTATAATGAAATTCAGCTTTTAAAATGAATTTGTGTATATAAGATATGTCATTTGTTTATATTGTCTATTTATAAATTGTGGATTTTAATTTCGATTACAATTTTATTTTAATAAAAGGATTAATGTTAATGTGATTGATGTCTTAATTTGTTCAAAGATGTACTTTGAAATACACTGCCTGCCCCCCCCCCCTCCAATAATGTGATGATACTATGAAATTTTGTTGCACAAAGAGAATTGGTATATGCACTAAACAGTACAAATTTTCCAAATAATATCCAAATTTGGTTTTTTGTATAGGCTTTTCTGAGCATAATCTGAGACCATTTCATTCTTATAGGCATTCATTTATATAATTTTTGTGGTCCAAATTATCTATACACACCCAAAAAATTGAGGTTTTTTTAAAAATCATTATGATAGTAATTGTGTAATTTTATTATGGTGAAAGATATGTTTGAACTATTTTATTATAAACATATCAGTCTTTTATTGTTATTTTTTTTCTTTTAGCAATGTTTCGTCGAAAAGCTTTCTTACATTGGTACACTGGTGAAGGCATGGATGAAATGGAATTTACTGAAGCAGAATCCAATATGAATGACTTGGTTAGCGAATATCAACAGTACCAAGATGCCACTGCAGAGGAGGAAGGAGAATTTGATGAAGAGGAGGAAGAAGGCGAACAGGAACAAGGCTAAATGAAATAGTAAAACTATATATTTAAAAAAAATCTTATCTTTTCCTATTAGCTTGGTAGCTTTCGGACTAAAATTTGTCTGCCAACTTTACTTCATTTTTATTTCTTTATTTATTGTTTTTATGTTGCATTCTGTTTTTAATTGAACAATTTTTCTATTACCATTACTTTTTCAAAGTTGTGCATATATTTATTCTCTCTCTAAACTTTGTAAATTCCTGCTTTTTTGTACTTACGAGTTGATGCGACTTGTTCTTTTCACCATTTTTATTTATTCTATTTGTAAAAACAAAGAGAGAGCTTAAAAGAAATTGCCATTTGTAAATTTTCGAAGTCCAATCTGCTCTTGTGAAATACTTTATAAACAAATTTTGACTTGTATTTTTCATGATTTAGAACATGATGTAAATTTTAAAACAAATCAGAAAAATTATAATTTAGTTAACTAATGATAAAATATATTTGTTTATAAGTTCAAGAAAATGGGTTTTTATTTTATTTTTGTTATTATTTTTCCCAATAAATGTATTAAAAACGATTATATAATCTCTGATTTATTTAGGTGGCAGAATTTTTTATTTCATTGAATTTGTTTGAATCAAAAAATATATTTATAATAATCCTATCTTAAGAAAATATTTATAATAAAATATCAAGTTAATTAATTTGAATTTTTTCTAGCCATAATTTTTAAAATTAGTTTTATTAAGAATGAGAGACAATAATATCTATTTACATTATATAAAATTTGTACAATTGCAAATTATTTCTAGAGTAATTTCTGGTTTGAGATAGAACAAATTGCTGAAAATCATTAAAAATTAAGAAATGTGAACTGTCAAGAATAAAGAAAGAAAATCAGAGTGTTCATTATTAAAATTATTTTCCTAAATCAAGAATTTAAAAATAACAATGTGTTCACAATGGAAGAATTTTTTGGATAAGATTATCTGTCTGGAATAGAATGAAAAATATGGTTTTAAAAATATTTATACTATATTTAAAAAAATAAGTCCTAATTTATAATTATTGATGTAGCTGTAAATATTGAAATGCCAGCATAAATTGTCTTAGGTTGGTGTTGACAAACATTGCTAAATATTTGATCTTAAGTTGTATATAGTCTTGTTTTACATAACTTTGAGCATTTTTTAAAAGATTAAAATGAGTTCTATAAAAGAATATTTACTGTATATATTGTTTTCAATGATCACTATAAAAAGTCATGTTAGATGGTATAATGGGTGCATTTCTGAATTGCTCTTTATTATATTGCAGTATTTGCCTTTTTAAAATCTAATTGAAAGTGATATTCTGACAACATTGTTACCTTCCGAAATAATTTAGAACTTAAATTCAAACAATCAGATATTGAGTTGGATAATACGAGGATATAGTTAATCTTCCTTCTATGATCTCTTTAATTAACATTAAATTTGAAGTTCTGTGGCCCGTTCTTGAACAATAAGATATTGATATCTTCTATTGAATCAAGTTTATTTATTTTCAATATAGTACTCTCTTTTGTTTAATAGTAAGTTTTATGTATACCCTAACTCACTAACTATAACTGTTGCTTGTTAAGGATTTTTCTTTTAGGAGTCTCTTTGATTTACCAGTAAACTTCATTTAATATCTGGATTTTGGCAGAAAAATTTTCTGTCCTGGACTTATGATCAGGGGTAAATTTTTTTAGTGACAAATATTGTCATAAGCATATATTAAATTTTCATTCTATTCTATATGTCATTTTTAAATAAACAGGGTGGGTTTTTTTCCATTAACATCCAAATAAGGCAAAAAAAAAAATCAGTTCACTGCAATGACTTATTAATTTTTAGGTATTTGCTGGTTTTTTTTTTTAATTTTATTAATAAATATGTTTACAAATTAATTTATTGTAAAAGATTAAAGATCACTTTTGAAATTATGGTTTTATTTATGTAATAAGTGAGATAATGTCAAATACAGGTTTTCAATTGTTTAATAATATGCATGTGTGAAAAGAAGGGAGGCTAATCAAGATAATACCATGTGTGTATGTAATTTATAAAAAAAGTTAGGTTCAAGTCTGAAATGAATATTTAGGTAAATAATATAGGAATCTCTAGCCTGAAAATGACTATAACATATTCATTTAAAAGAAATAGTTATTCTTAAGGGTGTGGGAATTTTGTGATTGCTGATTAAGTTGTGACAAATTCAACATTTATTTATATGTGTACAATTTGCTTTGAAAAATAAATTGAAATGTTACGATTGGCTTGTTACAATCATACAATAGGAAATAATTGGTTTAAATTATTAAAATGACTGATTACCTTGATGTTATTGCGCAGTAACTTGGGTCGATTATACATATTCCTGGATATTGGTGGGGGTTTTTTTTTTTAAAAAATTTATGTATTAAACTTTTATTGCTGTATCAAATTTGCTAATTTTTTGCACATCAGCTATTATGTATGATTTTCTTCTAAGTTCATCCAAAAAATTGAAATATGACCAAGTTATTATTTTAGATGTGTCATATCATTTGGTTGCAAATCTTTGTGTGGATGCAGAAAATCATGAATATAGTATAGTGGTGAGTCCTATGTATGACTGTAGAATATTTTTAAAATTATTCACATTATAACATGAAAGAAAAAATAATAATAATAGTTATAAAAAAAGTTCATGAATATTGAGAGTAAGAGCACATTTATATATATACTCAAGACTTTACGAATATATATGTGAAAATATAAATTTAACTGTATATTGATTTCTGAATCTATGCAAGCATTATTCAATACTTTTTGATACTACAATCATTATTTATTAGAACATTTCTTTTTGCTCTTATTCACAAATTTTCAGAAGCATGATCGTCACCTGTATGAAATTTTTTCCCCCCACTTTTATTGTTTATTCATTTGTCTTCAACATACAATTTAATTTTTTAGGTTTGACAGATTTGCTATCATTATTTAATTTTCTAAATTATAGCAAAATAAATGCACTTGATTTCACAATGATTGAAACAATGTGACTGAGATTGAAAATCAAACTAGCCATTAATTGTATTATTCTGGCAAATAAATTTATATGAAATTTAGGATTTTCTATTTATATTTTATCAAACTATGGGTTATTGAATCTGGATTTTGAGAGTGCATATATGTTTTAATAAATAGATAAAGCTGGCATATGTATTTTTTCTAAGAGGATGATATTAGTTCAATATTTTTAGCATTTTGAGCTTTCTGAAGTTTCTTTTTTTTCATTTCATTATCCTCAATAGTGATTACTATTGCCGGATAAACCTGATCACTTGTTATGAAAATTATCACTGTTTACGACAGAAGTATTCCAGATTCTGAGTTATTGACTATAGAAATTTAATAAAAATTAAAATTCGGAAATTAAAAATTTATCTGTGGAGAATTAGCTTCACATACTTTTTTCCCTGAATACATCAATCCCTGAACTTGAATTATTACATAAGTTGTTAATAAACCATTAAACATCGCAAGACCACCATTTCCTACGCTTACACAAGCTGTTAAAACAGTAGCAAACTCTCCATACAGTAGTGCCATCTAGGATGCAGGAAGATTTGTGCATAAAAATCCCTATCTAGTGCCTACTCATCCAATATCCCCAGACTAGTTTCTAGCTTGTGGCTTTCATCAGTGAGAAGCCTTGGATCCAAGAGCTCTTCGTCTAAATCTTTGGATTTAATTAACCCTTCAGCAGTCACCTTTTAATCTATTTGGTTAACTATAAAGCTGTGAGCCCAAAACAAAAATACAAAATGTTTTCAATCCAAGCTAATTCATTTCTAAAGTTATATAGATCTGAATCCAGTTCAGTAGTTACATTTTGATGTATTTGGGTTTTTAATAACCATAGTCACTATCAACTTAAGGACAGAATTGGTAATAAACCACTAAGCATCACAATAATACCATTCCTTATATTAGAAACTAGTCTGGGAATATTGAATGAGTGGGCACTAGATAGGGATTTTATGCACAAATCTATGGCTTGCAATTTTTGTGATGTGTGGAGAATTTGCTACTGTTTTAACGGTTAGTAAGCATTGTAAATAGTGATCAGGTGATGTTTAGTGGTTTATTATCATTCTTGCCCGTAGGATGAATTATTAAAAAATCCAAAACTCCAAAATGTATAGATACTGAACAGCTTGGATTGAACCATATTGTTTTCATTTTGGGTTCATAGCTTTATAGTTAACTAAGTAGGTAAAAGGTAGCTGCTGGAGGGTTGCATTGGATTCAAAGATGTAGGTGCAGTACTCTCAGATCACTGATGAGTAGGCACTAGATAAGGATTTTATGCACAAACACTTTTAGTGTCCATTGCTTACTATAGTTTGCACCATGTGGCACTACTGTATATGATGTAGCTAGAATTATATGGGAGTTGCAGTAGCAGGGTTAGCATATGGTAATGATGCATTATGTGTTAGTAAAGGGGTAATGATGCATTATGTGTTAGTAAAGGGATATTAAATTACTTAGAAAAAGTTGAAAGGGAAGTAGGAAGACATGCATTGGATGCAGATGTATGGACAGCAAGGGAGATAATTCAAGGAGAAATGGGATGGTCAAGTTTTCATATGAGATTCAAAAAGTAAATTATGTTTGGTAGATTGCCGTTTATGGATAAGAAAAGAATAGCCAAAATAGTATTTAATTGGGTTATGAGTAAAGAACAGGCAACAAGATGGGTGAGAAAGGTAATGTGGTATGCAAAAGATTTAGATAAAGAATTTATATCAGTATATTTGTACAAAAGATGGGATGATTGTGTTAGGAGGATTGTTGAGTGTTATAGTGGTAAGGAATGGGATAAAAGAATAGATTTATTAATAAAGAATAGGGAATTAGAGAGATGGAGAGTAAAAAGAGTTTAAATATATATAGAAATAAACAGAATATTAGGTGCGAGTTAAAGTTTACATAAATAATAGTAAGGAAAGTTATTGTTTAAGGCTCGAACGGGATCTTTAGCAACAAGAGAATATACATATGATTGGAAAAATATGGGTGATTTAGTCTGTAAATTATGTAAGGAAGGAATAGAAAATATTAGGCATCTGTTAATTGAATATAAATGATTGAAAACAGAAAGGGTACATATAATGAAGTTATGGAAGAATAAATATGAAAAAAGTGATTATACAGAAAGTGAATTATTGGTTTTGATGCTGGGTTTGGGAAAAGATAAAGGGGATTTAGACATAAAGGCTATAGGGTTGACAAAGTTTATGTTGTGGAAATGGGATGGAGCAGAATATGGGAAAACTTAGACTGGGGAATGTAAAATAAAATAGTTAACAGGTTTCTCTGGGCATAATTGCTGAGAGATTCTTGACTTCATTTAAGAAGAAGCTACAGTACATCACATTACTATTTCACACAATTGTGACCATGATTCAACATTTACCCTTCGGAGAATTTTTTTAAAAAAAATTGACATGATGTATTTACTCTTTACTATCTATTCTTTTTCTGTACTAGGTGATGATTTAAAAACTTATTGAAAGTAATATTTCATAAAGTTATATGCTTGGGAATGATTTTATTACAAATGCTTCTGGGTTTATTATTGTGCATCATAGTTCTATGCATTACACTGATTTCTTATATTTTGTTTCTCAGTATTGTATATTTTAAAGAAAATAAAGAGGAGAATATGATGAATTTGAAATTATGCCAAACTATCAAAATTTGGAAAATGCTTTCAAAGACTAACTATATATATACTTTTTTATGTGCATGATTGTTTTAGAAATATTCTTTAAACTGTAAAGTTTACATAAATATTAAGCCCTACCCCCTCCCCAAATAAGTGATTTCTTTAAAAAAATTGTAAACATAAGATTGCTTTTAAAGATTTAGGTGTTTTTGCATGTGTCTTGCAGTAAACTTCAATCTGTTGACAAGATTGATTTCACTTTTCAAAAGAATA
The DNA here is from genome assembly GCA_028023455.1 of Epiperipatus broadwayi. Lineage (NCBI taxonomy): Eukaryota > Metazoa > Onychophora > Udeonychophora > Euonychophora > Peripatidae > Epiperipatus > Epiperipatus broadwayi. Next base: position 2,206,139 of record JAQFVV010012519.1, on the reverse strand, counting down.
GTGGTTTTTTTATCGTGAGTAATATAGAAATTATATTTTTTTTTAAAAATTGTAAAAACGATAATCTAAATTTTAAAGAAATATAAATAAAACTGCACATTATACTAGTAAGTAATTTGAAGAATGTATGTATGTAGACATGGATTTGTGATAAAGTTGATATATTTATTTACTAAGACAATAAGCCAATTACTAAAGCTTTAATAGGTTTATAAATATCGATGATAATTAATCCTTAACCTAAAGCTTAAAGGTTAATTGTTATATATAGAATAATTAATGTAGAGAAAAATTAAATGAATATCAGATTTTACAAAATTAAAAACTAATGTAGAAATGTAATAAAAAATCTGGAAAGAAATGATGAGAAATTGGGAAGAATAAAAGGTACAAGAGAAGTATTAATCTAAGTAGATAAAAAATTTAAACCACTAAACATCACATGATCACTAGCACATAATTGTTAATAAACAAGGCAAAACTCTCCATACAGTAGTGCCACCCTGTGTTAACCATGAGTAGGCACTAGATAGGGATTTTATGCACAAGTCTTCTGGCATCCATTGGTTACTCATGGTGGCACTACTGTATGGAGAGTTTTGCCTTGTTTAGATAAAAAATTTCAGATTTGAGAAGTAAAAGCAATAAATTTAACATTGCATAAAGAATCTATGAGATTTTGACTTTGGAAAAATTTAGTAGATATTTGCAATGAAATGATTTGGTTCAAAAAAAGTGGCCATTAAATTTTTTTTTTTTTTTTTGACATTTATAAATTTAAGTGCTATTTTGAAAAAAAAATTATTTGACTTTTTTTTTAAAGCACTTAGGTTTTTAATTATTGATAAGTTGTAACCTAAATATAAAAACCTGTGTGTGTTTTTTTAATAACTTTATTATGCCAGATTTTTAAAGTTAAAAAAAAACAAACCTTTAGAATTTACAATTAAGATAACTTTAAAGATTAGTTATATTGAAAATAATACTTATTTTAAAATCTAAATTTTCTTTTGAATGATAATGGTGATGGTGAAGATAAGGTAGCAATTATTAATAGAAATGAAATATAAATGACTAAGCTAATGGGCTTGGATTGAAAACATTAAGGTGTTTTCAGTTTAAGGCTCATAGTTTTGTAGTTAAATGGAGATAAAAGGTGGTTGCTGGAGGGTTGCATTAGATTTTAAGATCTAGATGCAGTGCTCTCAGATCCAAGGCTCTCACTGACAAAGGCCATAAGCCAGAAACTAGTTGGGGAATATTGGATGAGTAGGCACTAGATGGGGGTTTTATGCACAAGCCTTCTGGCATCCATTGATTACTCTAGCTTGCTGTGTATGGCAATATATATAGTGAGTTTTGCCTGTTTTAACAAGTTATACACAAGCATAAGAGGAGGTGGTCATGTGATGTATATTGGTTAGAAATTAAATATGCTGGAATTTTTTCTTTAATATATATTACAACAAATTTATGCCTCTGTTTCATACTAAATTAATCAGACAATTTTATAGTTGGAAAATTTATATAAACCATAATATCAAACATGCAATCTAGACAAATTATAAATTTTGCATAACCTAATTGTAACAATTTAATAATCTAGCAATTAAATGCTTTTATTTAACTTAAAATTTCTATGTGTTTGGGTCAAATCTTGTCACCAATTTTTTAACTTTCCACCAAATGAGATCTTAAAATTTTGAAATGTATGTTCACTTTCAATGACATTGCAATCTTTAAAAGGATGTCCACCATAACTTACTTCAGTAAGATTTTAGTCTCGCACATTACTATATTTTTTAAGAAAACACTTTAATTTGAGGAAGAATGTTTAGGGGATTTTACAGTTTACTTAAAATAGAAAGAAATAATGGACAATATCTTAAATTCTTTTTTTGGATTGTTTACATAAAACTTGCCTTTTTTTTTAATCACTGCCTCTATAAAAATAAGTCTTTTACTGATTTTATATATTAGATTAATTTTTTTCCTTAGGATTGTTTGTTTGGATCGAATCTTGTAACCAGGTTTTAACCTACTTCTACCACCGAACATCTTCAAATTTTATATATTTTTTGAAACAAAATACTTAATATTTATTGCAATTCTCACAACATATATGTATATACATTACATATGTTTTAATAATTAAAAAAATTATGAAGAAAAAATAGTTAAGAATAAAGTTTAAGAATGAATTTAAAATATTGCTTCATATTTTTTTAGAATAGACTTGTTTTTATTAAGAATAAGGATGGGGAAAAAGAATCCTGTTAGATAAAGATTCAGAACCTGCTTTATATATATATAATTGAAAAAAGAAAAATAAAGGTTAAAAGATTTTTAAATAAAACTTTCAATAAAAATTAATTAATGAAGGCAGTCTGGTAAACTATCATCTGCAGGAATGCACTTAAATTTTGGGAAGATTCTTAGCTGATAAGATAGTAGATGGATCTAAGAAAATATTAGATAATAATTGTAAATTTAATTAAAATTTTGATAAAAGTGGACAACAAGAGAGGTAGGTATAAACGTGGCAGCTTCTCTATTGTTATGATTATATTACTCCAATTTTGTGTGTAGTGTGGTCAACAAGATCTTTAGAGAATCAGTTATTTCTAACTGTTCGTCTGGGCTTCAGGTCCCTGGCACCAGTTTCTTTTGCCTGTGATCAATGCTTCGATCATAGTATAGACTGCCTCATACTCCTATTTTCAGTCAGAAGCATGGAAAGAAACCAAGAAAAGTCATCGCTGAAGACTGAATGGCCAGCTATGAAGAGAATCAGAAATGAAAGGAAAGATGATGTCAAACTCCCCATTAATTATAGTTAATTAATAAGCCTTTCTAATAAAGATCAATGTATTTTTTTCCCTTTAAAACCCCTGTAATCGTTACAATATATATGATTCAACAATGCACTAAAAAGCAAAAAAATTTCTTGGACCACAATTTTGGTTGTCATATGTAACTTGAAATAAAACGTCCATAAATTAATTAATTCATGCAATTTAGTTTGTGATCAAACTATTATTGATGTCCCACACTTTGTTTTAAGATTACATATAACTAAAATTGTGGTCCAAGAAAATATATATATTTCTGTTTTTTAATGAATTAGTTCTCAAATTAAAAGTACTTAATATTTTTTTATATCAAACTGTAGTTAGAGCAATATATTCTACCTAATAAGTATATTTTTGGAACGAAATAACTATTCTTAGAAATTGCTAATTTAGATAAGGACAAAGATTTGAATTATCAATACCTTATATTAGCCAAAATATTGTAAAAGTTGTTTGTAAAAAGCTAATTTGATTATTTTTTTGTGAGTAAAAATCTGGACTAAAAATTGATCTTAGTAAAAAGACATCACTTTCTGATTCAGCATGACGTAACAACTTCATTGCCATAAAATTAGTAATAACTGATATTTATGCATTCTTTTAATGTCCTTTTCCTGTCTCATTATATCAGTATTATCAGAAATATTAATGTTGAAAATAATGACTACCATTAACAACAATTTGTAATCAAATGATAATTTTAAAAAAATCTAACGTTTTTAGTCATTTTCAGTGAGGCATCACCCATATAAGCAATGAAGTTATGTAGTAATTCTTCAATATTTATGACACATCCAAATCTTTGATTGCTTCACTAATTTTCATATTGAGAATGATAAGATTTGATATTGGGCATTTAAGCTTAAAATAATAATAGTGGTAAAAAGAAAAAACTTGCTGATATTTCATTCTTAACAGCTATAACATTGAAGCATTTACTGCTTTGTAAATATGCTACTCCTATTTTACAAAGTCGGTAATTTGGAGGAAATTATCTAAATATTGACAGTGTTAAGAATAATTGAGTGATCTCATTGTTGGCCTGTATAATTTAAAGAAAAATTAGATGTTTTGTGGGGTGTAAACTAGTAATTAACTTTTTAAAAGGGTAAAATGCATTGACTTTGACAAGATTATTTTTTACTTCATGAATAATGTCTGCAATGTAATTTTCACAATATTCTCATGCAAGGTAGGGATTAGTTTCTATCCATTTTTAACACATTGGGAAGGGGTGTAATCTTTGGTCCATATGTTGAAAATTGCACTAAAGAAATAGTAAATGGATAATCTAGTCTAATGAATGATTAATAAAAATTATTGATTGTCCTACTCTTTGTGAGGTCATGTGATTTTAGATTATCTTGTTTGGATCCCACCCCTTCATTCTTAATTAGTTAAAGCTAAATGTGTAAATTTGAAGATTTTATTTTTTTTATAATAAACTATTAAAACATTGAGAATATTTTTTACCCATTTTGTAGAGGTTTGTTCGATTTTGATAGATATTCATTTTTGGTTTTAAAAAAACTAGATTACTACCTGTTTTATATACCAAATATCTAAATGATAGATGTACCAGATGATTGGAAGAATACAGTAGTAATATTAAACCACTATAACATTACAAGATAGTCTTATCAATTCATTTTGGATTTTAATCAATGAAAAGAACAAACTGGATTTAAAAGTGATTTTAGTACAGTAGATCACATCCAAGTATTGAGGGAAGTTATAAAGAGGACCAATGAATATGAATTACCATTACGCTTTGGAATTTTAGATTATGAGAAGGCATTTCACTCTATAATCATTTTTACAGTGATTAAAACATTTCTGAATAATATTTATCAAAATGCAACAACAATGATCAGATTTCATAGTGATATTAAGATTTTTTTTCTCATGTGTCATAGCATCAGCTGGGAAGCTAACCCAGGACAACTGCTTGTAAAGCAGCTGTCATTGACCTCTCGCCCATTAATGCTTGACAGTGATAGTAAGATTAACATTGAAATGGATGTATGGCAGCATTATTTCATATCCAACACTTCACAGCAGTTTTACAAGAAGTATTTTATGGATTGAAATAGAAAGTAAAGGAATAGAAGTAAATGGAGATTGTTTAAGTCATCTAAATGTGCAGGTGATATACTTCGGGAAATGTTCGAAGGGTAATCTGATAAGTAGGACAAAGATAAATACTAAAAAAACATGTTCAATTAATTTTCTCGATGAATGATGAATTAGAAGTTAACAACTACAAATATTTGTCAGATTATTAATACAGATGAAAACAATGAATGGAATTAAATTTGGGTGGAGTGCTTTTGGTAGAAATAACATAAGGAAGTATACCTATATGTTTAAAAAACTTTATAATAAATCTTTTACTAGGTCTTGGGGAATATTTTGGAAAAAGAAAATATTTGGAATATGTATATTAGGAAAAGAAAAATTACATTGGAGAGAAATTAGTATAAAAAGAGGAATTGTATTTATATATATAATTATGAAAATATATGATATAGTGAGTAGAGATGTGGATACTTAACAGAAGAGCAATACAGAGACTTCAGACCATGCAATGAAGTTTGTGAGTTCATCCTAACTAGATCTGCCATTCTTAATAAAACTAAAGATTAATATAAATAATATTTCCCTGAAAGTTTGGGATAATGGTATATTAGATTTAACATTTAATGATTTATGATGGCAATAGTGCTTGAAAAGTTTATCTTTCCCATATTAATGTATGATTAAGTTGGAAAAATCTTATCAAAGTTTATTATGATTGAAGCTTTGAACAGTTGCAAATTATTACATTAAAACAAACTTTAGATATTTTCTAAACTATTTTCATAATAATTAACAATCGTGATTCTCCTTGTTTACAGAAGGTTGAGGAGATTAATCATTTTCTTGAACATGGAGAAATACTCCTGATTCAAGTATATTTATAAGAATACATTTGGTGTTGCTAATCGTTGCACTAACTAATATACTTGAGTCTTTTGAAAATTATATCTTCTTTTTCTGTTTCATTATACTGAAAAAAGAGTAATATGGCATTTTTTCAAAATTAGTTTTTAAACCAAGATGTTCACTGGTTTTACTCAAATTATTTGAAAACTAATTACTATTTTGCAATGCAAATTTTGATTTTTAATAATCATTTATATGACTGGATACTGCTATCACATTTGTGTCTTTATTACATTATAACTGACAATTCTATTATTTTTATCAAGAACATTCTATTTTAATTAATCTCTGAGCTTTTATTATCACTTTTTTTAAACTTTATATTTATCACTTAAAGAATTTACTGCAAAAAGTTAATATTTGTATTTAAATCTTAATAAAATATATATTCAAAAATATGTAAATAAATTTGCATCTTGAACTTGAAATATATATAATAAGAATGACAATACACTTATAAAATATGAATAAATATGCCATGTTAGAGATGAATATAATAATACTGAAATTTTTGTAAAAAAAAATTTATTATGATACTCTGACAACCTTTTACTCAATGAATTAACTAAAGCTTTTTTTTAGATATGTGTAATTATGACCAATAAAACTACATTATGAGCCTTATACCCAGGAACCTCAAGATAATGGTGGCTGAAATAGAAGGTGCTAAGAATCTTCAGATTGGAGATCCAGGCTTCCAATTAATATGTTGATTTTTATATTTAAATACCAATTGCAGATCATTTTTGAATGAAGGAAGATAGTATGAACCAGAAGAACTGTGAATTTAGAAGAGAAACAATTTGAAAAGTTAACTTGAAATTTATTTCAAAGTTTAATATTGGAAACGCGAGAGATTTGTTATAAATAAGTGGAACAAAATTCTGGAAATTGATGGTATATAGAACAGAGTGGCAAGTTGATTATTTAACTTAACAAAGGATACCAAAAGCAAAACATTCAGATTTATGCCCCAACTTCTCAGTGAAAAACGAGTTTTATATAAATGTGTAAAACTTTTCTGTTCACATTAAGCAATATTTTCAAATTGCTATAGACTTTAACTAAAATTGGAAATGAAAGTGTGGCGAGTAAATTTGGTTATCGTGAGAGAAGTTACAGATTTTGAAATTTGCAGAAAAAACATTCTTTGAGAAAAAATGCTAAATGAACCAGGAAAAATCCATATGAAAATACATTAGAAATGAAATATATTTTGAATGACAGAAAATGTATTATAATGATCCGGAGAAAGGAGACTTAACGTAATCTACACTACAGGGCGCCACTAGGCATTTGAACCTAGAAAATTTATAAAGTAGGCAGATACGTAAGTCAAAAAAAAATATTTTTTTTTTTTTATTTTGATTCCGGTCGTTAGCCCATTGTCACTAGCTCAGTGGAATAGCAGAGATTTATATTTTATTTCTATAAATTCTTATCTAAGAATATATATTTAATATTAAGAAAGAATAAAATAAGCCACTGCCAGTAATTAACATACAAAACATTTATTTACGCACACATATATAAAATTTAGCATTATCATTTTAATATGTTTACTTTAGCATTTAACTACATTTTTAACTTTTATTTTAGATTTTAATTTACATTTTTAATTTTTATAAGTTCGAACAGATGAGTTTAGTATTTTTATTTAGAGTGTTGAGTATGAATAGACTACATAGACTCGCATTTGAAAAGAAAATATTCTGTCCCTCATTTAACCTTAGGCCAAAAGTTCGCAGTCAAACCGGCATCAATCCATCTGATACATTGATGTATTCAATGTAATACGAATACGACAGAACAAAAAGTTAAGAGAAGAAATTGCCTCTCGTCAGATAGGAATACTACATCTATCTGACGATAAGAGCAATAAAAAAAAACTCCATAGGAAGGGACAGTGGTCCTTTTTTGCCGGCTTACGATCCCATTCCATAGGCAAATGGTTGTGGGTGGTGTATAAAGCGATTCTGCCCATAGCGAATCTCATACATCTACTAATTACACCAATATATCCAATCCATTGACCTAATTTAACTACGAAACAAATAACCTAAGATTACCCTCCCCTAAAATAACTTTACAAATCTATATAGCCATTCACGCCCAACTTAAGTTTAACATTTATATAATTTAATTTAACGAAAAACAAAAAAGTTATAATAAAACTTAAAAGAACAAAAAAATAAATGGAAATGATTTTACAAAAGAAATACATCAAATTAAAATTACTTATTAATAAATAAAGTTGGTCAGATAGGATTCTTTTGCAATTATTTTAAATACGGAAAGTTTTTAATTTAATGTTCATTAATTATAAAGTGCTTACGGTTTTAAACAGTTCATCTTTATCTGTTGCTTGCATTTGAATGTGAATTCCCACGCCGTCCTAAAAAGATTGGTATTCTGTTGGCCATTTTATTTATCCATCCGGAGGTTTTTTACTTTAGCTGGTCCTCGATGTAGAAAACGATGTTTCATTTTTTTTTTTTAACAACTGAAGGAATTGAAAGTGCGTCTTTCAATCCCTTCACCTCCAACTCCGCACTAACACATATCTGTCCTCTCGTAATAACCAACTAATAATTTCCAAACTTTTCCTTTTATATTAATTTTAAGGATTCTATTGACATTATGTCATCGATGATGATGATCCTTCCGTTGAGGTCCGTTTTCCCCGATGGATTTCTTTCATTTGCCATTCTGTTCCTATTGTTTTTCCTTTCCTATCTGACCGTTGCTTATACATTTGAAATGCCCAAGGGCTAGCTTACTAATTAAAATAATCATTTCCATTTTACAAAAGATTAATTAATTTATCTACATTCTTGAAGATATATTTTTATCTTCAATTAAATCTTTTTAAGTTTTTGCTTTTAAAATACTTTTTCTGTTTTTATAAAGTTTTATTTTAATATTTTTTTTTAATCTGTGCGATTTTATATATATACGAGTTTAAGATAGATTTTTTAATTTTCAATTTTTAATTCTTAAAAAAGAAGTTTTTATTTGCGAACTTTTATTTTTTTTATGTTTAATAATAAAAAAACAATGTAACGTCATATGTGCCCGTTACAGTATATTGTAAGAATATAATGTTTTTTATAGATTCAATACAGAAAGTTATGTTTGATTAGTAAGATGTGTTAATACAAAACTTTTAAGACAATATTAACAATTGATAATTTAAATGTATGAAAGCAAATGGTGGAATTATTATTGACATCGTAAGCAGATGATGAAATAGAAAGACTAGATTGGAAGATATTGACATGTAATAAAGAAATTAGAAACCTATCAATCTTCTATATATCATTACCAAGATAATTATAACTTCTTGTTTATGGTGAAAGTCGCTCAAATCTATCAAAACAAGTTTGTTCTAAAAATTTTAGTACATTACATTCAAGTACTGAGAGAAATTATAGACCATTAAATATGAGCTGACTTAAAGCTTTGAATGTGTAGATTATGAAAAAGAATTTTTGCAGTAATTAAATTTTAGGCCATCAAGATATATAGATAAATTGACTAGTCATACTCTCAAAAATATCAAAATGCAACAGTAGTGATTAGATTACATGGTGATACTAAGAAGATGGTTATGGATGTACAATAATATTTAATATTTCTAAAACTTTACAACAGTTAGGAAGTATTTTGTGAATTAAAATGGGAAACTAAGAAAAATAATGGAGATTATTTAAATCATTTAGATTTTGCAAGAATTATTAGATGAAAGATAAAGACTAAAGGAAGTGTTCAATCAATTTTCTCAGAAGATAATGAAAATTGATATTTATGAATTAGAAGTTAACAACTTCAAAGAAGTTGGTCAGATTATTTATACAAATGGAGTATTTTTGTTAGGAATATTAGTAAAGAGAAATATGTCTGTTTTTTTTAAAAAGAAGGTTCAAAATGTCTATATTTGAGACTTGAACACTTAACAGAAGACTAATTCAGACTACTTAAAGTATGGAAAGAAGTGTGTTGAGTGAGTAACAAAGAGATTAAAAGAATATTTGGATGAGAGAACAAATGGGTATTGAAAGAATTGAGACAAATAGATCAGGGTTGGACATTATTAGAGATGATATAGTTGTTAATTAGTCTTAATCTGAATTCCAAAAAATTGTAAAAGGCCTACAAAATGAAATTAAACCACAAAACAACACATGATCACTATTCCTTATGCTAGCACATAACTTATTAAAACAGGCAAAACTCTCCATACAGTAGTGCCAACCAGGGTAATCAATGGATGCCAGAAGGCTTGGGCATAAAATCACCATCTACGCCTATTCATCCAATATCCCCAGACTAGTTTCTGGCTTGGGGACCTTCATCAGTGAGGAGCTTTGATCTGAGAGCATTTGCACCTAGATCTTAGCCTTCTGGCATCCATTGATTAGTCTGATTGACACTGAGTGGCACTACTGTATGGAGAGTTTTGCCTGTTTTAATACAAGTGAGATTGATGGAAGAATAAAAGAAGTTTGTTGGTACGATGTGAAGAAGAGTGGATTGAAACTTGGAAAGACTATTCTACAATTGATCGATAATTGAAAATATTTTTGCATTTTATAGAATAATCTCAAATATTTTTTTAAAGTTAACCTATTATTAAAATTGAATAAATATAATAGTACTTCAAAATTGCAACATGGAAGTATATTTGAAAGATTAACAATGAAATAGCATCTAAATTGAAAAGAAATATTGCAACCTTAGCTTAAATAACTTTTTTTAAAGAACTAATTTATGATTAGAATCTTCAAAATTTATATTGTATTTTTAATAATTTTTATTCATATTTTATTAATGTTCTTGAAATAATTATTTAATTTACATTTTTAGAAAAAAAATTATATTCTTTTTTTTTTTTTTTTTTGAAAATTGGGTCTTCTTTAAATGAACTCAGACCTCTAGTATTTCATATTTATATTTTTTATGTAAGCATTCCTATATATATTTTTGTGCAAAGTATTATAAATATATCAATTTTTTTTTTCATTAATGCAGCTAATATGTGTGTATTGTTGTTTTTACATAATAACAAATTTTTCTAGAGCACTTAATATCTTTTTCTTCTATTTGAAAAAAAAAATTGTCAACTGTTTTATTAGAGTAGTTAAAGTTTTCTTTGTATGCTGAGGGAAATTGCCTATTTATTTACAATGGTTCTATCTTAGACTGATGTATTAATAATTTATTCAGTCTGGTTGTGTCCCATTTACTTTTAATTATAGTGAATATATGTTTTAATTCTGTACTTACCTGGCAGATATAATCCCACGATAAGAGCAATTCTAGTTTTAATCATCAATTGCACACTATGGTGAGACTCTTTGCATTTAGTCGAGTCTGAAGATAAATTTTTATTTATTTTTAAATCTTGTTTTGTCAGTTCAAATATATTTTAATGTATTTCAATGATATTTTTATTAATAAATATATTTGTTTTTATAATTGCCTTTTTTTAAAGATTAAAATATTCATCTGGTAGAGAGAAAAAAATTTATATTGATATAATTAAAGAATCTTAGGTATTTTTTATTTCATGATAATTAATATTTTTACAACTAATAAATCTTTTATAATTTTTAGTAATTTTAAACACCGTAAATAATTATTATAGAAAATTTAATTTAGTTATTACCTACTCAGACTGAAAGTTACTTGTATGAAAAATTAAGTAAACAATTTAAATCTCTGATTAGTTATGCAGATAGTATTCCATAATCTTCTATTAATGAAAGTATATAATGGAATTGTATTATATTAGTCCTGTAGGTAAGGTAAAATGGAATAGCATGCAGAAATGAGAATATTTGCAAAAAAAAAAATGACAGAGAAATTCTGGCTGCAGGAAGGAATTTGCTGTTAACTGAAAGGAGACTCTTGGAAGCCTTAAAGGGACCAACCAGGGAAATTCCTAATGTCCATTCCATATGTATTTGCCACTGCAACTGTTATTACTATGTCATTAGTCATATAGTATACAAACATGTATGGGCTGTTCACCAACATGCATTTGCCAGCATGGTGAGTTTGTTGACTATTTTTTTCCCAGTTTAAGATCAAGAAACACCATGGTCTTTTTTCTCAGTTGTCTGATATGTCAGACTGAAGTGTGTGTGAATGAAATTTTTTTTCTAATGGATATTTACAATCATGACAGACAAAAATAAATCATGGCCCTTATTCCTAGCCAAGGCAGCAGTTGGTAGCCAAAGGTAGAGAGTGCTAAAAATTCCCTGATTGCAGACCCAGGCTGCCATTTGATGATGACTTTATTTAGGTACTTACAACTGCAGATCACTTTCAGGTGAAGGAACTTGAAAAAGAACCACCTCATATTAAACGGGACATTATTGGATTTTGTCTAGTTAGAAGAAAAGGTAAATAGACAATTGATTTAAAAAGTGGACATTACTACAAAGACACAAATATTAGAAGTACAAGTGGAATAGGATTTATTATAAATAAATGGAAGAACAACATTGTGGAGATTGGTGGTATATCAGATATAGAGTGGCAAAATTAGTTATTCAACTTAATACCAGATATCAAATGCAGATAATTCAACTTTATAACCCAACTAATTCTCATAATGATAAAGTAGTAGAAGATTTTTATATGGATATATAAAAGACTTTTGATCAGACCAATATTTGAAAATTGTTATGGGAATCTTTAATGCTAGAATTGGTAAACAAATGAAAGTGCTATAGGTAAATTTGGTTGTGGTAATAGAAATGAGAGAGGACATAGACTTGTGGAGTTTGCAGAAAAAGAAAAACTTTATATTATGAATTATTTTTTAGAGAAAAATGTTAAATGGACATGGAAGCATCCAAATGAAGATACAGCAGAATTGGATTATATTTTGACCAACAGAAAAATATTTCAAGATTGTAATGTCCTTAATAAATTGATCATAGGAAGTGATTATCAATTAAGATGTAAGATATATGTTAATGCAAAACTAGAGAGATAAAAATTAAGAAAAACAACAGTCACAGTTGATATTCTTAATCTTCAGAAACATTCTAATGAATTTAAATTAGAACTTGCAAATCGTTTTTAAATATTAACAGATTTTGAATATGATTCAGATTTGAATGAAATTAAATAGGAAAACAACTGATATACTTTAAAAACTGCAATAAAAATAGCTGGTAGAAAAAAGCAGCAATGGACCAATAAAATTTCTACTGAGACTAGAGAATTTATGAAAAAAATAGGGAATATGAGATATAAAAATGATGCATTAAAAAAGATTGAATATCTCTAATTTTATAAAATAGTGTAAAAAAGAGTTAATAATGATATAAGAAAGTATAATTGTGAACTAGCAAGGAAAGCTGTAGAAGAGAATAAAAGTCTCAAGGGTGTAAAACAACATTTTGGTATTGGTATGTAAGGTGACATCTTACATACCACCAAAAACCCGTATCCATCTTAAAGACTATTATCATCAATAAAAACCAATTTATGTCATAACCTAAATATCAAGTATCCTAGTAATACCCTTCATACTTAACATTAACTAATGATTACGCATTTAAATAAAAGCATATTATTAATTGTGTATTAATCATTTTGTTTCAGTTTGTCATTCAAAATTATATTACTAACAAAATAAATAAAAAAAGATCAAACTTTAAAATGCAAGCGAGCAATTCACAAAAATCAAAAGAAAGAAATAACAAAATTTGTGTTTATTAATCCATTACAGAAACCATGCATATATTAAAATAAAGTCAATAATTTAAATAGAACGAACTCAGATTGACACATTAGAATAATAAAATATAAAACAAAATGGAACAACCTCGCTCTGAAAAACAGCATAATATAAAAATGAATTCCTTGCTTTTTCAAAAAGGAGGGATTTGAAAATAACATTGGCTAGTCAACATGCCTTTTGGAAAAATCTAACTTCCAATCCATCAGTTAAGACTAGACCCAAAGCTGTCGAAAATATACCCATGAAGAAGAAAACTGCCGAATCAATATGGCTAAATTACATATTTGGAAACAGTTTACTCTTAATGGCCTGAGAATTTTAAATATAGAAACCACTATTAACTATTAAACCAAGAACTTCAAGCAAATTTACCAACAGAACTACACAGCTGGCTAAAATAGAAAAGACATTGTGAAGATGAAGTTGTTTGCCACCAAACTATAAGTGTTAAATTTGAGTTTCAAGTAAAATCAGCACACAACCATCCATTCTGAATAAAATATCAAAAATATGTTACAATAAACCAAGAAAACTATCTTAGAATAAAATGAAGACTGTCGATGAAAGAATGTAAATCATCATAATGAACATCTGAACATGGTCCAGTGGATTTTAAGTCAAAGAAAGACAAAGGGGATAACGAACTTTCCTAAAATAAAAATCCTTGGATGATTATCAACATGAACTGTTGCCAATTTGAACCTTGGCTTGACTACACTGGATTAATATTATATATGTTGTTGTTTTTTCTTTATTTTGACAATAAGTAAATTTCATCCAATTGCAATTCAGATTGAAGGAAAGATCGTAAATATTATTGTTTTCAATTTATTAATAAAATATAGGCATAGATATCCCAAATTTGCTTGAAAATAGGTTTGACGATTTATAGATGAAAATGTAAGACTTTATTCTTTATGTAACATTAAATATCTATACGATGACCATTACAGTGTTAAATATTAAATGTTTGCTGCAGCTAACTCATTTATTAAATTGTTGTTTATTCAGGATATATGATTAAATTGATCTTTCCTATCATATATTATCATATCATTAGAAAAGGGCTCCCAAAACATAATTATCAAATTAATTAAAACAAAATTATTTGGCTGAAAGTTTAAATTGTTTTTGTTGTAAAGATTGAATTATCAAGTTTGAATAATGAATGATTATCCTTTGTAGGGATAAAACGGGATTGGATCATCAGTTATTCAAGAAATGAAACAAAGGATGATTATACTTATCCAATCATGTGTTAATGATTGTATAAAACATATTTCATGTTAAAGTACAACAATGAACCAAATTTATTAACATTAATGATTTTATTTAATATTTCATGTCAAAGTCACAGCCAACTTCTTTATTTATCTATTCCCCCATTTCATCACACATAGATATTTTGCATATTTCATATGATACAATCATACTCTGAAGTAAAGTACATGCATTTTCTTTCTGAGTTTGAATACTGTGTCATAACGTGAGTTGAGTAGAGGGGAAATAGAAGGTATATAAAATCGAAATTCCTTCTATCTAATTATTAAGGTTTTTGTGATTAGCTCGAAAGAGTCAATTAAATCAATGATCGTAATGAGACATGCCCCTTATTGAGAAATAGACCATTCCATTATAGTAGGAAACATATCTCCAATATGAAAAAAGGACAGAATTATTACTAAAAAGAGAGATGACATCATGAAATGGATAAAAGAGTTTTATCAAAAATTGTATAGTAATAAATTGCCTAGGATTTTAAATGAAGTTAGTGAGACATGCAATTGAATTTATGAAGAATGAAAAAGCTCCAGGTAATGATGGAATTATAATTGATATATTAAAAGAAGCAGGTGAAGAAATAGAGTTTTTTTTTTTCATAAAATTATATACCAAATGTCCAAATAATAAAGATGTACCAGATGATTGGAAGAATACAGTATTAATATTTTAAAAAGGTGATAAAGAAGGTATTAAAAATTACAGATCTATCCATTTTTTATCAGTTTTATACAAAATTTTTACCAAGATATTACAACTCATCTACAGAGAACTTTGGATTTCAACCAATCAAAAGAACAAGCTGGATTTAAAAGTGGTTTTAGTACAATAGATCATATTCAGGTATTGAGAGAAGTTATAGAAAGGACCAATGAATATAAATTGTCATTATGCTTTGGATTTGTAGATTATGAAAAGGCATTTGATTCTATAAACATTTCTTTAGTGATTAAAGCATTGGAGCATCAAGGTATAGACCCAGGATATTGTCATATTCTGAAGAATATTTATAAAAATGCAATAGCAACAATTATATTACATAGTGATACTAGGAAGGTTAACATTGAGAAGATTGTATGACAGGGTGACTCCATATCTCCAAAACTTTTACAGTAATGCTGCAAGATTTTTTTTATGGATTAAAATGGGAAGCCAAAGGAATAAAAGTAAATAGAGATTTTTTAAGTCATTTAAATTTTGCAGATGATGTAGTTGCTTTTACAGAGCTTCAGGAAATGTTGCAAGAGTTATCAAATGAAAGTATGACTAAAGGTAAATGTTAAGAAGACTAAGGTTTAATGGATTTTCTTAAAAGATGAAAATAAAGATTGATTATGATGTCTTAGAAGAAGTTAATAGCTACAAATACCTTGGTCCAATTATTACTACAGATGGAAACAATGGATGAAATTAATCATAGAATTAAACTTGGTTGGAGTGCTTTTGGTATGCCTATGTGTTTGAAAGAGGTTTTTAATAAATGTGTTTTATCAGTTCTTACTTATGGATCTGGGACTTGGACACTTAATAGAAAAACAATATAGACTTCAGATCACTCAGAAGTATGAGGAGATGCATGTTAGGAGTAACAAGAAATCGAAAATACAATACATAGTTAAGAGAACAGGTGTTATTGACATTGTTGAAAAAAAGGACAAGTGGAGTTAGGCTGGATATATTGATAGAAGAGATGATAATAGATGGACAATTGAAATCCTAAATGGGATTCCAAGAGCTTGTAAAAGACCCAGAAAGAGACAACATGTGGGGTGGATGGAAGAAATAAGAAAGTGTGCAAGAGTGATGTGGAGAATTAAGGCTAGAGATCGGAGATGGATGAACTTGTAGAGACCTTCATCCTGTAATGGATTGATAATTCTGATTAGAGAAATGCCTAAAAATATTCTCTTTTAAAGTTTTGGAACATTTTTAATGGGAAGAATAGCTTTCTTTCTCGTCTCTT
Source organism: Epiperipatus broadwayi (assembly GCA_028023455.1). Classification (NCBI taxonomy): domain Eukaryota; kingdom Metazoa; phylum Onychophora; class Udeonychophora; order Euonychophora; family Peripatidae; genus Epiperipatus; species Epiperipatus broadwayi. Next base: position 2,189,296 of record JAQFVV010012519.1, on the reverse strand, counting down.
AAAAACAAATTGTTCAATTAAACATGTTTTCATTCACTTTTAAATTTTCCTGTTACTTCAATGAACATATTAACTGAAATGTAAGCAAAAGACTTAGAAAAAATAGACGGTTGGAAGTCATCCAACCAAAAAAAAGATTTTTTAATTTCTTTTTAAAAAACGGAAAACAAAAATTATTTATTATGTTACAATGTTAGTATTTGACAATCCACTGAAGGTACAATTCTCTCATTGTTTGTGATCTTAATCACTTTGGGGTTTGTTTTTTTAAAAAAGAAATCTATATTACTATATATATATATAAACCACTAAATATCACACGATCCTCATCTTTTATACTAGCACATAATTGTTATTAAGATCTAGGTGCAGTGCTCTCAGATCCAAAGCTCCTCACTGATGAAGATCACAAGCCAGAAACTAGTCTGGGGATATTGGATGAGTAGGCATTAGATAGAGATTTTATGCACAAGCCTTCTGGCATCCATTGATTACTCTGGTTGGCACAGGATGGGACTACTGTATGGAGCGTTTTGCCTTGTTATATATATATATATTTTTTAAAAATTGTTAATTGCTGATAAAATAAAATTTGAATGTAAATTAAATTTATTTTAAATTAAAATCTATTCTATTAACAATGATTAATTGTTTGAATGGACTTAATCATTAAAATAAAATAGAAAAATAATTACAAAAGATGTGTAAAGAATAAAATTGATGAGAATTATTAATTATTATTGATCCACATCAAATTGAAATTCTCCAAGTTTAATCCAGTTTTTCCTTTCAATGGCTATCCATTTCACATGTGGTCTCTAGGTTGTTGTTTTTTACATTTGTCTTGGAATCCAGCTTAAAATTTCAATTGCCCAATTATTATATTTTTTAATATCTTTGTCCTAGCTTCATTTCAATCTCTTTTTTTTTTTCCCAGTGATGTTACTGATAGTATTTTTTCACTCACCCACATATTTCAGTTTTTGTTCTCAGTATATATCTCTCCATACTCCATTGATTGATCTGGAGTTTCAGTATTTTTCTTCTATTAAGTGTCCAAGGGTCCATATGTAAGAACTCTTAACTGCCCTTTCAAACATTATTTCTATCAAAAGGACTTCATCCAAGTTTACTTAACCAATTCAGATTTAAAAAAGTATTGATAACCTATTAAAGTTTGATTGTCAGATGGGAATCTGTTAAAATAAACAGTAATTTAAAGAATTATATTTAAATATATAGATAAAAATATGCATAAATTAGTGTTCTTGTTGATATATTTGTAATTCAAGATTTTTATGTAACAATTTGGTTGTGGTGAAATCCATCAATAATTATTACTACTTATTTTCTATAAATAAAAAAGCTATATATTTAATTAAATTAATTGTCTATAATCATATGGAAAATTACATAACGTTATATATGTCCACCTTATGCATATATGTGTTATACTAATATGTCAATGTCTTTTGTTCTACCCTTTGCTACATATCTGGGAATGATATATGTGTGTGCGTGAATTGCATGTAGTCTTATTTTATAATTATGTGGATAGCATTCGACTAACAACAGTACAATGATGAGTCATTGGTACTGTCAAAAGTCATTTTCTTTAGAAATCCACACCCAACTACAATATCAATGGCCATTTGTAACGTATGCTCATCATCATTGTTATTCACTGCTAGATTTCATTTAAATTTTATTTTACTTTAAACATAAATGTATTTAAGCCAATAAACACCACATGACCACCACCTCTTATGCTTGTGTATAACTGTTGTTAAAACAGGCAAAACTCATTATATATATTGCCACACACAGCAAGTTAGAATAATCAATGGATGCCAGAAGGCTTGTAATTACCCAATGGTATATAACACATATATCTGCTCATTTTATAATTTTCTCAAAATATTGTTTATATATATATATATGCGAGAGAAAATTTTTTTAAAGGTTTTATTTCAATTGAATGAGAGATATGATCTCTCAGCTATCATAATAAATTTTTGTAATATTTGAGAATGATGTTATTACTCTTAATAAAATCTAAATAAATAATCCAAATATTGATTTTTTAATTATTCTTTATCTATATTGACTATCCTCGTATTTTGTCTCGTTGATTTAATATTATGTGAGGAATATTTATTACCTTCTATATAGAATTACAATCTGATATTGCACTAGTAAAATTCATTAATTATTCAATAAGCGTAGACCTTTTTACAAGTTTATAAAGTTGAAAAAATATATATAAAGAATTTATAAACAATTCCATATTCAAAATATTATTTTTAAAAAAAATTTTTTTAAACAATTTGAAAATAAAATGGCCATAAACTTGTGATGATGATAAATAATGGAACTTACCAGAAGGCAACGTAGCTCACTTTATCTTTGCACTTTGTTTGAAATAAAAAAAATAGTATACCTAGTGATTAGATTTGTAAAAGACCCAGAAAGAGAACACATGTGAGGTGGATGAATGAAATAAGAAAGTGTGCAGGGGTGATATGGAGAAGAGAAGCTAGAGATCGGAGAAGATGTATTGAACGTGGAGAGATCATCTTTCAGTGGATTGATAGTAGTTGACAATGATGATGATCTAGTGACTATATTTGAAAAGTGTCTCATTTATTTATTTATGACGTTTGTTCATTAAAAAAAGAGCTTTTTATTCCCTGTCAGATAATACGAGATTAAACTGGTCCTAAGGGAAGTGAATGATTGAATCCAGATTGTATTAGAAATTTGTTTGAATGTGAAAAATGTTTTTAAATGCATATTTTCGAATAATGTTGTGCAAAGAATTCTACTGTAAGTTTAGCAGCAGCCAAAGTAGTTTTTCTAAATTGAAAGTTTTAAAAAATTATTTATCAACATTCCACAGTCTATTAAGTAATGTAGCAATAATTTCTGTATATATTAAAAAGCCTATATAAAAAAAAATTATAAAAAAGCTGTGCTAAAAGTCAAAAGAATGATTTAATTAGTTGTGATTTTTTTATTCAGCTAAGTTTTTTTGCATTTTAATTTTTTTTTATTTTTAAATATATTTCTTTTTATTTAATGTGTACATGAGCATTAATATTGATCCTAAAATATTTGATGCGCAGAGGTTATCATCTATAGGTCCAATAAAATAAAAAGAAGGGTCAAAGATCGCCTTTTAAAAAATTAATCTTTTTATTTCTGAGGCCATTAATCTTGTGAGGACTTTTTTTTTTTGATATTACGAATATATTGCTGTGGGTTTTTTTTTTTTTTTCATGTGTCAACGCATCTGCCGGGTAAGGCAGCTGTGCTGACCACTCGGCCACCAACGCTTGACAGTGAGTAGATTGTTTTTGTATCATATTGTGCTATAGTTTGATGTACGTATTTATGTGTAGATTTTGTTGTTTCCATTTGATAAGGTAAGTTATTTTATTATATGTTTATTCTGTTTTGATTATAATTACTAGTACAATGTTTAGACAGTATTATATATATAAATCTGAAGAGATATCAGTTTCAATCATATTTTGCAATACGTTTTTACTATATCTGCAGAATACAGCATTTGAGAAATATCTTTTTTGTTGGCTCTATTGAAGCACTGCTAATAATTCATGCCAATTAAAGCTGCAAAACATTTAATATAAATTAGCTTTATTTCAACATGGTATTACATCAATCAAGACAAAAATATAGATTCATTTTCCAAAAAGACCCCTTAAGGAATTCAGCCTCAAAATATGCAATAAATGGATTGATGTGCCTTAAATTAACTGCATATAATCTGAAGAGGTGCGATATATTTTTACTATGACTGTCATACAAATTGCTCTGCAGTAAACAAATATCCTTTTCAAATCTGACCATATAAAAATTTACTTACAAATATCAATTTAATTCAACTATTACTAATTTTCTTCTTTTCTGAGCTGACTTACACTCATGAGCAGAAAAACGGCCACCGATTTGAGCTAACAAAAGCAGGAATAGTGTACACACACAGAGAGAGGACAGAAAGCAGAAAGTTAAAGAGGCATGTGCAATAGCTAGTGACCGTTTTTCTATTAACAGAAAAGAAGCAAGCTTATGCATATCAAAGAAATCTAAATTTGAATATGTTGAATAGCTTATTATATAATAATTAAACACTGATATAAAGAACTTGTAATCACACCATTAGATGCCTTAGATCCTAAGATCTAGGTGCAGTGCTCTCAGATCCAATGTTCCTCACTGATGAAAGTCACAAGCTAGAAACTAGTCTGGGGATATTGGATAAGTAGGCATTAGACAGGGATTTTATGCACAAGCTTTCTGGCATCCATTGATTACTCTGGCTTGCACTGAGTGGCACTACTATATAAAGAGTTATATAAAGAGTTTTGCCTGTTTAATATGATATATTAAATATTGATAGCGTGCTAGGCAGTAATAAAGCTGAATAGTAAAAAACTATTTTTTCTGTGAATATATTCTTTAACTACCAAATAAACATTATGGGATCATCATTCTTTATGCTTACGCAAGCTATTTTTACAAAGATAAAAACTCCATACAGTAGAGCCACTCAGTGCAAGCCAGAGTGATCAATGGATGCAGGAAGATTTGTGCATAAAATCCCTATCTAGTGACTATTCATCCAATATCCCCAGACTAGTTCCTAGCTTGTGGCTTTCAACAGTCTTGGATCTAAGCCTAAGATCTAGGTCCAGTACTCTCAGATCCAAGGCTTCTCACTGTTAAAGGCCATAAGCTAGAAACTTATCTTGGGATATTGGAAGAATAGGCACTAGATAAGAATTATTTACACAAATCTTTCTGCATCGATTGATTACTCTGACTTGAACTGAATAAAACTACTATATGAAGAGTTTTGCCTTTGTGTAATTATCAGATAATATAAATTTTATATCAAAATTTTTCTGCACTGCCATCATCTCTGCAACATCTGTTTGAGAGATCTTTGCCTGAACAATATCTTGTATGACCTGTCCAAAACTAATGTAGCACAACTGTATGTAGACAGATGAATCCAAAATATATTTATGTATATAAATCACATAGTAGCTCATACTTACCAACAGATCTCCATCTGTTGTCAAAGCAACCTCTGCAAATGAAAAATGATTTTCATTCATAGAGGTTGCTTTGACAACAGGTTGAAGATTCCTGGTGTTGATAAGCATGGCTATTATTATATCATTTATATTTGTTGAACTACTTAGCTTTAAACAAAGTTTACATATTCTAACCCAGTATATATTAGTTTATTACTAATTTATTTATTTATTTTATTTTATTTCTAACCCAGTATATATTTATTAGTTTATTTGCACTTGTGACACTAATTTTTCTGGTTGTTGTTAAGGCAACCAAAATAAAGCAACATATTCATTAATTTTCCAATATGATCTAAAATACCTTTCATATAATACAATTGTACATTCAATTCTCTTAAGCCATGCCACGATTGTAATAACAACAATAATTGATCACTTATTAATTTAAAGAATAATTATAATAATATTAATCTCAAGGTTCTTTGTTTCATGTAAGGAAATGCTCGGCAGTATTGTGTTGTCGCATATGACTGGCATTCTGGTCGGCTATAGGAAACATTTATTTTACTTAAATTCAATGTGTCTTCATCTCTCATATCCACAGCTTTATTATTTAAAGAGATGATAATTCTATTCAATAATGACGTATAATTTTGAATAACACAGCTTTTTTTTTTTTTTCAGAACCTCAGTCAGAATAATAAAAAGACAAGGGTGCTTTTTGTATCCTTCCATCATCCGTGACAACACAATAATATAACTAAGATTTATTACTTAGACAATTTAACTAAATGGGAATGGAATAATGTGCAACCAAAGTTAATAGTTTGGGAATAAATTCATTTTTTTTTATTTTTTATACAAAGGTGAATGTTTAGTCTTAAGTTTTCAACTCCATAAATAATTATCATTAAACTAAAATATAATGACATATTCCGATCTGCTTAACTTTATTTATCTGGTATATTAAGTTTTTAAGAATTTGGAATGATTTCGGACTCAAGAAAAGGTTTTGCAAATATTGTGCAAACACTTATATTTAGCTTATAAAAACAAAAAAAATGAATCTACAACAAATTTTAACAAGACTATAATTTATTATTATCACAAAAAAAATATATGAACATTTATTCAATAATCCCATAGTAATACAAAAATATAAAATATAACTGACATTAATCTGTATACTCTTTTGGTTATGGACTAGAGGTTACTACTTCTCCTGTATGCAATCATATGGATTGATTAACTAAAAGTACATTTCATTACCAATACATTGTTTATTACATTTTAGTAACCTTGTAGAAACTTTTATTCAAAATTATTGGCTAACTATTTTTTTTTTTTTTTAAATGATTAATCCCATCATATGCAATACGCAAAATATTAAATTTATTTCTAATACATTTACTTTATTTATGGTCTTTAATGGGATAACCTATTCTAATTATAGGCCAGCTATCAGAAGTTACACTTACCATCTTACATTTAACTTAATGCTAACTTAAGTTACGATACAAATTTTATTCATACGTATAATTTTAAATATGAGTATTATTTAATTACTAACCAGAATTAAATATTGCATTTGAATATTCCTTCAGTAAATAAGCGTTTCAAATTACGCAATTTTAATTACTTTCTCCATTGATTTACTTGTTAAATACTAACAATATTTAGCGGCACAATACAGATATTGATCTTAGTTACTAACGCACTATTTATACTAAAGTGGATCTTGAGGAACTAACACCTCCAATATAACCTTTATCTTGCCCGAACTTTCAAAATTAAGCACAATAATCAACACTTTCCATGGTGGAGCTATCTTTATTTTCACATGAGGAATATGGAATAACCACGAAGGTCTGTAAAGTAATCTACTACATTAAAATATTTTGGTGGTTTCTTGCCTCTTACTTGGGCATACAACGAACACACACCAAATACAATCCTCTCCTGGGATTTAAACGAATGAAGCATACTAAATGCTAGATAAATTCTTGATCGTCCTATCTATGAGAATCGATCACTTGGGCTATAAACATACCCGAACATTATATTTAAAATCTTCCTCTCATGGAAAACAAAGCTTTTGGGGAGATCATTTTTCATCCCACAAAATAAATACATTATAATTATTACCTATGCGAATATTAAGCATATACCAATGCTATATCTGGGCAGGATAAGTAAATACACTGATTATAATAAACTTATGTTACCGTGTATACTTTGATCAACATCTGAAATCAATGGACATCATAGAATGAAAGTATAATAATTTTAATTTTAATAAAGGAACATTCAAAATAGTTGGTAGCATACTATCTTAAACTAAATAAAGTGGATGTGTTGTTTAAGAATAATTAGGAATAAATTCCTCAATTAATACAGTATAAATTCGTTTCAAAACTTTAACAAGAAATATTTTGTTATAGCATTTTTTTTTTTTTTTTTTTTAGTTACTTCTGATAATTTTCAATATTTATTTTACCCCTTAAATATCTAAATATTTTTCTTTTACGTATCTAACATACAAAATTTCTACCTACAATTGTATGTAATAATTAAAACATATTTTATAGATTTTTTCTTTCGTGTTAAATATCAACTTAACCTATAATAATTATATTAAAACATACCTTAGTCATTACAAGGCTATTAAATATCACTTGACCATACAGACTTTAATCTATGTGATATAAAAAAAAATACATATCATTTATAACTTAGTTTTAAACAATCATTAATTAACAAGTGCATACTCTCTCATTAGAAAATGTTTTTCTGTTGAGCAATTGGTCCAGGTGAAGAGCTTTATCCAGTCGTATTTCACGAAGCAAGTTTAAAAACAATAAACGCATGGTATTATTTCCTTTAAATAAAAGTTTTCTCTTATTTTGTGCGTTTAATAAATTAGGTAAAGAAACATATAGCAGAATTGAAGAATAATTCTTACTTGAATTAAACTACTACAATTTTGGGATCCAAGAAAAAAAATAGACTTCTAACATAGACGAATATTTGACTATAGACGATAAACATACACAATATATATATATATATTTTTTTTTGACGATACGTATACTTATTAGCTAGCTTACTTATGGACGAAAATGTGCAATTTTCCGAGAGATTATTATGATAATAACTGCAGTCAATTTATGTGTACATGAAGTTTTAATAATTCCAACTGATGTATAATATAATATATCATTTATTTTTATCATTAAGTCACTAAGATATTTGGTTTTGTTCATACTTTAGGAATTATAAATTTTTTTTAACGGTAACTTCTCCGTAAGAATGCCCCTATATAACTTTTCCTATATTTACTCTGAGAAAGTTTATATTTTTTTTTATATTTTTTTTTTAAAAAAATATACAGGTGCATAATTTAATCTTATTTATCATTATTATTATTTCCAGACAATTCTTGGTGAATAAAACATATTTTAACGTATGTAACTACATTACTTGTAAAGGCAGACAATATTGAGAAAGAGCGCGAAAATGTTTCTAGTTGATTTTCCTTGGTTTCAAAATATTTCTTTCAATTATTTTTTTTTTCTTTCTATACCAAGAAAATATCAATAAATGACATAAAGTTAATAAATAATTATTTCTCACTTGGAAATCGCTTCTTTTCCTTAATTTAGATATAATATAATTTTTCATGACTCTTTTAGTTACATCTGTCATTTTTGAACTTTAGCGCGAGACAATAAACTTTTAAGTATAAAAGGTCTTTAAATAGGTAGATGGCAAAGAAAATCAGGATATCTTATCAAAAAAATTTAGCCACACATTATATTATTAAAATTTTACTTTGATTACATTTATTTCTGCAAAATAAAATGAAAAAATTGAGTTACCAAATTTCAGCACTGTTCCTTCCTTGAAAACTAAAAGCAGACTATCTTTTTCAAAAAAAAAAAAATGATCTTGATTATGAAATTGGTTGTTTCGTTTTGTTGTTGTTTTTTTTTTTACTTTAGCGACCTCTTCCAGAAAAATAATCATTTGATTATAACATAAACAAAAGAAAGGAAAAACCTATTACAATCATATAGTTTTAGTATTATTTACCTGGATTACAAAGTAATTTGACAATATAAAAAAAATAATAAATACATTAAATTAACAATCAGTGATGTATAATTCTTTAAACATTATATTTCTTATTTTTTTTCTTTTTTTTTTTTTTTTTTTTTTTTTTTTTTACAAAAAGAAATTACCAGAAGTTATTGTGCTTTATGATAAGACACTCATCCACTCCCCTCTCTACCCATCCAAAATCAATTACTGTTTAGCTTTTATACAATATTAATTTGCTCTAATTATTAATATCTCAATTAAATTATTCATGTTCTCTCTTTAAAAATGACATTGAGTTATTAAATCTATTCGTTATTCACCCAAAACATGCCAAAGTGAGTGAATAGCATACTTTATTAATCAATTATTACTATTGTTATTTTATCTTTTTATTTCTTTAAAGAATAGCATTGTTTTCCTGCAGAAATAATGCCAAGTAAACCAAGTGTCAATAACACTAGGTTACAATATATATAATAATTTTCAGAGCAGATGATATCTTCTTGTATAATCTATATTAAATTTAATATTACATATTAATTGATATCATGTTATTACATGTGTGAATAAAACTTCCATACTTGCCACAGATCTCTAAAGTTTGATATAAATCTCTTTCAGTATATTTGTATTTTATGTAATAAACCTGTGTCCATCAGGTGAATTGGAGATTTGAAGCACTTGACATTTACACAAAAATAACAATCAGAATTTTTCTATTTATATCCTTATTAAAACATCCAATGGATCAGAAATATGATAGTGTAATGGACATGTGCGTAATGTGGCTCAGTGAAAAAATGACTGGTTCTTTCTCAAAGCTATCTTGAGCACCATCTTTGCATCAAGCATGTATTTCAATGACATAGTTTAACTATTCACCACAATATATTAATGTATTATACAACATGAAATGTGATAGTGTATTTTATATCTCCATGGATCACCATCGGTGCTTTTCCTCCTATTTCATAATCTTTCAAACCTCTTTAAAATATTCTTGCAACCCATGGCTTTATGGCATACACAGTTTGAATCATTTCAAACATTTTAATAGCAGTTTCACCCAATTTAATCAAACATTTAATGTTAGTACATTCCATTGTGGATATTTGTGGTGAATAGTTATTTTATATATCACTACATGACACCTGCATAATACTGCAGGCATTTTTGGAGAGAGAAAACAAGTCACCTTTTCATTGGAACAAAGTTGTGTGTGTAAATAATTGATTTGTGAACTTATAACCAATCAAATTTTTGATATTTGCCATGCACTCTCTAAACAGAAAATTTTGACTGCTGTTTCCATGTTGATGTTCAGATGTTTCAAATCTTCAGCTCATTCAATAAGCTTTGGTTTATTATCTCTGGAATATATGTATAGTAAAAGATATTGTCCTGAATATTTTTCACAAGACTTGAATTCAGGATTTGTAACAAGCTTTAGAGGAGTTCATGGCATACCTGAAAGATTTTATTGGTTTCAGATATTTAAAAAGCCCAATAGCCAATTGCATTTATATTCCTTAATCTATCACGTTTCTGATTCATTGGATATTTTGATGTAGATCTAAATTATATCCATTTAATATGAATATTATTAAAGAATATTCTGACTGAAGCTAAAACATTCCTGCTTTGAAACAGAACAGGTCATAATTAAGATACAATCAGAAAATTCTGGCTGTTGATTCTGTGTGACTCGGGATTTACACGAAGGTTTAGAAGAATATGTAGCAAATCTGAAAAATTTGATTGGTCACTGATAATTTATCAAGTGCACTTGTCATTTGTGCTACATATTGTAATATTATGTAGCCAGCTACAAATTCTAAAAATGACAGAAGGTATGAGATCAGTAATAACCGTATTTATAAAAAGTGTAGGCTCATTATTAAAATATTAATTAAATAAATTTTCATAAGTGTAAATGAATTGTGTTGATACTCTTAACATATATTTTATGTATCTATATTTAAATATTTGAAATAAGGCACTCTTCACATACCTGGGGCCTAATTATAAATATAGGGGATTTGAACTCAGTCTTTCAAGCACCCTTCAACTATCCATACTATCTCATACCATTGATTCACATGGCCACATACATATAGAAAAGATAAATCACCAATAGATGTATTTCATGCTAAACCAGCACTCATCAGTTGGTCCAGATTATCATCTTCCCCACACACATATATCTATAATCAATGCTCAGTTTATATTAAGATAGAAAATCTTCATACTTTAATGGAATACTCTAACTCTTCAGCCATCCATACCATTGAAAATCTGATGATGGAAGGCCCCAATCCCATGCTGATGCCAATATTATTGCCATGTCCATGTTGACATCAAGTCATTCTGACCTCTTATGTATAGGATCATATCCATTTAAATACATAAAAGAATTTTTTATTCATTAATTATAAGAATTATAATTATAAGGGAAAAAGGAAGTAAAATGGATTTGAAACAAACCAAAATTATATTTGTATATTAAAATTTGTCGAGTGCTATGAATCTGATGTGCCACATCGAAAGCACACTCAGCAACACTCAATAATAACAAAGATAAATATGAAAAACCTTTTCTTTCACTAACATTAGAAACAATTCCACCAAATTACTACAAACAACAATGAAAAGGTTATCACAATTTCACATATGTAAGCAATTTGTTTCTAAGCAAATTCAGATTTGCAAGAAATAACATTTGTTTCTTTTTTTTGACTTATTATTGTTTAGTGATACATATGCTAGATATTGATTGAGATGTATGAGATAAGATTTGAAGGATGATAGCTGTAAATGTGGTAAATATGTTTATTGATAATATTCTTCAATAAAGGAACAAGTATCTATAAAAAAGAGTTATAATAATTAAATTGAGAGAACATCTATTATGAAATCATTTTCAGACAATGTATCATTTTCTATAGCTTTCCTTTGTAAATTTCATCTCACAATTATAATTATGAAAATAGAATACTAGTAATATTAGTAGTAAAAAAATACATATTGGCCATCTGCATTTTTAGTTCAAGCTTAATTAATATAGTTGACTAGACTTCCAATTATCCATCCATTACCTAGCATGCTAGCTCCATAAAGAATATGTTGAAATGATCCACCCTTATTTTAATCTACAGTCCTTGTATAAAAGAAAATGGAGATCGTTGCTTTTTGATAACTCATAATTAGAAATACTTGCCACCTTTTTCCATAATTTCATCTATCAACACTATAAGTAAAAAGAAAAAAACAGATTCCAGCCAATTAATTGATCATTGATAGATTGATTTATTTATCTATTAACTCAGTGAAGAAACTTAAACTATGTCCTTTGACAGCTAAATTTAAGGATGAATAGTTTAATTTATGCGTTTGTCAACCAAGTCAAATTAATGGATTACAATTGAAATTACTTCAACACATAAAGACTCTAAAAGGTTATCAAAATTTTGTCATGGGCAGCTAAAGCAGAATAAACACAGGAATATTAAAAGGATTTGTATAGGCTTTTAGCAGGCTTGATAATAATTAAAAATGTTCTATACTTTTTTTTTTATTAATAGAGTACTGATCTTTTTCAAATATTATAGGTTTGCTTGCTGATTTATTTAATGTGTGTTTTCCAAGAATAAACACAGGAATATTAAAAGTATTTGTATATGTTTTTGCAGGCTTGATAATAATTAAAACTGTTCTATTTTTATTATTATTAATAAAGTACTAATCTTTTTCAAATATTATATTTTTGCTTGCTGATTTATTTAATGTGTGTTTTCCAATTTAGTCTATTATGAAATTATTTTTTATTTATTCACATGATTTAATCCTTGACCAGGTATGTAGATCAATGCAATGTTTTTGTTTAAATTAATAGAATGTTATTAAAATATCATTACCTTGGAAAATAATCTTCTATGCCTTAATGATTGTTTTTATTCTCCATTTGTGATAGAGTTCATTATTTAAGGGATGTATTGGTATATTGTACGATTGTTATTATATGCACTAAAACTTGTTGAATTTTAATTATTAACTTGTATTTGCTTTTCATTTGTGCATTTCATCAATTTTACCAAAGGTATAAACTCAATGATGGTATATCTTGAATGAGTTTCATGAATACCAATTATGGTTCAGTGCCAGTGGGATGGTAACTAAATGGATATGGAATTAAACTTAGATCACTTTGAATACCACTTTGAATACCATTAGACGTCTTAGATAGTGTAATCAGCCAAATGAATTCAGGTCTCATGAACCATATTCTCAAAATATACAGTATATATGTTAAATAATGTGTACGTGATAATGATATATATCTCTATGATGAATAAAAAATAGTACAGTTGTGGAGGCAACATTACTGGCAACTGGTAATGCTCTACAGTATGCTCATCATCATTGAATCAGAAAAGAATAAATCCTGTACATTTGGTCACTCACATGTGGTTGATTCAAGTTTACTCATGTGGAAATCCCATTACAATATATAACATTCGAGATTAAATCTTCAAAGCAATTGCTACTATTAAAATTAATATGCTCTATTGACACAACGTAAAGCTATAGATTTATCCATATTGTGTTGTGCTGATGCTAATAATTGTATCAATTTTAAAAGTAACAATTCTTTTAAAGATTTAAGTTTGAATGTTTCATATATATTTAGCACTGTAAATTTTTTTAATATTATATGTGTGAACAAATAAACATCACATGATCATCATTTCTTATGCTTGCTTATAACTGTTATTAAAACAGGCAAAACTCTCCATACAGTATTGCCACTCAGTGCAAGCCAGGGTAATCAATGGATTCCAGAAGGCTTGTGCATAAAATCCCCATCTAGTGCCTACTCACCCAATATCCCCAGACTAGTATCTGGCTTGTGGCCTTCATCAGTGAGGAGCCTTGGATCTGAGAGCACTGCATGTAAATCTTAGGATCTAATGCAACCCTCCAGCAGCCACCTTTAACTTGCACATTAAATAATAATTTTATTTAGGCTAAACAAGGTTACATTGACTCAAAGCATAGATAAATCACCATGCATTACAATTGCATATTAAATAAAACTTATATTAGTTCATATGGTTTGAAGCTGATTGACATATAGATAATCCTTGTTATGTAAAGTTCATAGGTGTTTGGAATAGCTTCCATGTCTCCTCATATATGAATCTTGATGATAGTAATTTATCTCTTTGTTTTATTTTTTGCATTGATTTTATAAAGCACAATCTTTCATCAGGGGAAGGCTGCAAATACATTTTTTTGCACCTCGCATACCAGATTGAATATGTGATGAAAATTGACATTCTAATGAATGGAAATTGGTTTTTTTAATGCAGTCTTGTAATGATATAATGAGATAATAGTCTACCTTTATGTTTTGATAAATAGTAAATCTTATTATTCCTAGTACATTGCATGAATTGATGATATGATAGTATGTCTCATCTATTCTTCTGCAGTTTGGGCATACTGGGTCAACTTTGATGATATGCCATTTAAAGTATAGGAACCACAATGTAGGCATGGCACCCAGGTTTATTTTAATGATAAAAGTCCAAATATTTGGGTTCTAGAGCCCAATTTTGAACAACATTGTTATTTTATAATTGGTTATGCCTAATTTTGTATTTTGTGAATTTTGTTCTGGACTCATTAATTTCTGAGCACTCCACATATTTATTTTGTTGGCAATGATATCTGGCATAATGTTGACATACTGATGGATGTTTTGTGCTATTTTACATAGCCAGCTACTTTTCTTTGGGGGTAGTGTGTCAGTCGGCTGTATTAATTTAATTATGTGATTATACCCATATTTAATTCCTAGGTTGTAAAGGAGGGTATGAGTTTTTTGTAAAAGTAAGGCTGGAATAGCATGCAGAGACATGCCATTAAATCTGCTATGCTGTTGCATTCTGCGTATGCTTATGGCTACTGTTTTATTTCTCCAGAATAACCTGGTGCAAAACCTATTTATTTTTTTAATAAATGAATTTGGGGTAGACATTATAGGTAGATAGTAGGAAATTCTGGACATAATCTTCATGTTCAACAGGGTTACCTTTCCCTGTAGGGATAGGTAGACTCCTGCCAGAGTTTTAGTTATTTCCTCTATAGACTGTATGATGATATCCTGGAGTTCCTTTGACATTGCTGTCTGTGACTTATATATGGGAAAGCCCAGAAATTTCTGTGGCTCAGCATGATAGCTTGATGATATTCTTTTCCCAGTCAGAATACACCAGGGTGATGATTTCCTGGTGTTAATTTTAAGTCCAGAAGCATTAGAGAATAAGGTAATAATTTGGTATAACTGAAACAGGTATTTCTTGGATGGAAGGGTAACTAGAATGTCATCCATATATGCTATGGTTCTAATATACCCATTTAGACCAGGAACATAGACACCAGGTAGTTGATCCTCAATATTTTTGATGAGAGGATTGATGTAAATTCTAAAAAGAAGGACACTGAGAGGAGATCCTTGGGAGATTGACAATGTAGGGCTGAATCCTTTGGTGATGGTCCCATTCATTGAGATATGAATCTCTCTATTGAGGAGAAGATTCTCTAGAATTATGTACTATCTCAGATGGTATTTCAATATCTGCGAGTATTTCTAGCAATACTTGAGTGTTGACAGAGTCAAATGCATCTGATTAGATTCTAGTTGTACAGCTATGGGTCTAGATTGCCTATGAGACCTGATATGGTCAAGTAGTATCTTAGCCTCACCCATAGCCATCAGAGCAGATGATCCTTTTTTTGCATATTGCAATAATGCTAAGTGGTTGAGAATTATTGGTTGAATTTTGTCTTTTATGACACCCTCCATTATCTTGATAAGGAGAGGGGACATAGAGATGAGACGAATGTTGGCAATTTGAGTAGGATCCTGATTCTTCTTCATGAAGGGTACCAGTGCAATAGGATACAGGTTGTTAATTCTTTTTTCCCTTTGGCTAGGTGGTTAATCATTCCCATCATTATGGGGACTGAGAAGTTGCTAAGGTGATCTAGAAGAAACTTCGGGATTCCGTGCATTCCTGGGTGCACGTGATTTGAGAGAAATGACAGTTTTTATTTCAGGTCTTTTTCAATTATTCCATGCTTTGCTGCTATACAACAATCATCATGGCATCATGTTGAAATAAAGGGCATGATTGAAGAGAGTTCTTGAAATGGAGTCTGATTAACTCAAGCATGTGATATCTAGTGATTTTTACTCCATTATGATTTAAGTAGGAGGGAATGCATTGTTTTCTTTTTGCTCCCAGTGCCCATCTTAGATAGCTCCTGGTGCAGCAGTGTTGTCCCGAGAGAAAGATTTTGGATCTTTTTACTGCAATATACTCTGCCAGGGCTTTCTGCTTGGATTATATTGAGATTTTAAGTAGAGTGTATTCTCAATATCATCAGGATGATTAGTACATTGATTAATCCTTTTATTTAGGTCATTCAACTCTTTCATGTGAGTTGTAGGACCTTTCATTCTTTGAGCATACTGTTGAATAACAGTTTGTAGAATTTCAACAAAAGCAAAACAGGCTGTTTCTGGAGGCTGCGATAGGATGTTTATCTTGTTAAAGAGGATGTATGCTTCCGAAGGTATTGCTTCTGTAATTGTGGCTTTAGTTATCATTCTTATGCATTTATCTTGTCTGATGCTCAATCCATTTTTCACATCTATCAGCATCACTAGAGCAATATGGTCTATGAATGCCACATTTTGTAAGGTGGCCTCTAAGCTATAATGTAATTCAGATGTGTAGAAAAGGAGGTCTATCAGTAACTGGTATCTTCTGGTATAATAAGAGAAAACTCCAGAAGGAAAGAAGCCCTCTCCACTGATAAATCCATGATTTAATAGGTAAATGTACTTCGATACCATAGTTGAGTATGTGGTATTGAAGTCACCTAGAAAGATGGTCGGCCAATTGTTACTTTCTGTTATCATGTTAACTGCATTTATAATCCTGACATATGTAGCATCATTTTTGGCTGTATAAGTATAAATAGCATGAAATGTTGATTTTCCGTAGGTGAAATTGGCTACTATTATATGATTGTCATCATAAATGATGTTAAATTTATTTGGAGGCTGTTTATAATAATGACAACCCCTCCAGCTGCTGTATAATTAGAAGACAGTTTTGTATATCCAAGCTTATTAAGCTCTTCTAAAATCTTGTGACTAAAATTTGAATGGAACTTGGTCTCACCAAAAAAAAGGATGTGCGGAGAGTTTGTTTGGAACCAATGCCTAAAGGCATGTATTCTAGAAGAGGAATTTAATCCCCTAACATTTATGCTGGCAATTTTACATCTCATAGTGATGATTGAGTGATAAGCCACAATCATCTACCACAGGCTGGTTTTGACATGAGATGTCATATTTACTTATACCTATGCATGTTTGGTTTGGCTCTTGTGAGATGTGATTCTTATAGAGAGGAGGGATAAAATATATTGCTTCAGAGGCTGAAGCATTTTTAGAATTACCTGATTCTAGGTTGTTTCCTACTGTTGACTTCTTCCACTTTTTCCCCACTGTTTGGAGTTTATGGTTTGTATTGGTGTGCTCATATGGTTCCATTACTTGTGATTTTCTGGGCATATATTCTGTTTTGAAATCATTATCCGATCTATCCTTTAGGAGTCCTGATGATTTCCTTTTTTGATTTACTAAGTTTGGAAACAAAATGTCCATTTGAGTTTCATCATCTAAATGTAGTGGTATGTTAACTCATTGTGTAGTGTTTGTACTCTGATTCAGCTCTGTTGTCTGACTTTGCTTGACAAGTTCTTCTTTTTCCTTATGTTTGTATCTTGCAGTAGAGTTAGGGTGTTTTGAAGCTTGAAGATGAGGAATCTTAGTATTCATATTCGGAGGTTTGCATTGTGATCTGCTTGGTACTAGGGTGTAGCCTGTTCTGCTTGAGCATCATTAGGGTTAACTGGTTTAGCTGTGTTATGGAAAATATTTGAATTGTACTAGGTATTTTTATTCTGTTGCTTTGGAGTGGTTCCAGAAGATTGAGGTGGGTTTTGGTAGTATTTCTTAGTTGTTTTTTGGACCATTCTGTATTGATCTAGTCTTTCATTCATTCCTTGGGATATGGCTGTTTGGGTTGTTGTTTGACTGATTTGACTTTCAGCTTCTGTGATCTGGTAGGTGTGTTGTTTACTGTATTTATGGAATCAGTTCTTTATATTGCCACATAGGGAACAGATCTTTGCTACACAGTCATTGATAAGATGTGTGCATTGACCACAGTAGAAGCACTGCGGTCTTAGGCCTATGAAGGACAATATCATAGGTGCTACTTTATGTTTAACTACAGTAGGAATATCACCAGGGTTGCTACCTTGTTTTAGTAGATCAAACGAGGCTATGTTTGAGAAAGTTTGCAACCCAATTCTCTCCTCTGGCAGATATTTAAATCTGGTGATCTTACCAAATGCCGATAAGATTTCTTGTAGATGTATATCTCCAAAACCATTAATACAATTCTTGATTCTCCCAGACAAGACATTAGCTCAATTTAGATCAACATAACATATGAACTGGTTGTCTATTGTTTTGTATGTGCTCCTGAAGACATTTCTATTTGCCCAACTAGTGAATTCTATAGCGATATACCTATCATTAGGGTGGGTAGATAGCTTGTAAATGTAATCAGCTATGTTTGTTTGCTTTATCATATTGCAGAGGCTTTCGATGGGAAATTTAATAAGAGAATATTTGTTGTCAGTGACAGCTAGTATAAGACTTTTGTCACTGCTATAGTGAGCTAACGATTTGAGTAAGTTGTTGGGTAGAGTCTGGTTGAATCTGTATGTTAAATCTCTGTATTGATCTTCACTATAGTTTTGCATATTGAAATTGTCATCAGGTTGGCTTGAATTATACTGCATATTTGCCTCATCAGTAGACTGCTTGATCAAGACAATGATCATCATGTTGGAGAATTGCTAATTTGGTGTTCTGTGTCCGATGTCTGCTTGGATGTTAGTGTGTTATTTGCAATGCTTTTTTCTTTTACATTTACTTGTATGATCATATTATTTTTAGCAATATTTGCATATGATTGTTTATTAATATTGTTATTAGTCTGTTGTGTGTTGTTTGGTGTGTTTTTTTCTTTTATTATGGAGAAATTAACCTCGTAATCACTTTTGTATTCCAGTTTGCTAGTATTTGCGCTAACTTCAACTGTTTCTAGTGAGTTTCCGGTCAGCGCCTCTAGTGAGAGATTGAGGTTTCTATAAGCATGGTTGATTACATTGTCAGCTGAGGTTATGGAGAGTTTTTCACTATTTTTTTATATTGTAATTTTTTTCACTGTAATATAGCATAGTACGGCATATATTTTCACTAGAGTCAGTTTGTTCAGTTGGAGGGCTTAAGTCTAAGTCAGAATCTGTTTCAGAGTTTTCGTGCATTTCAGTTTCAGTATCGCTAGTTTGCGAAGATGCCGAATCATTGTTTTTATTTGCTCTGCTGCTGGAAATAATTTCTGTTGGTGTGGACTTATGTTTAGATTTTCTTTGTAAAAGATATTTCACCATCTACAGGGTCTTCTGTAGATGGTTGGTCATCACTACTGTGCAGTTCATCCTTATTAAGACTATCTAATGCTTTAATTCTGGTGATCCTTTTTTTATTGTAAAAATTTGATCTTTTATTTGGATATATTTGGTCCAGCAGCCACCTTTTATCTCTAATTAACTATAAAACTACGAATTTTAAATTGGAAAATACAATATTTTCAATCCCAGCTCATTAGCTTATATAGTCATATAGGTCTAAACTCAGTTCAGTACCTATATATTTTGGTGTTGTTGATTCCTTAATAACTATGGCCACCACTATCCTATTAGGCAGGATTGGTTTTAAGTCAATAAACATCACATGATTACCATTTCTTATGCTTGCTTATAACTGTTATTAAAATAGGAAAAACTCTCCACACAGTATTGCCACTCAGTGCAAGCCAGAGTAATCAAATATTATTGTTTTCAATTTAAGATGTATAGTTTTGTAGTTGAGATAAAAGGTGGCTGCTGGAGGGTTGCATTAGATCCTAAGATCTAAGTGCAGTGCTCACAGATCCAAGGCTTCGCACTGACAAAGGCCACAAGCTAGAAACTAGTCTGGGGATATTGAATGAGTAGGCACTAGATGGAGATTTTATGCACAAATTTTTCTGGCATCCATTGATTATTCTGGCTTGCACTGAAACCCTGTATGGAGAGTTTTCCTGGTTTAATTATGTGTGTGAAGACATCATGCTCTGAAAGCAATCTTACTATGATGTGGTTTCCATTTTAACCGGTAGTTAGTTACACAATTTTTCATTAATTGTAGCAGTTACAGTCATGAATTTTAATGTGCAAGACAAATCATAGGGAAAATTGTTTTGCTTGGTTTCATCATGAATAAGTTTTATATTAGGAAAAATTAAATATGCTTACGAACAGACTATAGTCCATATAAATTTATTATGAATATAATGCTTTGAAATCATATATTATGGCCAAAGTTTCTTTATCTATTTCTTTGTACCTAAAACGACTCAAAATTATTCATATTAAATAATATTTTTACTTATTGCTGTAAAATTTTCATATTATTACAGTACAATAATGGTAATCTGGAATCCCTGTTTCCTGATCTTCCAAATTTCTGCACTATATTCCTACTTCCCATTATATTGTTTAATATTTAAATAAATATTAATTTTATCTACAGTTTGTATATGCATATATAAATATTTTTTATGTGTTTTGCTGAAGGTTTGTGATGATGGTGTTTTAGTTGTATTTATAAATTGGACTATTTCCATCATCTAATATGAGTATTGAATGTCTTTAGAAAAATTTAACTTTATTTAAATATTCCAAATACATTCAACTGTTAGTAATAGCACATAGGTTACTACTATATGCATGTTTCAAGAGCTATTATTCTCACCTCTTTTTCGGGTGTTGCTGGACTGACCAGTGACAGTACTAGCATGGGAATCAACCCCCTTAGATTCTTGAGTCTCGGATTTTAAAGTAATGCTCTAACCGAGCCATTTTGCCAAACTGGTCAGGGCAGCAACACCTGAAGAAGAGGGGAGAATAATACCACTCTAAACATTGTTCAAATACTATTCTGTATGCTATTACTAATAGTTGGATGTATTTGGAATATTTAAATAATGTTAAATTTTTCTAAAGACATTCAATACTCACATGAGATGATGGAAATAGTCCAATATATAAATATTTTCTATATATTGTATACATTTACTTCATTGCTAACAATAAAAAGCATATAAATGTATGCTTATTTTTATATAACATTAATCCAAATGGTAATTTACAACATTGATTAATGCCCCTTCACTTCCCTGTTTAAAATATTAACCATCTTCAGGGTTTTGTTTTTCTCTCCACTTGCCAATTTAAATATATTTTTTAACATCAAGAAGACTTTGAATAATTTTTATTCTTTAATGTGTAACTAATTTAGTGAGCCTCACTCCCCCAATGGCAATTTGCTATAATCTTTAAAAGTCAACCTTATTCATTAACATCTTTGAAAAACCTTATCCATTGACATCTTATCTCTTTCCACTTAACAATTTGAAGTAATTAGTTAGAGCATTGACCATGAATATAAAGATATTGAAGTAAGATAATAAAAAAATGGCACAGTAATTTGGCTTAGTAATTAACTATTTTTTCATTAATTTTAATTTTTGAATTTTAGATATATATTTTTATTCACTATACTATTATTCTTTAAAATATGTTTTTATTCGATTAAATTAGAAAGTATTATAATAAAACTATGAAGTCTGGCGGATTTGAAAGAATAATATTCTAGTTGGGGACTTAAAAGATATATATTTTTATTCACTATACTATTATTCTTTAAAATATGTTTTTATTCGATTAAATTAGAAAGTATTATAATAAAACTATGAAGTCTGGCGGATTTGAAAGAATAATATTCTAGTTGGGGACTCATTTTAAACTTACTCCTGATAACGGATATGTTCAAACTATCAAGCTCTCTAGATCAGATTCAGTTTACAATACAGCTAACCAATGAAACAAACGCCAATTGCATAAACAGACCAATCATAATTAGGTCAATAAAACTGATTGTTGACAATAGGGATCTAGCTATAGAACATACATTTAAGAGAGAATCAGATGACAAGATTGCCGAGTCACTTTCTTAACAGTAATTCATGGTCTTGAATTAATCTGAAGTAATAAATTCACTGTTTTATATGGTCAAGCATGCTTAAACGTTAAGTGAAAAGCTGCTAACATCAAAGATGATCTTACCTTTCATGAGCAATTTAATATGCCTGGAATGTCAAGTCAGTATTTCTTAAAAACATTTATTGTAACTACAAGTGTAATTTTGTCAACCATAACAGGCAATAAGAGTAATAAATATTTTGACATTTTTATTAGTTTCTCATTTATTCATCACCAGAAAGCACTTTCAGAAAGCAAACATACAGCAATTGCTTTTGTAATTTATTGAAATAATAGAAGTTTACAAATTATAGGTACTCAGATTAATGGTATTTCATGATTATTAGTTGTAAAAAGTTTATTTAAACCATCATTATATTTTGAAATGTCCAAGTCATAAACTGTTAAAAATAATAACTATGCTATATAAATAAAAAGATTCTTGCCAATCAGATCCAATGTGAGATATTTATTATATATGAAACCTGCATTCTGATTGGCTAGAATCTTTAAGAAACTGTATAATCTAATGGCATTTAGTAATTTCTAGCTTATTTTTATGCTTTTAAGATTATAAAAGAGGGGGGAAGTGCAAAATCCATTTATACAAATAACTTCAGAAGCAAAGTTTACAATTATATCATGCTCTCAGTTCCAAATGCTTCAGATTGGCCCATATATATAGCTTGGGTGAAAAAGATAGAGTGGATCCATTGTGTCTTTTAAAAAGACTTTATCTTGTGTTTGGAAAGGAGAGTATTTAGTTTAAACAGTGTACCATCTGTAAAGCACATGTGCTATGGTTTAAGCTACATTATTATTTATAGTGTTTTTGTGATTTGAGCATTTAAGTAAATCTTTTTATTCACATACCTTGAAATGTCTACAAATATTTATAACCCAATCCACTCAGATAAAATAAATAAAGTTTTGAAGAAATATCAATTTGTCACATATTAAATATCAATAGTAGCAACCAGGCTGACCACACCTACATAAAAAATATTAATAACAATATACTAAAAATGACTTGCAATAATTATGAGCCATTTATGAAACACAAATATGTTAACATATAGAACATATGAATATAGAACATAGGATCTAATTTAGTTATTTTGCATTTTCTGATGGTGTCTTTTTTGTGCAACAAATTTTTATTTCTTAGCTCTCCATTATATTATTTTCAGCTAATTTTCCCAATTAAACAATGCCTTTGAGATAATCTTTATAATGTAAAATGGCACATGCTTCTATGAAAATCATACTTTAGTTCATCATAAAATACTTTTTTTATGAAGTCCTGTATCGTTCATTTATATCACATGATGCGTACAATTAAGATGTCATTTTAGAATAGCAAACAAGCCAACCAAGTTAAAAAATATTGATCGGTATTATAATTTTGAATTTTGTATTTTTAGAATTTTAGAGAGCATTATTGAATGAAATTTGTTTAATGCTTTTATGTTACATAGGTAGGGGTCCAAGTCTCACTTCCATAAATAAATCGAGTAAATATAAATAGCTCTGTAACTAATTTAGGTACAACAGTACAATTGTCAATATGATGTAAATCCATTTGACAAGATGAACTAGTCAAGCATTGGTGGTCGAGAGGTCAGCACAGCTGCCTTACAAGCAGTTGTGCCGGATTCGCTTCCTGGATGATGCTTTGACACATGAAAAAAAAAGATGAACCACTTGTTTTTGCTTTTATTGACTTCAAGTTAAACATCCCCATCAAACTTATATTATGTCTTGATCACTGATTCATTAAGTAAGCCAACTATAAACAGTTTCAGATACCATCAATTATAAAATTTGAAACAAATTAGAACTAATATCGCATTCTTTTTGCCACAGATTTTCCACCTGTAGCAATATTTTCCCTCATTTTATGATATAGGTGTATAATATGAATAAGCATTGATAGACAAACAATTAATTTTAAACATTGCCATAGAATTGTTCAATTAATTGAATAAATTAACAAAAGGAATATATATATATTGAACCGGATTGAAATCTGATTCAATGGTGTTATTACAAAAAAAAATTTTATTAAGCTTTTAATTTTCATTAAACGTTTAAGGTTTAAATTTTCATTATTATTTAAAAAGAGTACGTGTATCAAAATACACATGCGTTTATATGTGAAACAGATCATTTTAAGGTTTATCGATTTATTCTAAAATAGTTTTCTTATACTGCTTGTTTTTACTTTAAATCAATTTGACTTAAAAACAAGCAGTCTTGCTAATTACATTCCTGTAGCTTTTATATTAATTATTTTAAAGTTCATTATAAAAATCGGAGATTTAATTTGTGTTGTTTTTGTTTTAATAAACCCTGGGTAGAATTCTTAGATTAGATTGAGCTGGAGATTAATATTTGCCCTGCCTTAGGCATAGCATTCAACAACAAGGAAAGTGTTTCACGGGAAATGGAGCAGGTATAAATAGCCCCAAAAATTTGGACATTTAGTTAAATAATTATTCTTAACTAGACAAGCTATTTCTCAAGTAAAAGTTTATATCAGTTCGAACATTTAAATTCTCAAGGAAATTCGCTGTTGTTAAATCTTTTTGCTTGCAACAAAATGACAAATACTGTTTGTGTTATCACCACCAGAATGGCTTGCTAACTTAACAAAAGATGGATCCCTAACTTCCAAATTTGCTCCAGTAATGCCTTAAACAGGTAGTAGAAGTGAGAACCTCTTTACCTCTGCCTTGCCACTGTCAAAATCTTGAAATGAACTAAAATAATAGTGCGCACTCTATGTGAACATTGGTAACTATTTTCTTTTTTATTCTTCCCAGGGTAAATTAATTCTCATTAAATCTCCGCTCAGTCTAATTAAAAATCTGTATTCATAAGCTTAAGTAATATATTTATACTCATATTTAATCTTTATTGTGTTTTCTTGTATTTTTGTAATGGGTTTTGGAATCTTAGTTTTAAGATTCCCAAATTTGCTTTCAATTTTAGTTTATTGGAGAGTGACAAATGAGTTATATTTTTATGCCTCGCTTTTTATAAATGTTTTAGCAGTCATGTATATTTTAAATGCCTACCTGTAATTATTTTATTATTCAATAATTAATTTTTAAACACTGTGTTTGCGCTTTCGCAAACCTCCAAAAATCTTTTGGCTGATGACTTTATTAATTTTCCGCAGGTGGGGATTTCGTTTTTTATATCTCTGAAAGCAGAAATTAGAATTGTCTTTTCTTTGTAATTTTATAAGTCATCAGCAGGAAGATAATATTTATCCCTTTTTAAATTACAGGTGAGCGAGACTTTCATTCTGCTAAAGTATTTAAAACTTTTAATATTTTTGTACTCATGTGCACTCTCCGATAGATTTATTTTTGTATTTATTACGTGTGCTTTAAATTTATCAGAGCATGTATTCAGAATTTGTTTGTAATTCATTTTCTTTAATTGCTGGGGCAGATGTAACTGGTTTTCTAAAGATTTACTTGTCTCCTATTGAGACTTTTAATTATTAATTTTAGAGTAATTTTTGCCAATCGTTTGGCTGGGATTCACCAGTTTTAATTGTTTTCCTTCATTTTCAATCATATTTTTCGGTTGTTCTTGAGGTGGATCAATCACTTTTATTTTAAACATAGTAATAGGTGCAGCTTATACCAACATATGACATTCGGGGGCCCGATAGATTTTTCGGATCTTGAAAAGCTCGTCGGCACTGGTTTCATTGATTTGTTTCAAGAATGTATTGTTTAAATATCTGAAAGTGAAAACCAATGTTTGGGTGAATCCTCTGCTGAATAAAATTTACTTCCTCCCTTTATAATTCGTTTATTAGAAGATCAGTCGGTCTGTCATATCTTGGCATTTAGTATTTCTGGTACTTCATAGTTTATTTTCTCTTAATAAAATTTTAAAATTTGTTTAAACTTAATTTGGCTGATGATTGTCTTTGTGCTTTTTGTCTCAATTGTCTAAACAATTTAAGATCTCTTGTTTCTCCCTGAGTCTAGTCGGTGCAAACCATCATCATCATCTATTCTGATCCCAGTAAATAAATTTTCCAGATACGTAGTGATCTGGTGGCGCCCTCTGTGTCAGAATAGGTTGAGTATCCAGTATATAGGATATAATTTTTAGCACAACCAACATAGGCTTCGAGTTTTCAAGCCCATGTGAGATTTTTGTTTACACGGTTGAGAAAGATTTCAGGTGTAAGAGGCAAGATCTAGTAGGTGGAGGTTTGGTTTTGTTAATTATTGCATGTATTTTGGAGCAGTTGGTAGAAAGGGGTTCACCTTCTTTTTAATGAAATAATTTAGAAACTGTAAAAAGCGTATTTTTTAAAAAGTCTGTCGGAGTTAAATTTTTTTTGAAGAGTTAAATATAGTTCGTCTTTTTCATATGATGAATAATTAATAAACGGTAAATAGCGTTTTATTTGCTTTTAGATTTTCTTTTTAAGAAGTTAGTATTGCGAATTTAATTTGTGTCTAAAATGGGAGTAGTTGAAAAAAATGAGTCAGAGACACAGATGATGATGAAGATGATGATGGACATGATGAGAGAAATTAAGGAAATGTGCCAAGAACTGAAGGAGGATCGCCAACAAATGAAGGAAGAAATTAGGGAATTCAAAGCAGAAATGATTAGAGAAATGAAGGCAGTGAGGGGTGAAATAATGGAAGAAGTAGAGATGAATCAGGAGACTGTAAAAAATGAGTTGGGTAAAGAGAGTCAGGAAGTAGAAAAAGTAGATGTTATAAAAGATATAGAAATTAAGGTAACACAAGATAGTGTTAGGACAGAAAAGGAGGAAATAAAGTTAGAAATAAGCACAGATGGGCTACAAATAGAAAGTGTGGTGGAAAATCTAGTAAATGTAGATAAAGAAATAAAAGCAAATTATAAGATAAAAACAGAAAATCAGGTAAAAGAGTCTTCACATGAAACTAAGAATAAATTGGTTTTAACAACTATTTGTTATGAATATGAATATGAAAAAAAGAAAAGAGTTTAAAAAAAAGATTAAGAAATATGATTTTAAAGCTGAAATAGAATCCTATAGAACAATCTTATTTAAAATGTTCGACAAATGGGTAGAAGATAAAATTTTTTCCTTTACTAGTGTTGATATGCTCAAAAATGAAGTAAGAAAGGTTGAAGAATTGGGAAGTTTCGTTAAGAAAAAGATTCCATTATATAAGCTAGAAAATAGAGCAGAACAAGAAAGAGATGAGAGAAAATTATATAAGCTAAGAAAATATAAGAGAGGGAAAGGAACTTGTTTCAGTAAGTTAGTAAAAGGAGTAAAAGAACCACCGGACAAAAGTTAAGGGTTCAGCTTTTAGTAACCGGATGAATTGTTTGAAAAAAAAAGTTTTGTTAATGACTTATGAGAATGGAGAAAGGTTTTTGATTAAAATGAAATATTGTTTTGTTTTTCATGAGTGCGAGGCAAACGTTCGGCCGAATTTCTAAGATTAGTTTTAAAGTGTTTATAGTTAAAAAAAAAAGTTACGGGAATGTTTTTTTTTTTTTTTTGATCATGTTTTGAGGCAGTTGAACTGGATTGAAATCTGATTCAATGATTTTATTACAAAAAAGAAATTTATTAAGCTTTTAATTTTCATTAAACGTTTAAGGTTTAAATTTTCATTATTATTTAAAAAGAGTACGTGTATCAAAATACACATGCGTTTATATGTAAAACGGATCATTTTAAGGTTTATCGATTTATTCTAAAATAGTTTTCTTATACCGTTTGTTTTTACTTTAAATCAATTTGATTTAAAAACAAGCAATCTTGCTAATTACATTCCTGTAGCTTTTATATTAATTATTTTAAAGTTCATTATGTCAAGCGTTGTTAGCCGAGAGGTCATCGCACCCGTCTTGCAAGCAAGTAGTTGGTTGCAGACGGGTGTGGGTTCGCGTCCCGGCCGATGCTATGACATATGGAAAGTTCATTATAAAAAGTGGAGATTTGATTTGTGTTGTTTTTGTTTTAATGAACCCTGAGTAGAATTCTTAGATTAGATTGAGCTGGAGATTAATATTTGCCCTGCATTAGGTGTAGCATTCAACAACAAGGAGAGTGTTTCATGGGAAATGGAGCAAGGTATAAATAGCCCCAAAAATTTGGACGGTTAGTTAAATAATTATTCTTAACTAGACAAGCTGTTTCTCAAATAAAAGTTTATATCAGTTCGGACATTTAAATTTGCTGTTGTTAAATCTTTTTGCTTGCAGCAAGATGACAAATACTGTTTGTGTTATCACCACCAGAATGGCTTGCTAATTTAACAAAAGACAATCCCTAACTTCCAAATTTGCTCCAGTAATGCCGTAAACATCTAGAAGAAGCCGGAACCTCTTTATCTCTACCTTGTCACTATCAAAGAACTTGAAATAAACTAAAATAATAGTGTGCACTCTATGTAAACATTGTTTTTACCGAAAGGTAACTATTTTTTTTTTTTATTCTTCCCAGGGTAAATTAATTCTCATTAAATCTCCGCTCAGTCTAATTAAAAGTCTGTATTCATAAGATTAAGTAATATATTTATACTCATATTTAATCTTTATTGTGTTTTCTTGTATTTTTGTAATGGGTTTTGGAATCTTAGTTTTAAGATTCCCAAATTTGCTTTCAATTTTGTTTATTGGAGAGTGACGAATGAGTTTTATATTTTTATGCCTCGCTTTTTATAAATGCTTTAGCAGTCATGTATATTTTAAATGCCTACCTGTAATTATTTCATTATTCAATAATTAATTTTTAAACACTGTTTGTGCTTTCGCAAACCTCCAAAAATCTTTTGGCTGATGACTTTATTGTCTAATTTTGCGCAGGTGGGGATTTCGTTTCTTATATCTCTGAAAGCAAAAATTAGAATTGGTTTTTCTTTGTAATTTTATAAGTCATCAGCAGGAAGATAATATTTATCTCTTTTTAAATTACAAGTGAGTGAGACTTTTGTTCTGCTAAAGTATTTAAAACTTTTAATATTTTTGTACTCATGTGCACTCTCCAATAGATTTATTTTTGTATTTATTATGTGTGCTTTAAATTTATCAGAGCGTGTACTCAGAATTTGTTTGTAATTCATTTTCTTTAATTGCTGGGGCAGATGTAACTGGTTTTCTAAAGATTTACTTGTCTCCTATTGAGACCTTTAATTATTAATTTTTGCCAATCGCTTGGCTGGGATTCACCAGTTTTATTTGTTTTCCTTCATTTTCAATCATATTTTTCGGTTGTTCTTGAGGTGGATCAATCACCTTTATTTTAAACATAGTAATAGGTGCAGATTATACTGAAATATGACATTTGGGGGCCCAATACATTTTTCGGACCTCGAAAAGCTTGTCAGCGCTGGTTTCGTTGATTTGTTTCAAGAATGTATTGTTTAAATATCTGAAAGTGAAAACTAATGTTTGGGTGAATCCTCTGCTGAATAAAATTTACTTTTTCTCTTTATAATTCGTTTATTAGAAGATCAGTCGGTCTGTCATAGCTTGGCATTTAGTATTTCTGGTACACACCTGAGTTAAACCTATTTATTGTGTCAATAAATTATACTTCATAATTTATTTTCTCTTGATAAAATTTTAGAAGTTGTTTAAACTTAATTTGGCTGATGTATTTATGTCGGATGTCTTTTAAGTTATTAGTGTCAATGTGGTGTCTTATGATGAACACCATAGGGTTTCTTGTATTCCCTATGCAATTAACGGTATCAATGATTTTGTATTTTGATCATTTATGTTTATTTTGAAATGTTTTTGACCGTGTAATTTTTGTAACCGATCTATACTCAACATTAAAAACACATTTTTATAAACCATCTGTGCGAACTTATAAAAAATTAAAATGTAAACTTATAATATTAAAAAAATTAAAATGTAAATTTAAATTCTAAAATCAAGTTAAAATCCAAAGTAAAGGTTATTCTAAAATAATGCTAAATTTTATATATGTGCGTAAATAAATGTTTGTGTGTTAATTACTGTTAGTGGCTTATTTTATTCTTTTTTTTTATATATATTCTTAGATAAGAATTTATTATGAAATTTAAATCTCTGCTACTCCCTGAGCTAGTGACAATGGGCTAATGACCGGAATCAAAATTTATAAAAAAAAAAAAAATTTTTTTTTTTACTTACGTATCAGCCTACTTTATAAATTTTTCTAGGTTCAAATGCCTAGATGGCGCCCTGTAGTGCAGATTACGTTAAGCTCCAATTCTCCGGATCATTACAATATATATTAAGACAGTCAATCTACATACTTTAATGGACAGGCTTCAATCCACTCCACACTCCAACTCTTCAACTGTTCCATCAATTGAAAATCTGACGAAGGAATGCTCAAAGGCCACCCAGAGGCCGAGATTTTTGTCACTATTGATCTAAACTCAATCTGACCCCTCATGTATAGGACAATCCATTCAATACATATACAAGGGATGGGCAGATATCTCTACTATGTAATAACTGAAATACAAGCTTATTATATACGTGTAGAGATGATAATCTGGACCAATTGATGATTGCTGGTTTAGCATGAAATATGTATATTGGTGATTATTTATCTTTTTGACATATAAGTGTTTAAGGGTATCAGTGATATGAGATAGAGTGGTGAGTGGTGGTCATGTAAAAGTCTGTGCTCATATACCCTATATATTACATATATTGATACAGGTATATAATAAGCCGTTATTTTAGTTATTAAAAGATATTACAGTAAAGTAAAGGAAGTGATAAATTTGGTAATATTTCATATTGATTACTATGATCTCATTTACTATTTTTATTTTTTAAAAACAGATAATAAAAAACAACTTTGAGGTCATGTAGCATAAGTTCGTAACTTCATACATTCCTAAAAAAAATTCAAACTCTTTTGAAGCTAACTTATCACCACTAAATTTTCAAACTTTAAATATGTCGAAAGGATCTGCATCTTTTCATTTTTTTAAGATTCCAGAGAGCTGCTCTAAATTCACTAATCTGGAAATCTTTATCCAAATGTAAATGAATAGATTGTATAAATGCACCATTAAAAGTTGTTGTCTCATATTATTATTACGAAAATCAAAATACAGTACATATCCTACCTCTATTTCCAACAACTGACTGGTCAATCAAAATAACATTGTCATCATATAAGATTATCAATAGATTTATTAGAAATATGATTTTTTTTAATATCCATATATTACTTTTAATACATCAAATAAAGATCTGAAGTGACCATGATTAACAAAGGTCTGTATTATCTTTACTGTTTTTACCCAACAATGAGTTGTTGAATTTTTGCTTTCAAATATTTCTATATTGTTTATAGGGCTCCACATTCAATTTATTATTATGTTAAACTGAAAATATCCTTTTTTTTTTTTTTTAACCAAATCATTAATAATAGGATCACAGTTAGTTAACCAGTCATGATTCTTTTTAATAAACCCAAAAAGATGTATTTAGTTATAATGCATTCCTTATAATAATTCTATGCATTAGTAACATGACAATTCACTACTTTTTAATAGTTTTATAAATTTAGCATAAATAACAGATGCTTCTGAAGAACACCTATTAAGTTTCTTGAGAATATGATTGGAATCAAACTTTTTTAATGCAATTATCCTTGTGACATTAAAATGTATTAGTCTATGATCAGACCAACAATCTACACTTATAGTTAGGTGATGATGTAATATGAACTTATCTTGACTTCTGATTTTTAACTATAATGTACCCTGTTAGATGTCATTGTTTTGAACATGAATGTGGCCATATTTCTTTATAGTAATGTTTTGCCTAAAAGAAAATGTTTATCATAACAACCCATGTGTTGTGCACACAGCCAGAAACAAATCATTTGACTTTAAAGCACCAATATCATTATTTCCAACAACTTTTGGTCAAAGTTTATTGCTCATGTCCACATATACATTAAAGTTTTTGAGAAAAAAAAATTGATCTATTAAACAATGAATAAAAGTTTTTTTTCTTTTGAATTTAGCATATGCATCAATAAAATAGTCACAGGTATTATTGTGCAAACTAAATTATTGATGTTAATAATTTTTATTAGACTAGAGATTATCTACTTAATATATAATATTTCTGTAATATAATTTTCACAATACTACTCTCACCCAAGATAGGTACTGGTTTCTATCCATTTTTGAAATGTATAGTAGATTATGGTCTGGATCAACGGATGAGTTCTGGTTCAGCAAGAAATGTGCATCTTGGAGATTATACATTTTTTTCCCCATGTCTTTGATCATATATTTATGATTACACCCCAAAGTGGATGGAAACCAGTTCTTACCTTGCATGAGAGTAGTGTAATGAAAATTACAAAAATATTATTAATGAAATCATTGATATATTATGAAATTCCAAAAATAGAAAATATTGAATTAGACTTTACAGCAAATTCAACACTATCCAGCCTCCTTTCACTGGGCAATCATCTATCTGTTCTATTAAGCCTATTTTTCTGAAAAACAAGTTTTACTAGGAACAACTAACTGAAACACACTGGCTTATTATATACCTGTATTTATATATGTAATATATAGGGTATATGAGCACAAACTTTCACACGACTCACCACTCTTCGCACTATCTCATAACACTGATACACTTGAACACATATATGTTAAAAAGATGCCCACCCTTGTATATGTATTAAAATGGATTATGTCCTGTACATGAGGGGTCAGATTGACCTTAGATCAACATGGGTGTGACAAGAATCTCAGCCTCAGGGTGGCCTTTGAGCATTTCATCATCAGATTTTCAATTGGATGGATAGTTGAAGAGTTGGAGTGTGGAGTAGATTAAAGCCTGTCCATTAAAGTATGAGGATTGACTATCTTAATATATATCTGAGCACTTGTAGCATATATGTGTGGAGATGGTAATCTGGACCAACGGATGATTGCTGGTTTAGCATGAAATACGAATATTGGTGATTATTTATCTTTTCAATATATATGTGTTCAAGTGTATCCGTGTTATAAGATAGTGTGGAGAGTGGTGGGTCGTGTGAAAGTCTGTGCTCATATACCCTATATATTAGGAACAACTAAGTAAAGCAGTTTTAAGTATTGATAGTTCCTTAGCTACAAATGCTGTCCCCTCTTCCCAAAATGCAGCAAAGAGTTCACACATCCCATATACGGTACCTATTAGAAAAAGAAGAAAAAAAAATTAAAATATTTACCTGTACTACTATCACTGTTTCTTATTTTGTCATGACTACTAAATGTAATGCCTCAGGCAATATATCATTTATTTTTAGATAATCAACTGGTCTACTTGGAAACTTAAATTTATATTTTTTCTTTGTCATTATATAAATTTAAAAAGGTTTAAAACTGAACTAAATATCTCAATTATAAAAAAAAAAGATAAACCTCGCCATGTACATTATGTCTGGATAACCAAATTAAATCTTATTTATCTTCTAGCATATTTGTTTACACTTACGTTCAAATATGCTATGTGTTAATGTGAGCCAAACAATAGAGTAGAATTTTTTAAAAAAAATAGAAATAGAAAAAAAATATTGTAAATATTTAGACATTATATTTATATGTTTTATTCATTTATTTTTGTAGATTTTTTTATGTAAATTCTCATAAAAAACTGAATTAGGTTTACTCTCTTCATATTCATCTGCTATTTATTATTTTTGTACAATTGAGGTTATCATTTTTATCATTCACTCTTATATTATTACTATGAAATAATCATGAAAATTGTTAAAAGTAAAAATTATCTATAAAGAAATACTGAGGGTCTCCAACATATAAAGCAGTTAATAAGAATTTTCATAGATACCTGCCTCAATAATATCATTGCCATCTGAAATGTATTTCTATAGATATTGAATGTGAACAGAAATGAAGGAAAATACGAATGAAATTCATGTTTTTAAACATAATTTTTATTTAGTTTATAGTTTCTATGTTTTATTGAAATTTGTAAAATTTACCTCAAACTTTAGTTCCTTAGCTTGATTATAATTTTTGTTGCTTATTATTATATTTGTCATTCAATTTCCGTGTTTACTAGTAAATAATTCCCATATCCATTTCGATCTCCATCTTATGACTTCACAAATGCTATTTTAAAAAACCGTTTGACATATGCATTAATTATTGTTTTGCTTCTTTCTTCATACATTAAAAAAAAATGCTAAAGCCTTTATGTTGGGGGTTCAGAAGAAGTTTGAGTGTCAGACCTGTGAATGGCAGAATTGATCCTGAGACCACACAATCCCAAGTTAGATGCACGAAACTATACAGTATAGAGAATAAGCATTTGATATTGCTGAATTCACACTGCCAAACTATTATATCCATTTTATTCACTTTTAGCAGATGTTTGTGTATGTTATGAATCATTAATCCACCATTTTGTATTCCTATGTTATACAATAGAAATTTAGGATTAAAACACATACAGTTATGGACCAATCTACTATATATTATAGAATTTATTACATGTCATATTTAATATGTGTTCAATTGTAACCATGATATAAGATAGAGTGGCAAGTGGTGTAAAAGTCTGTGCTCATATACTCTATGTATCATATTTAAGCATACAGAAAAATTTCTTAGATGCTAGATATCAACATTTTCAGAATTCTAATGTAAACATTTGCAATCACTATATTAATCTTCATGCTATCCTATCTTGTTATAGTATCCATTTGTAAAATAAATTAAGCCATCATGTTTATTTCATGTTTAATGGCTAATTATTATTATTTTTTTGAAAAATAATGCAAATGATTAGTATGAGAATTTATAATATTTGGAAATCACTTCTTAATCTTGCCCTTAATAAAAAATTAAGAAATCAGGACATTCATAAGTAAGTATATTAAATTTTTAGGTACTGTGGTATTAGAACTGCGACATGAAGAATTATAATCATTTAATCATTAAATTAATTAGATAATTACATCAAAAACATATTTTAAAATCTACATTAAAAAAAAACAATTTAACAAAAAAAAATACGAAAAGCATTAATGTGAAGAATAGTTAAAATGCGTGTTTAAATCAAACTGAATGTGTGTTTACATGTGCATATTCTGCATATGTGGGATTCGAACTCAGACTTTCACATGACCTACAACTCTCAGCACCATCTTATATTGCTGACTCACCTGATCACACACATATTGAAAAGATAAATAATCACCAATATAGTATTTCATGCTAAACCAGCACTCATTAAAGTATGGAGATTGGTTATCTTAATATAAAGCTGAGTACTAATTGTATATATGTGTGGAGATGGTAATCTGAACCAACTGATGAGTGCTGGTTTAGCACAAAATACGTATTTTGGTGATTATTTATCTTTTCAACATGTGGGTGATCAGGTGAGTCAGCAATATAAGATTGCACTAAGAGTTGTAGGTCGTGTGAAAGTCTGAGTTCGAATCCCACATATATTACTTATATAAATGCAGGTGTAAGCCTGTACAATGTATTAAAACAGATTATGCAGAATATGCACGTGCAAACACACACTCCATTTGATTTAAATACGCATTTTAACTATTCTTCACATTAATGCTTTTTAATTTTTTTTTGTTAAATTGTTTTTTTTTTTAATATAGATTTTAAAATATGTTTTTGATTTAATAACCTAATTAATTAAACGATTATAATTCTTCATGTCGCAGCTCTAATACCTCACTACCAATTTTTACTAATTGTTGTCTATAACTTAATTCTTTAGAACATTATTTCAAATTGAGTATTCACATATATAAAGGTTAATAGTTTGTTTTCCATTACAGTACTGTGATTGGTCAGGACAGCAACATCTGAAGAAGAGAGAAAAATAATATTACTAGAAATGTTATGGATATACTAATATATATATATATATTACTAATAGTTGAATATATTTGAAATATTTAAATAAAGTTTCAAATTTTCTAAAATATTTAACAATTGTAACTAAATGATGGAAATAGACCAATGTCACTATTAAAAACTTTTAGACAAACATTAAGTGCTTGGTATTTAATTTTTACATATTTATGAAAAATTACAAGTAAAATTGGCCAATTGGAAAATCAATTAACTTTTCTATGTAAATCTGAAGAGTTATCTCTATAGGCTTGCTAGTAAACATTCAGTTCACTCTCAAAAAAAAAATTAAGTAAATTACTCAGCAAGTAAGGCTCTGCTAAGAGAAAAAAATAAATACTCAAAAGTTTTTCATATATCAAAGTTTCCATTCTGTTGACAATATAAAATATTTGCTAACAAAAATAAACTTTCAAACATCCATGATCATCGTTTCTTATGCTTGCTCATAACTGTTGTTAAAACAGGCAAAACTTTCCATACAGTAGTGCCACTTCTGGTATCCATTGACTACTCTGGCTTGTGCTGAGTGGCACTACTGTATGGAGAGTTTTGCCTGATTTAAAAATAAACTTTCTGATGAAGACACCACAAGAGTTTTTCAATCTGTAAAAAATAGGTTAAATTATGCAAAAAAAAATCAAACAATGTTAAATAAAGAAATGGGCATATTAAATGTTATATGGTTTATATATCCTAGCTACACCAGTTAAAAACTTTAGTTTAAACATTCAACAAATGCTAAAACTTGTGTTTTTGAAAAAAGATTAAAATTTGTTATTGACTAATATCTTCTTATTCAATATAATGACAGAAAGTGAGGAAATCCCTTAAAAAACTCTAGAAAAGGCAATCGTATTATTCTGGAGAATAAAAAGATCATTTAAAAATATCAATAATTTAAATCAAACATTACTAAATATCTCAAACTAAACAAATCTCTAATCATTCTGTTGACAAGGTTAATGCTATAACTGTAATGGATTACACCTATGATAACAGTATAAGAGAATTCCTCATAGCAGATTAATTTGGTAAAAAAAATTATGTAGAAATAAGGCTAAAAGCATTACTCCAAAAATGTTGCAGATATTTCCAGATTAAAAAAAATAGATTATCGTCTTATTTTAGCAAAATCCCACATGTGAACAAACTAAAGAAAATCTGCAATCAGGATATTATCAGAAATTTTTCAAAATCTTTACACACTGTTATAAATCCTAACTTCTTCAAAATCAAAACTTGAATGCTGGAAAACAGAAACTCCATCTATAAAATATTATGCTCATGTGAAAAAATGTATATTGGTAAAACTATCCATTCTAGTAAAAATGATTAAAAGAGCCTCTACCAGAGAAGATGTTTGATTGAGAAAAGTTAAAAATATTTATTTGAGAGGAAATATAAAAAGAAAATTTAAAGAAATTGCACATATAACAATGGCAAATAATCCCATTATCAAGCTACTGGGATAATTTGTAATGTTCATATACTACTCATTTAACTTTTCCTTAAAAAAAATTGAAGAAATCAGAAGATATAAATAAATATATACAATTTCTATTGACTAATATTTTTGATAAAATCACTGGTTGATTAGAATGTCATCTTAAATTCAGTATTTACAAATTTAAAAATAGCCAGTTCAATTCTCATTCTAAAATTATTACTGATCAGGCTCATATGTGAAAAAAATTAGAGCATACTACTACTAGAATTATGTTGTATACTGAAGCATTTTGCCCATCTGACTAGGTCTCTGTTACACATAAACTGTGCAAGTTGATCAAGTTATGCACAAAGAAGAAAGTTGTATTTCTATTTCTAAAAAACATAACTATATTTCCTGATCAACTCTACCTAATAATTGTTATGGTTTGCGCTATCGATGAAATCAGCTTTTATTTCTTTTATCAGGATTGTATTATAAGTATAGTTTTAAGAATTGTTTGCAAATGCTTATTTTTGTCATAATCAGGAATGGTTTATCTTAACTTACCAGTAAGTTTAGTGAGTTCATGAAGCTTAATAGATTACTATGCATAGTTTTTTTTGTGGGAGAATGAGCTTGGCCATTGGTTATAAGTTGATCTTGTGGTCTATTCTACTGGTCGGTCATGAAAACTTCTCTGGGTCCATCTTCTGGAATGATGTCAGCAAAGCTCCAGTTCACTCTAACATGCAGAATTATTTCAGCATAGGATGATCCTGAATATATTCTTGTTATCCAGGACCGACCATAAGAAACGGACGAAACAAGACACTGATCAAACTGGCCACTCTTTTTATACTCGAGACCCAGTTTTCAGACTTCTGCAGACGTTATTATCAAGGCATTTAGGTTTATAATCTTGTACATTTTTTTTATCAGTTTTCAATTACAAAGTTCTCTTTTTTATTGTCTTTCGGCCATCTTTAATTGGCTAAAATATTTTTCTTTTAGCTTATCTTTTTACTTTTGGAATTCTTTTAATTTATCTGGATTAGTAATCTGCATGCCATTTATTCTTTCCAATTTTTAACTTTTATTTTTAATGACATAAAAAAAAATATGAATGACAATTTTAACTTTCATTGTACGCTTTAACAAAAATTTTATTAATCAAAAAAAAAAATCTAAATTTACTTTTCTTTTTTTAGCTTTTATCAAATGCCAATACATATATTTGTACCATATATAAATAAATGGTACAATACTAATCTGTGTGTTATTACTAACAGTTGAATATTTAAATAGTTTTTTTTTTAAAAAAAAAAAAAAAAGAATATTAATAAAAGCTAGATACTAATCCACAATTACGAGTAAAATGCCGTCATCACAGACTTTCAGACAAACAATATATAAACTACATTTATGTTTCCACATATTCATTTTTGCTTTTTAGACTATTTATTTTATATTTTAGGATTAATCTCTTCTAGTACCAACTTTACTTATCGAAAGATTTTGAAACATTTTTTAAAAATTATACTTCATGGTATTCTATTCTCAGCAATGTTTTTTCCAATGAAATCAATTGGTATTGATCTTATTTTAAATGTTTTTGGAATAATCTTTATAATGAAAATGGAATCTGCATCTTACATAAAAACCATGCTCAACTTTATCATAAAATGCTGTTTTTAGAAATTGCTATGTACTAGTCTGGTGGTGAGATTTCACATAAGTATTAGTCCAGTGATAGATGGTAAAAGAAAACAACATTTTGTACATAATGCCAGCACAAACAAATGTATAAATAAAGACCAAATTAAACACATTTACAGTCTTCTAAAAATGAAAACAATTTTTTAAGTGAATATTAGATAATATCCCGATCGGAATAAAGTTGCTAGTTAAAATATTGGTTTATTATCTACATGTTTGTGCCAGCAATTTTTATAACCATCAGACTAATATATAAATACCAATGTAATTTTTCAGAAATATGTTCAATAAAATTATATTCAGTGAGTTTAAAAACATATCAATAAGCTTTAGGACCTTATCATAACACTTTTACAATTTTATGGAGTATTCTTTCTAAAAAAAGTAGTACCTTTATGTTATGTCAATAGAGGTCTATGTTAAAACAGACAAAACTCTCCATACAGTAGTGCCACTCAGTGTAAGCCAGAGTAATCAATGGATGCCAGAAGGCTTGTGCATAAAATCCCGATCTAGTGCTTACTCATCCAATATCCCCAGACTAATTTTGGTGATCATGTGATGTTTAAAAGTCTCGGTTTCATTCTTATATAATAAAGTGAAAAATAGTAGCTCTATGTACAACTAATTTAGTTATGGTAATTATAATAATATCCTATCTTTTGATTTACATAATGCAGTAGCAACACATTGGTGTATGCATTGCACCTTAAAATGTTTTCCTTTTTATCTAAAAAGCTATCAAAACATTTAAATTGATTCATATTTCAGCTTGTTAACTATTCAAATTGAAGTTTCTAAAGACTTTTTGGCTAAAGCACTGCGATATGCTGAATATTAATTATTAAAGCAAAATCTTTAATGATTTTATTTAAAACTTTAAAAACCTTCTGATAAAATATTTTTTGAAATGGCGGAAAAATAACACAATCATCTGCATAGTGAAAACCTTGAAATCAAAAACATGACATTCTTGCTTTTGCTTTAATCATTTCAAATTAAAAACCCTATATTTAAATTTACATTGTATTAATAATGTTTGCTTTATGAAGCGATTTATAAAATGTTCTGTAGACTGCTATCATAAAAATAGAAAACAAAATTGAAATCATGACAAATTTCTATTTACCACCAGTTTTT
Organism: Epiperipatus broadwayi; assembly: GCA_028023455.1. Taxonomy (NCBI): domain Eukaryota; kingdom Metazoa; phylum Onychophora; class Udeonychophora; order Euonychophora; family Peripatidae; genus Epiperipatus; species Epiperipatus broadwayi. The sequence continues at coordinate 2,148,617 of JAQFVV010012519.1, read as the reverse complement.
TTTTTTTAATCCTCACAGATTTTTCACCAACAAAATATTTTTTTCTCTCTCCTCCTCATGTAGAAACTATATATATATATGTGAATAAATTTCAATGGGCCTAATAAATCATGCTGCAAACTTTTTTGATTTATTGACTCATATGATTGTATCAAATCAAGAAAGGTAATATATAAATTATATCTTTATTCTTCAATATTTTTTTTTGCATCTTCAATATTTTTTTTTGCATTTTCTAACTAACAAACATTATATCTGTGATGCTTTTTGATTTTCTAAAATAATATACCATAATGGTTATTTTCTCTTAGCATGCTGAAACCGCTTGAGGGCATAATTTTTATGTAAACAAACAGAATTATAATGTTACCAGGCCATTGTTCTTTTTTTCAACATTTAAAGTGCTTTTTTTGATTTACAATAAAATCATAAATAATGAAATTTATCTAAAAGAAATAAAAAATACATTGGATAAATCTTTTTTATTTTTCTCAAATGAAATTTGTAATTTTAACAAGAATAAAAACAAATCAAAACAATATCGTGGTGATGCAAATCAAATTTTAACATGAAGAAAAACAAATAATTTCTCCAAAACAACATCATGGCCACGCAAATGAAATTGTTAATTTTAACTGTGCATTAGCATAGACAATGCGCCCTCAAGCGGTTTCAACATGGTAAGAAACAACAATATATCTCTAGTGACCGTCTTTGCTGTAAATAACCTATTCAATAAAACATTGAAATATGTTTTCTGGAATGAATATCAGGAATATTCAACAATTATTTACTATAATCTTTTCTATTCTTTTTATTTTTATAAAATCAAACTGCAAAAGCATTCTTAAAATTAGACAACACAATTTCATAGAACTATACATTTTTAAAATACTTAGTTTTATAACAACACTCTTTTAAAATTTCATATCTTTTTTTAGGATCTGCAATTTTTCAAGATTATATAGAATGGTTTTAACTTTACTAAGCTGGATATCTATTATCACATTCTAAATGATTAAATATAATGCATATATATCATTAAAGAATATCACTTCAATTTTTTTGTAAATAATAATTCTATTAAATTCAAGAATAGAATTATAGTATTTTCAAGAATATGTTAATTTTCGATTCACGAAAAATGAAAAAAGATATAAAGCTATCATGTTCTTGATTAAGTATTTTGATTTATTAATCATTTTTAATAATTATTTCAATTTATTATTCATCAAGCAGAAAATATCTTTTTGTTTAAAATTAAAGCCCTAATAATAGAATCTTGACTTGGTTTCTTTTTTTTTTTTTAGCAAATCCAAGAGAAGATTTTCTTGTATCCATAATGTTTCTTAAGAGAATTTTATGCTTTAATAACTTGATAATCTTGAAAATCTAGAGAGGCAATTTTCATGTTATTGAAATAAATTTGTGAGTAGTAGTTTTTTAAGAGTTTTCACCAAATTTTCTTCTAATGTGTCTATGGTATGATCTTTTCAATAATAGGAGTCATGTAATATATATATATTGTACTATCCTTTATTAGGTTTTAAATGGGTATGGTTATATTTTAAATATATATGTATTCCACCTTTATTATCAAAATGAAGTTGCCTTGACAATAGTTTGAAATTGTTGATTGTTATTGATAATGGGATTGTCTAAGTGTTGACTGGTTTTTAATGATATATATTATAACCTATATTAATATAAAATATATCTCCAATTATGACCTATTTATATTTACTATAAAATGTATTTTGTAATCTTTTGATCAGGCATCCACATTGCGTGCCAATTATAACTTATTTTAAATCTATAAGACTTTAAACCAATTTGCTCTTACTCTTTATAGCTTCATCATCCACAGATCATTATCAGGCTCTTTCATTGTGGCACCAATTATAACCATTCAAACGACCACATTTCAGGCCAATTGTAATGTTTTAAGGATGAATTGATGGATGCTTCATCATTCCCAGCCAACATCATTTCTAAAACCTACTGGGATGATGATGATGGGATAGAACATCCATAATCTTATTTGCCAGGGCACCAAATTGCAACTTCAATGAGAATATTGAGGTTAAACCTCATTTCAATAACTTATTAATAACAATGATATTTAATGAATGGGTTAATAAATAATTAATAGATTAAGAGAACACTGAGAATGCATTTAAAATAATAATATTAATATTCTTGAAAATTCATGGTTCAAAAAACTTTAAACTCAACTCCTATTATAATTGATATTCTCAGCACAAGACCATTCACCATCATTAAAGTCACAATTAAAATTTTGTTCAGATTACAAATAGTTCTATGTCCATCTCCATCCCCCTGATCCATCCCTCCATCATCCTCACATTCATAGGTCTATTGCACTACTATTTCTTCTACTATTAAATTTTCTATTGTACTAGCTCATTTCTTCCATTATAATCTCTTCTCAGGGTTTCAGAACAATAAGGTCTGGAAGTCAAACAAGCTGCGATGGATTATTGATGATAAACACCCCCTTCATGGTCATCTCCAAGGTTGATCTTGGCTGTCTTTACTGTAGCTAATGTCTATTGTAACAGTCAAAATCGTCTATCTCGCTAACACACTGCAGAATTCAAACCCCAGACACGAAACTGAACATTCTAGGAGGGGTTGCCTTCTAGATATACTAAGTTCGAATCTAAAGCCCAAATTTCATAGCGCCATCTACGTGACAACACATCTGATGCCACTACTAGTATGACCTTTGACTGGTGCCTGGTGGTCAGGGAGAAACAAAAGACTCTATACTAAAAGAAGTTTGGGTGGCTAATTAACATCTATGGATTTACAAAAGAAATGCAGAAAATATATATATAGACCGAGACAGTGGTAGGAATCAAATAAAATAAGAGATCAAATTTAGTTTTAAATAATTTCACAAAATTTATTTAAATAAAATATATATTTAATGCCACTGTCTACTTATATGAGACAGGGACACGTATTAAATAATTGTGGGCATTATATTTCAATAAATGACAAAAGGTTTTAAAACAAAGTGATATATTCTATTCCTCGGGCTAATAGCATTACGATAATGTGCTTGACGAGATAGGAACATGTGCGAGGTGCTTTGAGTAATTATACAAGTTTAAAAAAATATTTGAAAATTAAGTGTTCTAAAATATTTATTGATGTCAAGAATAGCACGGACTAAAGCTTACTAAGCAACAAAGTGGGAATGGGATCAAAGCATTTATTTGAGAATAATAATAATAGAGTTGCATTGGGAGGTCAGTATTGCTGATAATGAATTTATTAAAGTTGGAGGGTGTGACACGTTTAAGTCACGGATGCTTTGTAAAATAAATATAAAATAAAACAATATTGAAGATCCGGAATAATTACGGAGGGCATCTCGCCGCTAACCCGTAGGAAAGTATTTTATGAACAGCCGAAACTTAGCGATTGTGTGACGATTGTGTTTAATTCCCAGGGGTGTCATTTGGGACACCCTCTGCCTGAAAACTTGCAATAAGCGAAAAGAATGGACTTTGCCGTGTAAAGAATCCTTGGAAAAATAAAACAAAGCGGTCTCAACAACCAATTCACTTACCAGCAATACGAGACTAGTGTATATAAAACATACTGAATGGGTTTTACTTGGATTAAGAGAAATGCCAATAAATTCCCAGAAATTCATTTAAAAGGGTCTGCACATTCTCGATGTCAATGATGAACTTTGTAATTAAAGTAGAACACTGTAATTAAAATAGGAAAATGCATGCTTGCGGGTTTGAAAAGTAAGTATAGATTTATATACGCAATCATGCATTAGGGGGCACATTAATCATTGACCTCGCACATACTCTCATATTAGATTAAAATCAATAACATGTAGATTTTAAACTATGTGATTATATTATATATTAAAGAAAAGAATCGCCCTCGAACGAGTGATTTGCAAGATAATAAAATTTGGAAATTATTTAGAAATTTAAAATATGCCTTCATAGCGGCGTCTTGTTTTCAACAAAAGGAATAATTCACTCGGTCAAAGACGATTCTGACACATTATCATAATAAAATAACAGAAAGCTTAATAAATAGAAAATATTAACCCAAGGATAGAGAGCAAAATGTTGAGTATATTTAAACACGTTAAAGAAATACACAATGAAGTTATGTGAAATATAAGAAAAACAATTTTAAATAGCTATAGCATGTTAGTTATCACAAGAGCTCTTGGGTTAATTTAGGGTTACCTCTGGAGAAGCATTTTAGGTAGATTGATGGTCGGCAGGTTTTTTATATAATTCAACAGCAAAATCTGGAAATGTTTATATTTTTGCAGCAGCAGCAGTTCCAGGGTTCCCTTTGTGATAACTTCCGATGGTCTGGAGCAGCGGCTGGCTATTCCGAGGGGACATAGCCATCTTAATGCCTCTACTCTGTCATGTCAAGGTTAGCAAATTATTAGAATAGAATTCAGAATGATTTCTCTTAGAAACATTAGAATACAAACTCTGGGGAACAAAAGAAAACCATTCTTTTTATAGTAGACGTTAACAATAGAACTGCCCTGGAGCATTACAAAAATATATCGGACTTATCAGCTGTAATTAAATCTATCCCAATGTCTAAAGGAATTCAACATTAATTAATTTCTTTTGTTAATTTCCCTGTCGACATTCGAATTACAAACTAGATTTAATTAAAAATTACTTTTATTAATTAAAGAAAACCTTAAGTGGACATCTGCTGTTTTTAGATAAAACTTATATAATATTAGCTAATTAAACTATTGCCCCTCATTTATTTTAAAGAAATATTTGGAATGACTTTTATTAAATTAAACGAAAATTATTTTATTTTTAACTTGCAATATTTGAATCTATTTACTAAACGAATATTTACTAAATGAATTTTATTTTAAATCAAAATATATTACGATAGTAATATATTTGTAAATAGATTTAAACAAAATAACTTTAACAATTTATAATTTTGATATGTTTTTAAAATGCATACCATAGTGTGTGCACAATTACAACTTATATAACCTACTTTTTAATAAATCAAAATTATGTGATCATATACACAATCCATAATATTTATTTTATTTGGGAATGAATTATATATATAATATGAGCATTGTACTCATAGTTTAAAATTAGGTGGGATTTTTGGTATATAAGCGTATTGCAGACACACTATGATAGATTGGGATTCAAACTAAGGTATGAGGTAGGAAATAGGTGAGAAAAGGTGAAACGAAGATCTGCAAAGCAGACCTTACTGTTTCACTATTTACATTAAAGCTCAAATAATTTAAGCTTACATTAAATCTTTCAGAAATAACATATTATGAACACTCAAAATTAAAGTAAAATGATAAGGAAGTGTGTCTAGTGAGGTGTTTGAATACAACAGATAGGGAAAGGATTTTATGCCCACCCACTGCATCTACTATCACTCAATAACTATCCCTATTCATCTATATTTCAAATATACTGAATTGAGTATTGGTCATCTTATATTGCCAGCTCGGAAAATTAATCATCTAAAGAAATTTTAGTGATACAATTTACTAAAATGATGATTCAACAAAAACAATAATATATTAATGTATGATTGGATTTGAGATGTCTAGATTGTAATAACCCACAAAACATTGAGACATACACAAATTTTTATTTAAAACAAAATAAATTTTATTAGCATATTATACCTCAACAAAATAATATATACATTAACTCTATGGTTTACATGCTTTCCCATGTTCTACAACCATATTATGATATAAAAAATAAAAAAGTAAATAAATATCATCCCTACATCAACAGATAAGGTTAAGAGGTTTTGATACAGATACTAGTTACCTTCACATATAATATATTCTGTTTTTTTTTTTTCTCAGACATAGCGAACATTAAATTTCTCCCCCCAGTGTTTAATGCTTTCAATTACTGATTTGTTTCTAAGGGTAATTCTTCCAATAATAAACTTTAATAATTTTATTTAATTATTTTAATCTAACATTCCTTTGCCCTAAACTCTACAATAGAGATATTTTATGTATGGTGGGACTAAGTTAATTTTAGTTACTTTTTCAATGTCAACAAATCGGTATCAAGCTCAATCATTATCATACGTGCATACACTCTATATTCACGTTCTTATGACAATAATAATATTTCAGTTATATTACCTTTCCAGTGAAGTTCTCAGCTGGCTGTGGAAATATTTATCAGATAATTTTATATACGCATTGCTTACAATATTCATAGGTTTTATTTAACTCTTAAGTTTAATATTTATTTGCGTTATTATTCTTGGCTCTTATTGATTTATTGAAATATATCAACAAAATAATGCTCAAGTATACCAATCGCACACACACTATCCACACTCATCCTGACATCAAATTGAGTTTGTGACCCTATAACCAACATTTATAAGTAATGCTTAATAATAGCTATATTTCATACACCTGTAAGGAATATCAACATTAACATGAGGCAGGTAGTGACCCGATTAAGAGAAAACCTTTTCACTAAGGTTGAGGTATGCTAGGATTTTATCGCTAGTCATACAGAGAGACTTGGGTTTACCTATTAACCTCTGGCCATCAATAAAGAAATCATCTTATGGTGTAGAAAATAACCAAGTGGGAAAATTCTTCCATTGTGTTTAAATACTTTATAAATATGAAATAGATATCTTAGTGAATGAGCTAAACTATGACTTCACTAGCTTGGTAGGGACTATTTGTCCATCCACATATATACAGGTTTAACATCAATTAGTACATGTGCAACTTTCACATCTACATTACTCTTGCGAAATAGTACACTAGAACATGAGCCAACAATTTTTTCCAAGCCTTAATTAGCTTGTATCTAGCTTTAACTTTATGATAATAGTAATAAGAAATGTGTATTAAATTTTAAAACTATTTCCCTGCACTTTATAGGATAATGATTATGTTTTAGCCCAACAGTCACACAACCTTTATAAACATAACAATAGGTCTAAGCATCTGATAATAACTCCTGATCTGATTCAAAAACATTTTCCTTAATAATATCTCTCACTTTTTTCATTAAAAAAAATGTAAGAGCATTTTAAACAGGCATATACAGAATGATTTGATATTAATTTGTTTACCCTAATGATAATAATAATAAAGCATTTAACAAGCACATACAAAATGATTTGATATTAATTCTATACCCCTAAATGATGATGATGATGATAATAACAATGATGATGATGATGATGATGATGATGATAATAATAATAATAATAATAAAAGCATTTAACAGGCACATACATAATGATTTGATATTACCTCATCTACCCCCAAAATAATAATAATAATTCTAACATGGATTAACTTTAAATGAATATATATGATAAAAAAAAAAAAACTTTTTTTTTTTCCTTTCTTTTTTTTTTTTTTAGATTAAATGTTCGAAATGAATAACAAAGAATAAAAATATACTTAAGTAGTCCTCCGGGAGTGTTTTTCAGACTTCTGGTTTCCATTTTTCCATTTTTTCCCTCTTTGGTTTGTTCATGTGCACACATGGCTTTATGTGAAAAGAGTTTCTGTGATACAAGTTCAATTCTTATGCCAGAATGTACAAAATTTTTATGCTGCTAAGATTTTCTCATTGTGGTTTCTGGTGATTACAGCTGAACAGAACTTGTTTTTAATATTTAAATATATAAGTATTTTGCAGTTCACTTAGTATTCAGATTTGACGCTTTATATACAAAATCAAAATCAAAAAATTATTATTATTATTTTGTAGTTTAGATTTTATCATTTGCCAGTTCCTGATAAATTAATGCAAGACAATTCATGGAGTTGATTAATTTTGGAGAGAACGATGTGCACCTAATTTAAACTTACTCAGGAGTCTTTTTTTTATTTTACTTATATCATTAAATTTGTCTAAGTTGGTTATTCAAGAGACAGACAGAATAAATAACAAATGATTTCTTTTCTCTCTTTTTTTCTTTTTATAACAAAAAAATATTTTTTCTTTAAACTTTTCAGCAAGGCTTCTGTATAAACCAATGGTGAGAGAGCTAGCAAAAAGAGATCAGCCAAATGAGATTCACCCAAAAGAGAGAGACCAACCCCCAACAAAAGAGCGAGCTCTTATATATTATCTGGCTTCCTTTATTCCCCCTCCCCCCAGTTGACCTTCCAAAACCCTTCCAAAACATTTACGTCTGGTCAGTGTTTTCATTGATTAATTGTCTATTGTTTCTTTTTCCTTTTTTGTTTTTTAAACTTATGCCCTTCTGAGTGACCATCTGCCAAACTCATGTCTGCCTTCTAATGGATAACCCCCATTATTTCTAAACTGAAATTCCTGTGTCACAGATATCACACATTTAGTTTAGTGATTTACTTTAGTAATTCTATGCTCGTGGAAATCCCCCCAAAGAATAAATGAAAGAAAATTATTTTTCCCCTTTTCTTTTTCTTTAATAACAATAAAAAGAATGTATAGCAACCCAACTTCAAACCTAAAATCTTGATCAAAAGTTTGGCTGCTATGAATAAACTATTAAAACAAATTACTTCTTTAAAGGAATTCCCCACGAGATGACACAGAATAATTATTATTTAATCATGAACCTTACAACTAAAATATACAACTAAATCAAATACATACACGCATGTCTCACATATTCAATTTTAATTAAACTGATTGTTTAATATTCTAATCCTTGATTTTTTTTTGTTACAATTTAATTTTATGAACTATTGAGTTCTAACTTGTCATTATAAAACTATGATTATCTAGTTTCACTCTCTAAATTAGTTTTATAAATCGCACATCCCCCTCCCTTCTTTCCAATCTCCAACTATTAAAGTGATGTATAAATATTGCTTATATAATAAATTATCTCTTTGGCAATTAAATTGTCATAAATGAAACAATTTTTTGGTTAGAAATCTTTTAAGAAAATGTTTAGATTGCCTACCAAGTAAAACGTATGCAATCCCTAAGAATATGGGTTCAAACCTAGCATTGGCTAGAGAGTTTGTCTATTGAAGAAAAAAAATACAACCTATGAGAAATTTTTTTACTAAACATTGTCTTACATAGCTAATTCTAAATTTAATGGAGCCATGGGCAAACCCAAGGGCTACAATATATATAGTCATGGTTTATAAGTTATTAGCCATTTAAGATAATCAAGTGGTATTTATTTTAATTTTGGGTTTTTGTAGATAAAAGTGAATACCTTTGGTAGAAATAACTTATTATTAAATGGAAATATGCCTATGTTTTTTTTAAAAAAAAGATTGTAATAATTGTATTTTGTCAGCTTTTACTTGTGTGTCAACAACAAATAGAATAATATAGAGACTGCAGACCACACATTAAGTTTGTAGAGATTAGGGATATATAATGAGTATAATAAGAAGGGATCAAAGTGAAATTGACTGAATAGTTAAAATTTTCAACTAGATTCTAAGAAATTCAAAAAACTTGCATATGTGAGATAGGTGGATAGAAAAGTTTGTGGTGAGATGTTGAGAAGAGAGGCTCAGATAATTTGAATTAAGCTTGGAGAGATCTTGATCCTTCTGTGGACTGTTAATAATTGAAAATTATGCTAATGATTTATATATATTGGCATGAATAATCATTGCAAATTCATCTTTGACTTATGTTTTTTATTTTTCTTATTTCTTTTTCTTTCTGGAGATAGGATAGCCTGACTATTTAAGAGTGACATCTAATAATGATGATAACAATAAATATTATCAATAACAATTATAATTATTGTAAAAAGATAAAAATTATATTACTTTAAATTCTTTAATTTTTTTAAATTAATGTTATTAATAATTACATTCCCAATTGTACACAAAAACTAGCAACATTATCTAGTGTCTGAACCTACCCTGACACCTCTCTGATGAGTGCCAAAGCATGAAACTATGGTCAGGGGTTGGGGAGGGGAAGTCCTGATGGAGATATTTTAAGTGCTGGCTCTGGCTAAGCATTTATCATAAAGCTGCAGAGGAATTAGCAATCCTCATTCTTTATAACTTGCAAGCTTAAGAGATAGGGTCATGTGATCTATGACTCTTATTTTGACTATTTATAGCATCATTATTGTCTTTTAATTATTTATTTCAAAGAAAGTAGATTTGATCAATTGAATCATGAATTATTTATGTAGATCAAATATGGCTGACAATTAGTATGTGTCTAGATTCACCAAGGAAATACTTGTTATGGTTATTCATGATACAAAGCTTACAGCCATTTACTATTGTCATGAATGACTTGTCATAAATAAACCAACCAATGTAGATTCATTTCAAATTTTACATATCTATCAATATGAAAAAGGAAATAGGGAAGTTATCTCACATTGACATCTCATCACAAATACGAATGTAATCAATAAAAAAAAACGTTATTTGCAAAACATTATTCCACCGAAACAAACAGACAAATTATGTGCACCAGAGGCCCAAGAATTAAATATTAAACTTAAGCTAATGATAAATCATAGTCTTTGGTATATACACATGAATGATCTGGGAAAAAAAAGAATACTAATTTGAATAATATTTGATTTAAATATCAGTTTGTGAAAGTTTTCAAAAGTAAGCAAATAAACAAACTTTCACGTCATATTATTTAATATTTAAAAGCTTGCTTTTAATAATAATAATAATAGATCATATATTTTTAGCTAGTATTGTAATGTTATATGGATATTTATTTTATCATATATTTTATGTAATCTATTTATTATTTATATGTATTGCTTATAGTACAACTAATTTTCTTAAAAACTTCTTTATTTCTTACAGTTTCGACTGTCCAGCAGTCTTCATCAGAGCTCTATTTTCCTTTCTGCTTTACTCTGATGAAGACTGCTGGACAGTCGAAAATGTAAGAAATCTTAAAGTTTTTAAGAAAGTTAGTTGCATTAAAGTGTATATGAATGAAGTACTATAAGCAATATATATGAAGATATGCAAAGAAAATGAAGGAGAAGAATAAGAGAGTATACTATTTATTATTTCAAATATCGTTAGATTTTTTTATTTTAAAAAATGTATTACTTTGATTTAAATTTTTTTGCATATTTTATATTTATATACACACACACATTTCTGGTTTAATTCAAGGATAAGATTATTTCGTAGAACTTATAGATATATCTGAATCACTGCTTCATAATCAAATAAAATATTTAGATATACCTTGAATCCAAGTCTAAAGCTGAGACAGTCTCTGCATGCAATTAGAGTGACATACTATGAATCATCCTCCTAAAATCACACACATTACACGTTCACTCAAGATATAGTCAAAATACTTGACTAGAAGGCAGCAAAAATGATCTGAAAAATATACAACTAAGAATATACTGTAAAATGTATAATATTCAATCTAAAGCTGAAGAACCAATGTAGATATGGCAGACACCATTATGGCTACATAAACTACAACAAAGTCAATCACATTCTACGAATGTTACAGAATGAGTTCAGTCTCATTTAGATCACTTAGGAACAAAGTCAGACATGTCCTCAGTAAACAATTTAACAATAAAAAACAATGTTTCATAGTATTTTTGTAGATGAATTCCTTATGCCAGAAAGCACTCTGCCTTCTTTAAAAATAAAACCTAAATGATATATCTTCTGGGGAAAATGTTAAATCCTTCGATCATGTAGAAGGGCCTTGTGACATATCAGCTAGTGTATCTATATGTCATGCTCTTGTCCTGAGGTCCATATCCAGAACATATAAATGTTAAAAATTTTCAGGACACAAAAAGATGTAGTATTTTTATTAGATAGATAACCATGGCCAATTTGGTTAGGCATTCAACTGTGATCAGTCAATAAAAGAGATATTTAGTTATTCCTACTTATAGAGTAATGATCTCAGATTAATCTGAATTGGTCAGAAGGCAATACTCTAATTATAAAAATAAATGTGATTATAATAAAATATGGATATCACTATTTAAGAAAAAGTATCATACTCCTACAGTTGCTAGACTATGGTAGTAACATTTATATCAAATGACCAAACAAATCTAGGTTATAAATCTACAAATATTTCTAATAAATGTAATTGTTTTTATATATACTTCGTGTGCCTATAACTTTTCAGATATACTAAATTAATACAATAAAAAAGCAAAATAGACAGATATGCTAACTCCATGGGCCCCATTCCACACACACACATATATATTAATGAAAATAAGTCATATATCACATGACCTATATAGCTTGCATTACCAATATGTAATAAATAAAGAGAATGCTAATAGCTCTGAACAAGCTTAATTTTTTTACTATGATATATATAATCACTGAAAGAAAAATTAATAAACAAACAATGAAACTTTAAATTTTATAGTGAACAATTAACCATTAAATACGTTCTCACTCTGCTCTCAGTGTTTGAACACCATATCAATACTTTCAGTACTGCATTAAATATTCATTGTATATATGCAAAAACTAAACTGAAATGTTGTTACAATTGTGAGTATAAACAGAAATTCTAGCAATGGTTTTATTAAATAATATTAGCTCTTTTTTTTTTCTTATTGCAATATTTATCTTTTTTTTAAAAAAAAAAACCAAACTAAAATTATTTATTGAAATGTCTTTGCTGTGTTGTATTGATTTATACATACAGTTAACGATAATAAATATCTCTTACTCAAGTCAGATAGATATCATTTGATAAGAATAATAATCAACTAGACAGAATAAATATTAATAACATAATTTGCGATCTTAATTCAAGTTTATAATAAAGATAACTTATTAAATAGGAAAATCATATTATTTAAAAAAAATTATCAGTTTATAAATATTTCTAATTTATATTGCTCAAACTCAATTATACGGCCATTTATAATTTTTTTTCCTTCGACATATATTTCTTAACATTTCTTTTATTATATTTGTTATTTCTGAATGTATATTGGTGATAATAATAGCTAATAGTAATTGGGAAAAAATAGTTAATGGAAATTCTTCTTCTTTGTTGGGCAAATTTTGGTGGTAATTTAGTATGTGATATCCGCCACTTCGGATTTCAAAAATGACCAAAAACATCATCTATCTGATGTCTAATTTTATTAGGATGACAAATGATGATCCACGAAGAAGGCCGTTTTACAATTGATACAAGTAAAAGCACATATTTATCAACATCTATAACAATAGATCTATGGTATATAGAGCAAATTGTCAATCTGAAGGCCCCATCTGCATGAATCTACAGCACAGTGGCTATCTCATTCTTGTCTCAAAATTTAAATTCTTTAATTAATTTTCAAGTAATTTAAAATTGACTTAAAATTCTTTATGTGCATTCAGAATGTTTATTGAAAAACTGTAAAGCACAAACATACTTTTTTAAAAAACACACACATTTAGACTGATTAATCATTATAATCAAAGATTTGATTAACATTCCAGCTTACAAACACAAAAATCCTGTTTACAAAAATACACCTGAAATTATAAGCAAAAATAAATTAAAACGATGTTTTCATTTTGATAATACTATAATTAGAAATAGAAAAAAATATTCCACCAATTAAAAATTACAAAAACATATAATTTTATAAAATGTATATAGTGGAACTTTATATTGGCTGTCTGCTGTATATATAATAACAAATAGTCACTTGTAAATAAGTATGTTCATTTGAACTCCGAAAAAAAAAAGAGTGAGCAAGACAGAAGCAAAGAAAGAAGAGAGAGAGAGAAAACTGCTATAGATTTAGAGAGAAGACTACTCTAGATTTTTGTGATGACTATATAAACTACTCTGTGAATCACAAATACATTCACATAGAGAATATACCGGTCCATTTTTCTGTTTACTTGCTATGGCTAATAGTAATGAAAAAAAAGTACTTGAATTTATCAATCTTGTCATTTTAAATAGAAAAATTGATAGAAGTAAAATTCCTGTAAATTTTTTAAAATTATATTTATACATTTTTTATTTATTTTCGCTTTAGTAGAATTCATTCATAAATAGCCAATAAGAGTGTTAAATTATATTTGCTCCGTTTCTTTTTTAACATAACTTCTCTTTGCTTTTTCAAATCAGATAATATGAATGGTAAAGTACAAACAAGGCTAAAGACATCACTAATTCTCATCTGTCCCCATTTTAGGTCAGATAGTCACCAAGTTAGTCACAGTTCGTTTTTTTCTTAATTATTATTAAAAATATGTCACCAATGTACAAAACAATCTGCACAAATGTGTGAAATATCTGGTTAAGTTTCCATTGGTACCTACCTCAATACTTTTACTATCACCATAAAGTAGTCCTATGAACATTGAACCCGAAAGTATGTTTCAAATTTAATCTATAATTTTATTTGATCATCGTTAGATTATTTACTTCAATTCTTGTTTTAAAAATTAATAACTATTTTTTTTGACAGTTTCGATTGCCCCAATAATCTTCTTCAGAACTTCAGATTGCTGGGGCTATTGAAACTGTCAAAAAAGAGGGTTATGAATAAAGTATTGTGAAACAGTAATAAAGAGCATAGATGATTTAATATTATATTATATGGATTTGTCAATGCAATAGGAATTTTTATAGTTATTATGGATTAACATTTGTTTATTACATATTTTTAAATTCAGATATTCATCTTTATTATAATTGATTCATCACAAATTATTGTTTGTTTTATTTTCATTCATATCATATTTAGAAAATAGACAATTGATATTGCTGAATCTTATTGCCAAATTTATACATTATCTTGTTCATTTCCATGTTCATTCACACACTTTTTGAACACTAATTTGTCATTTTGCATTTTTCTGATTACCAATGTTAAGTTATAATAGGATTTTTGAATTAAAATACCACATGCCTGTTAGGGATTATTTTGGTATAAATTGTAGAATTTATTTACAAATGAAGGAAAATTTATATTCCAATTAAATCTGCAAACTTTTGGGTTTTGAGATAATATATGTTTTTCTAAATCAATGAACTTATTGATTAACATACTCTAAGTAATCACTGTTATTATGTGCATGAGGATATCCTTGTGACAACAGTTTTTTATACTTCAAACTCAAAAGACTTGTATCCATATTCCCTGATGGGCTCATAACTTATAGGACGCTGTTACTAAGAAGCAGGAAGGGCAACTGAACATTGAGTAAATGTTTGACTACCTCCATTGATTAAAGTCAATTCTCCTGACCTCTGAAAGGATAGGAGATTATGAGGCACTCCAGGCCTTCGGTTTGGACAGATCTAGTCACTACAGACTTGAAGGGGCCCAATTTATATTTCTGATTATTTGTATTATATAATTCTATTATACAAAAATGTAAATAATTGCTTGCAGATTTACAATCAGGTATGTTTGTACTAACATGAAGTGTGATCATGACCCTCAGGAGTCGGAGTGAAGACACTGTGGGTCATGACAAAATTCAAGTTGTAATTTATTAAGCAGGCTGCCTTGATAGGTTCCTGTAGATTGTACTTATTATTTGACCAGGGTTATCAAATGATGATTGTTGTACCCAGAAAAATTACATGTGAAATATTGATAATGTTAAATATGGTAATCACTATGATTGTTTGTCAGTTGTATTATGTATAGGTGAAAATGGGGAGGTAGAATAAGTGTAACTTAGACATTATTGCAATCTAATAATATTGACGATAGGCAAAGAGGGCACAAATAAAAGTTGTTTTGAAAGAAGAAAGTACTGTATATTTGGCTACTTGAAATGAACTTTTTATATTTAGGGATGTATTGTTTATTATATTTTTAATGACGATGACTATGCAATAATAAAAATCCAACATATTGTTTAATAAAAATGTTATATTTAGCTCACTGTGTAATTTTCTCAGCTCTCTGGGAGTGAATTGGTGGTTTTAATTGCAACCCTTAAGAACTATCCATTCTAATTTACATTTATATAAGAAAGTTAAATGATTTTCTACTTTGGCCAGTTTTAGACATAATTTTTCATAATATCTAAAACTTAATATAGTATTGGGTCCATACTGAATACATAATGTTTTCCTTAAAATTTGCGATGATAGTATTTTAGTTGTATTTATAGGATTCAGAAAAATTAAACTTTATTTAAATTTTCCAATTAGATTCAAGGTTTCAGAGATATTATTCTCATTTCTCCTTCAAGTGATGCTGGCCTGACCAGTGACAGTACTAGCATGAGAATCAATCTGGATGTTAGATTCTTGAATATTGAATTTTAAGATAATGCTCTAACCCACTGAGCCATCCTGCCAAAGACAATAGTCAGTAGAAATTTCTTATACTTATCTATGAGGTTTCTCCTGATTTCTTCACTTTTTCCTAAGAGCAAAGTTGATTAGTGGTTTCCATACATTATATACAATCATACTAGGTTATCTTATGAATTATTTGACATCGCCATGTGAAAAAATTCTTTGAATTTTCTTCTTTGTACCTTTTCCTCTCTATCCAATATTTTGGTATTTTCCCAATTAAACATAAGTTCATTTGTGCATACATGGTCTGCTACCTTAGACACATCTGTTTTCTCTCTTCTAATCATCAGTTTGTGCTCTTGCAATCATTTTTCAATAGGGCAACTAGTCCCATCAATATACCTTCTACCATATTCACATGGTATTTTATAATGCAGTTTTTGCTTTTCAGCATTTCTAGTTCAGGTTTTGTTGACATTAGAATTTTTCATAGTGTAGTATGGCTCGGGAAAGCTGTTCTGATGATATACTGATTGCAGATTTCCCTTAATTTGTCTGCTATTTTTGGTATATATGGATACTACAGTACCAATAATTGTTTTTATGTTTCTTTTTGTTGTCTGTTTAAGGTTTTTTCAATAACAGCTGATGGATAATCATTTTTCATAAGAGTTTGTTCTATATAGATTTTTTCTTTTTTAAAATCACTAGTTTCTGAACAAACTTCTTTTGCTCTGTTCTATAGTGATAGTAAAACTCCCATGTTTTGTGTTTCTGGTGCGATTGGGTGCATATGCTAAGTATTTTCCTGTATGTGTGGGTTTTCTATAAACTGTAGTTTTGATTTTGTCATAAGAGAGTTTTGTAACAAGAATATCTAATAATGTCAATTTTTGTTCTCTATTGTAAATTTAATTGAAAGGTATATGTTGTTGATGTGTTTCCAGAAAGTTTGTAGTAGTGTTCCACTATGTGGCCATACAACAAATGTATCAACAACATAGCAAAACAAAACTTTAGATGGATATGGAGTAATCTTTATGGCTGTGGTTTCTTCACTCCATTTAAGGAGAAGCTACAGTACATCACATCACTTTGTTCGCGATTTTGATTACGTTAAAAAATGAATGGGGTCAACACATTTAGATCTAAAAAGATTCGGAGAAAAAAAACCATTTTATTACTTTTACTTTAAATTTGAAAAAATGTGAAAATATTTTACTGAGTTTACTTTTTTGTTTTATTGGAATCATTTGACAGGTTTATAGAACACGATACCATAGTATACCGTTACCATTTTATTTGACTTTAAATATTATTCCCACCTATATATAATGTATAGGGGGTTTGAATTCAGACTTTCATACGACTCTCAACTATTTATACTATCTCATACTGCTGACACTTGTCGAAAAGATAAATAATCACAAATATTCACATTTCATGCTAAAACAGCACTCATCAGTTAGTCCAGATTATCATGTCCACACATATTGTAACAGTCATATCTGAACATTCATGCAACAAAATCCAGAGTTTTGGTAAATTATACCGAGGCTGATCTAGATGAGGGTTTGAGACCAAATCTGACTGCACCTCAGCTCCTCCTCCAACCCTCCCTGACTTACTACCTTATGAATGACATATATGAGGTCACACTCGTAATCTCTTAATTTCCGCACTGGCAGTAGCAAAGGGTAAAGCGAGTGACTCGGGGATAATTAACTAATTGTTTTAGAACTTAACTAAACACACTCACGTAACTTATGGCTGATTATCCAATGCATATGTTAATAATTATGGATGGTGATTTAATATAAATAAAGTGAATAATACTACAGACATTAATATGTTTTTAAATTATTTAATATCAACAAAACACAAACAATAACAATTAAACGTACTGCATCTTCCACTCGCAGGTGGGATGGTTAAAATACGAACTACACATTCTGTAATCAATTGTACTTAACAATCATCATTTATTATAGTGATTATACATTATTAATTATTTTTGCGTCTACAATGATGCCTAAATTATGCTCTGCCATTCCTACTCAGTTTGTTAAGGGTTAAATTTTAAGAGAGTGACAACTTTATACAATGTGTACTTAAATTTATCATTACGTGATGAACAGTCAATGTGCTCTTTATGTAGGTATTCTTAGATAAACTAGATCTTAGGTTCAGATCAATGCTGAACAATTAATATAACAGCAGATGAACTGGCATTTTGTAGCATAACTTCGGAGGCTACGGCGCTATGCAAATTACATCAGAGGTGCGGCTTGAATGTGCTTTTACTCATGAGATTCAGCAATGTTTACTCGGTTCTCAGATACTGGTTGCCTGCTCTATGTGAACTTTTAGTTCGGATGGTCGAACAGCCATAATATACGATGCTGGATTCCGGTGTTCCAGTTTTGGAGGAGGTAATGGGAATGACCCTTAAAATCATTATCCCATTCAAGAGAGGGCTGTCCGAACTAGGGATGATAAGATGGTCCTTAAAACCTAATCTTATCTTAATAATTATATGATAGCAAGCGGAATGCACCTCAGTGCTTCATAAAAACTCATTCACAACACTTTCTAAATATTAATTATTACAATTAGTAAAGCGCGAAATCTATAGTTTCTTCTGCAAACTACCCTACGCCAGTTAGTTAAATAAACACTGAAATTGTGCTAAAGAGGACTTTATTAAAATTGATCTAGTTTATTAATTAACTACATATTCTATGAAAATACATTAATGGGGTCTAAAGCATATTTGGGGCTTAAACTTGGCTAACTACTGAATATGCCTTAAATTATCACTGTCTCTTATTTAACTAAACAAACCTTTTAATAAGCAACATATGTGATATTAAGCTAAACATAGCAGCTCAACTAATACATCAAAGTAGGTTTCAGACCAGAGATCATCTATAGATATGCCAAACAGCATACATTAATTTACTTGAGAACAAAAACGTCTCTTTAAGTTTATAATAATTAATAATCTCTGCTCTGAAGGCATAGCATAAATCAATAAATGCATTTTAACAATATATATATATAGATGCAAAAGTATAGATGTAAATAGAGAAAATAATAAGGCAAATAAGCTTTTATAAGTTGAATTTAAAAAGATTTAAGAATTTGAGATCGGGCAGGATTTACATTTTAACTTTTAAAATATTTTAAAATTATACAGGTTGAGATACATTTATCTAATACAGTTAATTAATTTAAGAGAGAATACACTTTTTTTTTAACATAGTTTGATTAATTTATAAGATTGGAATTTAAGAGTTTGTGCACATTATTTATATTATATAGCTAGCTTTAGGAAAGATTTATAGATTTCTATAGCTTTTAGATTTAGCTTGGTTTGAGAAGTTGTTACCGATTATTTATCTGAAGGCTTGCAGCTTGATAGTATGAAACACACACGCATGGACTGATTTATCTGAGCTGGTTCATCTATGGGCTATTCTTTCAGTTAGGCAGTGGTTTGGGGTCTTCGGTCTCCATAACAGTTCTCGCCGCCGGGAAGATGGCAATGACGTTTTTCTAGCCACTTATCTGCATGATAAGAAACTGGGCAAACTGCCTGGGTATAAGTTGACACATGAGTAAAAAAATGGATGATGATTTCTTTTCAAGTGGCCTTTTTTCAGCTCATTCACAATCTTTATTTTTAGACTTTAAAACTTAAGAAGTCTTAATTGCATCAACTTCAAACGAATCGGTTAGATTGATTTCAGGCTTAATTGTTCCTTTTTATTTCACAAGATTCAAGTTCAGTTGAATTTTATTGCAGGTTTAATTGTCCAACTTTTATTTTATAAGAATCATAAAGTCTGGATTTATGCAGGTGGTATCCCGTAAGATTTACAAAGTTTTTTTACTTTAAACAGTGAATTTCTTTTTCTTTTCTTTTCTTGAAAGAGATTTAAGCTGCTAACATTTAAACATGTACTTGAGAACTACATTTGTTTTTAATAGCTATACATAATTAAGTAATTCAGTAAAAATAACTTCAAAGACGGTTTGAAATAATTTAGAGAATTCTGTTCTTATATAATACAATTTCCACAGCTTAAAACCAATTTAAAATCATAAGATAAATATTTATGAAATTATGAGGTGTGTACATTATATAATGATAATATCAATCAGATGTGAATATACAATTTTTAACAAATAAAAATATTACAAAATGTGTATACAATCATAGCAGATGTGTGTGCATATACAATTACACACATATACACTTAAATATAAGCTTTTATATATGTTAAATTCCCAAGTATATTGTTATATATATGTGTACCTCTAGGGTTTGAATTAGGGAAATGAAGACTACTATTTTATATCGTAGGTGAAACGTATGATGACCAAATCATACTGTTTCAATATATACAATCAATGCTCAGCTTATATTAAGATAGCCAATCTTCATACTTTTTAATGGACAGGCTTCAATCCACTCCACCCCACAATTCTTCAGCTATTCATTTCATTGAAAATCTGATGGAACTCTCAAATCCCACATTGGTGCCAACCTTCTCATCCTAACCATGTTAGTCACCCTGACTCCTCATGTACAGGACAATCCATTTACACACATATATGAGGGATGGGCAGGCCTTACAACACTATATTTTAATATATGAATTTTTTTCTATAGTACAGGCTTTTTCATAACTGCATTCCAATATGTAGGGGATTTGAACCCAGACTTTCATATGACTCTCAACTATCCACGCTATCTCATATTGCTGACACCTTTGATCACACACATGTCGAAAAGTAGAGTTCAATTGCAAATTGAATTCTAATGTAATATTATATTTATTTATTTTACCCTTAGTTTACAATAAATTTTTATTAGTATAGATTTTAGCAACAACAAAAAAAAAATTGAATAATTTAAAGTATAGAAAATTATATGTAAATTGTTCGCATGCCAATAAAAAATTTGAACGTGCCACCTCTGGCATGCATGCCATAGGTTCGCCGTCACTGGACATATAATTACAAGTAAAATGCAATCACCACAAATGTTAAGACAAATATTATAGAACTTTTTTTCTTTTTGAATTAAAACAATATTTTATGCCAGTATGTTTATTTTTATTTCAAAATTATAAAACTTCTATATGCGATAATAATTTTACCTGTTTTTATCCCTAACATTTTTACTATATATATATTGTAATGGTCAAGTTTTGTACATTCGCATAACATAATCTAGAATCCCGGCAAAGAGATGAAAGCAGACCAGACCCAGAGTGTGACATCTCGAATCCGACCACACTTCAACTCGTTTGCCAGTACTCCATAATTCAAGACTCTACATATGACCACACTTTAAGTTACACGTAGTATATCCATTTTTCACGACTGGAATATGGCAAGGAGAAACAGGAGCCTCAGGACTTAAAAATATATATATATTAACTAAATTGCTACCAGCACGAAATTAAAGATAACATTCAGAAATTATAATCAATGCATATATATATATATAACTAAGACTGAATTGGATTGAAATAGGAATGAGAAATCACATGAAAACAGAATAAATTTAACATATTTATTAAATAAATAAAACAAATTAGTGTGGGAAAAGCACACTGGCTTTATAACATGAGGATTAGCATATCTCCTCATTAAAAGTTTATTATATGAGTGGACATATTTAAAGAAATCACTAAGTGGTGCCTATTTTAGGTTATGCCAATTTCTATTGAAAGTGGTAGCTACTATTATAAGAATGCAGTACCAGTCTTAAGCAAAAATATTTATTGCGACATTATTATTTTAATAAAGTATGAGCATATAACTCAGCTCAGGGTAGAGATAAAACCCAGAAACCAAAGATATAAATTTCAGTTTAATACTGAATACTTAAATTATGGGACTTAGAATTGGCTATACAAGATCACCGACACACTGCAGTACCGGCAAATTACAATAACAGAGCAGCGTGTGGATAGATTAGAGTCAAGGGTTTTCATGACAAACACCGGTACCCTCAAACTGAGCATCATGTTGCTAAAAGGTCGGGGTGGCTGACACAACTGCCTGGAATTATACATCAGGTCTTACTAGTGTCCACCCCAAAAGAAGGTAAGATGGGATGATCTTTCCCGAGGTCCCATCTTAAGGAGAAGAGGCAGCAAAACATTAAACATTGAACGTGAATTTAATATATCTAATCCGCCAAGTGAAAGTATGACATTAATTATTACAAAAATATGGGGCAATAACAATGCTATATAATCAAGCGAGATTAGGGGGATAAATAAAATATAATAAAACTCTGGTTTATAGGTTTCAATCTATACATAAAATTATTACGAAGAAGGGGAAAGTATATTTGAACAACTGGCCAAATAATTACTGAATATATTTTTTATATTTCTAAGACTAGTACATTACTCTATTCAGAAATCTCAATAAGATGGAATTTAATAGTAAGCCACTATACATTTTAAATTAAATAAGAATTATAGGAATTCAAACCAGTGAGCATGGAGAATGTCATTAAGAAACAATTATGGAGAAGATATTCGCAATTATATCTCCGAATATTTATTATGTTTAAATGCTCGCTGCTTCGAAGCATTAGCATATAAATAAAAATAACAGTAAAGAAATATTATAGGCACAAACGCAGTGATAGGCAAAAGAAATTAGGGTAAACATGAACTTACCAGGTCACGACAAAATTTTGTAGTTCAAATTTTTTTCACCAGAGTGTTTCTTGTCGAATTATTTAAAAATTTTGTGAAATATCAAATACACGGTGGAATAAAATTATATTATAAAAAAAATAATTAATAACAAATAATTATATTATAAAAAATATCTGATAAAAAATAATTTATTAAAATAATAATAAAATAAATGGCCCGGATATTACGCAGTCAACATTTTATGCATATTCCATAATAAGTTCATTCATAATTACTGTCCATTGTAGTTTTCACTTATAATAGTGATAAAATTCGCAAAGACGGTATCAGTCATGTAGAGAATCCTAAAGGCGAATTCCTGTAGGTAGGATTCGAATAAAGTACTGCTGGTGCCACACTGATATGTGAGCTTGCATTTAGCTCTCATCCACATTTTGTGTGTGGATATCAGGGTCTTGAGGATCAACAGCATATAACACTTTATTCTCTGGCATTACAACTATATTACCATTTACAGGATTCATTTTATGGACTATGTCTGAAAACTGAAAAACTCTTAGAAAGCCATGTCTTACAATTTTGAAAAACTTATAAAAAGTGCCCCAAGACAATGTAACAATTTCACACTACCAGCAATACTTTATTCCAATCCTACCTATAAGAATTTGCTTTGCGAATTTTATCATAATGCACAGTAATTCGACAAGAAACTCTGGAGAGAAAAATTTGAAACAAAATTCAAATTTTGTTGTGACCTGGTAACTTCATGTTTACCATTTGGGTAGGTTATATTTAGTTTAATTAAGATGTTTGTAAAGATATAGGCAAGTTACTTTAACAAGAATTTATAATAAAACATTTATAGGATTTAAGAAATTACACGAGTTCATAGTTTGCTAGCTTTAAACTTTTAAGTAGAAAATTTGGATTTAGAAATAGTTCATTAACACAGAGCTCTGCAGTTATAGGTTGGCATTACTGATTACTTGCTGGACTGGATAAACAGGTGTTACTTTCAGGTGTTGTGGTGGCCTTGGCAGCTCTGGTGGTTGAAGCATCAGTTAGCAGTGGTCATACCATTCTTTCTGTGGGTTTAGAAACAGCCATCATCTTTCTCCTGTCAGATTTTTCAAAGATCGATCTGATGTGGATTGAGCATAGTGATGCTCTTCTAAAATTAATGACTTCCCCCTCAAGCTCGAAATATACCCTATTTATATTTTTATTTCAAGTACTAAACTAGAAAGGAACTTGTTTCACCTGGAAGCCCATTAACTCCCAAAATATCACACTAAATTGTAATATTTCCCAATTTGATCAAACTACTTTTGTTCAGGCCTGTGCGGCACCTTAGATCCTCTTACTAAGTGTCAAATGGTTTCACCTCAGCAATTTTAATGATTACATTTTTGCTATAAACAAATTTGAGTATAGCAATTATCAACTTTGATTTAACCACAGGTGTGGTAGACTTAAATGCAAATCTGTTTACGACTCACTTTTTGTTTTTAACTAATTTAATTAAAAACTTTTTGCTCTTTTGCAAAACAAAATCACACCACTCTCTATATTATTATATCGGGTGAATCATATATCCACATACGAATTTATATTTACTAAATTTAATAAATTGACAATCATACTATTTAAAATTATAACATAAATCATTTCTTTATAAAATATAAAATTTCAAATATTATACTCGCTGGAACAACTACTAGCCTATGTATGTACAACGTTTATTCTTATGTACATATATAATGCTGTGCACCCAGCCGTGATAGAAAAGTTTATACATTTATTTATTGAAATGAATAGTTTAATAGGGTTTGAACCCAGTACAGATAGGTTTGGTAGTTAAACTAAAATGTGCAATGAGAAGGGCTTGAACCTGAGCATTGCAATATATTTTAAATTTTATTGATTTTAGATGAGAAATCATAATTGGATCGAGGTTATTAATTCTGTGCGCTCATCTTTGCTGAAATAGTTATTTGTTTGTACTGTTGTAATTGTAACATATTAAATACCAATTCTATAGATTGGGAAAATGTAAATTTTATGCAGTGTAAAAATATATGTGAACTGAGACACATAATAAATTTAGACAGTTCTGAATAAAAGAAAAATATTGTGACATAGAGCTTTACTTTGTAGTAGAATAATATACTTTGAATGGAAAAAGCACAGTTAGTGGAATGTAATTCTAACTAAATCACAAAATGAAAAATTACAGCCAAGCATTGGTGGTTAAGTGGGCAGAACAGCTGCCTTACAAGCAGTTGTCCCGGGTTAGTGAACCTATGACACATGGGAAAAAAAAGAAAAATTACTTGCTTATGGAATTTAACTTAGTTTTAAAATTTTTACATTTTATTACATTAATTCTTTTATCTAAAGCAATCATAACTTAAAATAAATTCCACTGATCATTTTTATGATGCATAAATTTCATTTTAAAAATTAATATCCATACCTCAAATTTAAACAAAAAAAAATTTCAGGTAGAGAACTTTATAGAAGCAGCTTATATCCCATTCATATCTCATAATATCCAAACAATTTACAAGTTGTTCAAATTATTTTGTACAATTCCTCAAGTTACTTTCTATATTAATAATTTGTGTATGATCTTTATGTAGATGTACGTACCTATTTGTGATATCCAAGTGTTGGAATATATTTATTATTGTTACAATTAAAATAAATGTTTAGAATTTGTCAGACCAGTTTTTCCATCTTTAAATCCTTTCCATGCTCTCAAATTATGTGTATGTCTGACTAATCTGGGAATAAATCTTACCTGTGTATTGAAGTTAGTTCATTGCATATATCATCAATGCAGTCAACACTGGATCAAGATAAATAACACTAGTCCATCAAAATAGAATTAGAGCAAACAACATAGCATTGGGGTAGTTTTCCATTTGGCATATTTTGGGTCAAGATAGTTCTGAGAAATTTTCATTGATAGAGCTCAAAAAATGCAATTAGATTAATAAATTTAGAATAAAGTTATTTCACACACCTATGCACACATATACAAGCTAGTAGGTCAAACATTTATTATCAATTTTGATATAAAAAATGCCTCCAAATGACCTTTGTATAAGACGAGTAGAAAAATTGTGTTAATAACATTGATGATAAATCAAAGACATTATTATTAGGTTTTTTTCTTAGGGGTGGGAGGAGTGTCAAGATTTCTAATACACTATATGAATCATCTGATTAAGTTAAATAATTTTACTTTTGGGAAATGTATATATTCAAGCACAAGTGCGTGTGCGGCACAACTGCTCCCAAAAGCTGTAATACAAATACAAATAGCATATTTGCATAAATTTTAAATGTAAGCAAGCTATGATTATGAAGGCAAGATCCTTTGAAAGCGCTCTGCTGTTTTAATATTTTTAGTTAGCTATTTGTATTACAGCTTTTGGGAGCAGTTGCACTGCACATGCACTTGTGCTTGACTATATGAATCACAAAATATTGTTGATGTCACTTATGAAAAACTAATCACAAAACAATAATTTCTTTAGTCCAGTATTGTCTAAGCATATAACTAGACTAGATTTAAAAAATAGAAAGCAATTTAAAACTGAAGGGCATAAGAAAATAGGATGTAGTTCTTCAGGATCTAAGAAAGCAGTATATGGAAATTTCATGAAAAAAGTTCTTGAAAAATTTTAATGGAGAGAGGTAGATGAGAAATTGAGGCAACAACTTCTAGTTGATACAGATTTCACATATTCAGACACAATAAGAAAAGGTTTAGTATATGAGTAAGTGTTAAAACTGTAAGGAATTCAAAAATAATCATTTGTCAGAAAAACAGTGAGAGAAAAAAAAACATAAGGAAAATCTGGAGGAAAAAAGATTTTGATGTTAATAAGCATAAATGTTAGATAAATGAAAAACATTTAATTCATAGTTGTGAATGGAAAATTGTAAGATGCGAGATCTTAAAAATAAAGGGCACTTGGTAAAGGTTTGTTGAAGGGCAGATAATGATGATAAAAAATCAATTAGACCTAATGGCCAAAATATGAATTTTTTTTGCAGAAGTTATTTAAATCAGTATATACAATTAATCCATGTAAAACTGAAATGACCGTGGAGATAGTAGATTCAGAATATCACTGTTATTGAACCAAGACTGGGAACACATATCATCTAAATATAATAATCCATTGCAGATTAAAAGAAAATGAATCTTTGAGCAAGTAATGTAAATGGAAATTCAATACATATGATTAGAGTGGTAAAAGTTACTACTAGATTATTCACTGAGACATCAGAATAACATTTTTATACTGTAAAGAGGAAAATTCAATTGATATTAGGACAATAATAATTTGGACCTTTAGGAATTGAGATGAATGTAAGAAAGCAAATTTTCCAAAAAAACAAATAAAAGATTGTTCCCTTAATTTAAATCCAAAGATGGAAAATTCAAGTTGTTAAAATTTTGATTACAAAAAAATGCAAAACCTGTTATTTGTAAGCTTTAAAAAGTATCATGTGACCAAAGAGCAAAAGCAAAGAAGAAAATTCAACATTTTGTTGCTAACTGTGTATTAATAACAGACAAATTTGAATTACTCCAACTGTTGTTATTATCATATCAAACAATTTGATATGCATTTATGGTAATTAGTGCATATCCACGAATAAAGATCTATATAAAAGTGCATATCTTGTACTAAATGTTAGAGAAGTGTTAGGATCAATGCAAAAATATTCACATTTTGTAAAATTGGATATGAAGATTTCAGCAAAAGCCTTAACAATTACCACTCGCATGGGATTTTTGGAATATAATCATCAATGTTGAAAATAGATTGAAGTTTATGCATCTTATCTAAGGAATAGAGGAAGTTCCATCCTATTATGATGATATACTGATTGTCACAGATTCTAAGTAAGCTCTTGAAATGAGGGTAATGAGTTTATGTAACTGATTAAATAATTTTGGAATGATTTAATTCTGAAACTATAACTGGGAGGAAGAAATAATTTTTTTAGATCATAATATATCAGGAAAAGAAAAATGTCCTATACTTGAAAAAATGAGATCGATTAAAGAAGCATCTATATTACCAATGTTAACTTCAAGCTTCTTTACGAGTGTTTTTTAAAGGGAAAGGTTCATGCAGCACATCCAATAATGATGTTCTTTGAAAGAATCTGAGATGGAAGAGGAGAAAAGAGCAAGAGAAACATTTAAATAATCTAAAGCCCTACTAACACTTGATAAATATTAATATAATATGGGTGATTTAAAAGTATTGTTAATTATTTATGTCTCTGAATATAAAATAAGATCAATGATCAGCCAAACAATTGAAAGTGAAAAATGCGTACACTTTCATATGTCATACAATATTAAGAGCTGAAAGAAATTACAAGCTGCATAGCAAAGAAGTCCTGGCAATTATGTTTACAGTAAAGAAGTTTCATCTGCATCTACATGGGTGATTTTCTAGGATGACCATTGACTATAAACTATTTTTAGGAATCTTACCTGATAATCTAATCCCATAAATGCAGCATTTGTATATTTATCTGCATACATTTTGAACAAACTTATCAAAAGAGAAGTTTTCTTCAACATATGAAACCACTGAACATCACATGATCACCATTTTCTATATGCTTGCTCATAACTTATTAAACAGGCAAAACTCTCCATACAGTGGAGATAAAAGGTGGCTGCTGGAGGGTTGCATTAGATCCTAAAATCTAGTTGCAGTGCTTTCAGATCCAAGGCTCCTCACTGATGAAGACCAAAAGCCAGAAACTAGTCTGGGGATATTGGATGAGTAGGCACTAGATAGCGATTTTATGCACAACCCTTCTAGCATTCATTGATTATTCTGGCTTGCACTGAGTGGTACTACTGTATGGAGAGTTTTGCCTGTTTCTTCAGCATGATGATCTGCTAGTATGGTTACTAAAATGGAATCTCACATGAATTAATTATATAAATACATTAAATTTATAGACATTCAACAGCAAAGCTGTGTCAGAGTAGATACAGAGAGGTAAAGAATACCAAATTCAGAAAATGAATTTATGAAGGATTGCTATCGCAAAGATCCAAAAATTATGTGTTTTCATTCTGGAATAATTGAGAATGGCTATTGATTTGAAAGAATTTATTCTAATGGAAAACAAACCAGTTTTTCTATTTCAGGGTAGGCAAGAAGTATTAAAATTAATACCCCAGAGACATTCTGACACCATACTAAATCACTGGCCCATGAATAGATGTGGTGAATGAAAAATGATAATATTGAAAAAAATATTTAAAGTTGTGAGGTAGTCTTGCACTGGTGGTTGAGAGGTCAGCGCGACTGCCTTGCACTTGCAGGCAATTGCCCAGGTTGCGGGTTCGTGTCCCGGCCGATGCTATGACACTTAAAAAAAAAAAAGTTGTGAGATATGACATAAAGCAAACCTACTAAAAAAGTTTTATAGCATGGCCTGCAAAAGCCAGACTACAATAAAGAGTTCATGTGGATTATGCACAACCTATAAATAGTTATTTTTTTTTCTAGTGGTTATTTATGCATATTCTAAAAGATAAGTATATGATCATGAAGAATATAGAATCAGTAAGACATACTAATAAGCTGAAATGCCTACTTATCATAATGGAACTAGATTTATATCCAGAACTTTTAAAAATCCCATGTAGGTGGTATTAAACATATAAAAACTCCACATCGCACAGAATCAAATTGTTTGGCTGAAAAAGCGATTAACTAAAACAGAATCTTAATAAATTGATGTTATACAGACTTACATAAACACTGTATATGGCAATAGTACAGCAACATGCAAAACCATTTTCTGCAACAGGCAAATCACCAGTAAACAATATATGATCACCATTCCCTATGCTTACATAAGCTAGAAATTAGTCTGTGTTTATTGGATGAGTAGGTACTAAATAGGATTATATATACAAACCTTCTTACATCTATTAATTACTCTGGCTTGCACTGGATGGCGCTACTATTTGGAGAGTATTGCAAATCACCATCTAATTTATTGATGGGTAGGAAGTTAAGGACAAAACTGGAACTTTTACTTCCTAATAAAAGTAATGATCAAAGGTATTCAGAAATTAATTCTAGTAATAAAAAATAAAAATATGCAATAGGAGGTAAAATTTGGTTTGAAATATTTTATTGAAAACATGGATAAAAGTTAACTTTAATAAAATTCTATGTAAAGTAAACATTAAAATGGAAGATATTTGTATCTTAACTGATCTTATAGATCATGTGAGATAATACAGTAACATTGATATCATATAGAAATATAAAAATTAAGATAGCACTATTATTGATATCATGTAGAAGAAAATTTCCTGCAAGAAAAAACAACAAGGATGCTGAAGATACAAGAAGACACTAATAGTTCAGTGCGAGATTGATGCAGAAAACTCAAGAGACAAAGTCTGTAAAGATAACCTACAAGAAAGCTATGCATGATCAGGATGATCCAGTCAGAAAAAAAGAAAACCATCAAACACCTTCAAGATTATATATGGGATAAAATGTAGTGATCAAGCTAAAATCCAAGTTCTGGAATAAAGAGGAGATATGTGCAATTAGATTTGGTTAATATATTTTCAGTCACAGACTGAGTTTAAGAAACTTATATCTATGTAGTATATATTTTATCACATAATTTCAGTCTATGCCTGACATCTATTAGTTACTACTGTTTACAATAGATGGGTAAATTTAGAGTGGGGAATGTAAAATAAAGTGGCTAACAGGTTTATCTGCGCATAATTGCTGAGATATTCTTGACTTCGTTTAAGGAAAAGCCATAATACATCACATAATATAAATTTTATTATTTAGAAGTATTTTACAGAGCACAGTTTCTAATTCTCAAAATAAACACTGCAATTTGAGTAATTACAGAATAAAGTTAATGTAAGGTGGCTAGAAATGAGTAATTAATGATGTATCCCAGAGTTTTTTAAAAAATAATCTATATTACTTAATGTTGTTAAAATCTCCGTTAGTTAATTATCTACTCTAGACACTTTGAGAGATGATATAAATAAACCCCAACTAGAGAACTTTATGGATTCTGTTTATATGCAGGATATCTATCACTTGCAGATCTCAAATGGCTTAAGAAATATAATTTACTGGTTGTACAGTTCTTTATTTTTATATTCATGATGAAGGCAAAACTCTTCATACAGTAGTGCCACCCAGTGCCAACCAGAGTAATCAATGGATGCCAGAAGGCTTGTGCATAAAATCCCTATCTAATGCCTACTCATCCAATATTCCCAGACTAGTTTCTGGCTTGTGGCCTTCGTCAGTGAGGAGCTTTGGATCTGAGAGCACTGCCCCTTATGTGCTAATATAAGAGATGGTGATCATAATAAAATAAATGTTTGGAATTTGTTGAATTAGTTTATTTTAACATTAGGTCTTTTTCACACTGCCACATTACTATATAACTAATTAATTCATAAATAAATCTCAGCCATGTACTGTGATTAGTCCACCATATATAATGATTTTATGCAAAAAAATATATCTAATGTAAAAATATTATAGGCTTTTGAATAACAAATATGGAAAAGATGTAGTGAAAGTTAGAAAATGCAATGTTAAAGTACTAAACATCACATGTTCACCATTCCCTATGCTTACAAAAGCTGTTATAATAGAGGCAAAACTCTCCATATAGTAGTATCATCAAGTCTGGGAATATTGGATGAGCAGGCACTAGATAGGGATTTTATCATAAAATTTCTCCATTGATTAATCTGGCTTGCACTCAGTGGCACTACTATATAAAGAGCTTTGCCTCTGTTAATATTAAAGTATTGAAGAGATTAGATAAAAAGATATTACCTATTGAGGAAATTATAAAATGGAAATAAAACTGGATTATTCATAAGCAGTGGAAATATGAAGAAATTTTTTAAGAGATTAATAAAAAGATAGAATATATATAAAAAAGTTATGATATATATGCTAAAAGAATTAAATAACTTTTTAACAAGATAATTAAAGAGTATATAGAAAGATTAATAGGGTTGTGGAAGTGAATATGCAGAATCTATCTTTCTTGATTGATATCTAATAATAATGATTGAAATACAATACATTATAATAAAAATCAATTCAAAAAATCTCCGGAGTCGTTTAATTCAGTGGCAAAATAATTAACTCAAGAGTTAAAGGACCTTGACAGTGCTTGAATGTCATATGAATTTCCAGTGACAAGCCATTTGATTATGGCCCTGTATAATTTAGCACAGCGATAAAATTACAGAGTTAAGAGCCAGTTTCCTGCATAGGAGATCAATTTATTATGTCTAATGCTCAAATCTTACAGGACACCCCCCTCTCAGCACCTAATTATATTCGTTTTTTTTTTTGCCCTCTATTAATAACAATTTTCAAATAGTAATGGTACTTTTGGCGATAAAGGTCGATATGAGGCAACGCTGTTATAAGCTTTTAAATTCATTAATATGTTTTTGGAAAAATAAAGAGTAACACATTATATTGGGTGTTCTTAATGATACTGCTGTTAGTTATACAAAGAAATGTTGAAAAGAAATATTGCAAACAAAATTATTTGCAATAAAATGAAGGAATGGGATCAGGAAAATTGAAAAAATAAATTAAAATATAAAAATTTAGTACAAAATGTTATTATATTAAAAAATATATATTCTTATGCCCCTCCCATTTTTATTTTTCTTATTTCGAACTAAAAATAGTAGTTAATTACATATCTGATTTTGATTATCAGTTTTAAAATATGTATTTTTTTTTACGATAAACATTTGTTTGTTGGATAATTAAGAAGCAAAAAACTGAAAATAATATTTATATATTTTATATTAAATTAGGAAAAAAACATATTTTTAAGATCTGCATCACTTTTCGATACTAAGGGGAAAAAATAAAAATATCCTAAGAACAATAAGCATAATTAACGCGGAAAATTAATCAAATTTAGAATTTTTATTACTTATCAGTAAAAATCAATTAAAATTAGAACAACCTAATGTAAATCATATTACTCATTTCTAATTCTGAAAATAGTTCTTAACCAATCACAAATAAATAAAATGATTTCATGCGGTTGCGCTCTTTCTTATAGACGTGCAGCGGCTCAACTTATATAAATTCTGTCAGACGAAGACACCGGAGTGGGACTAGTCGGTTCTGTTTGCTGTTTGTGTTATATCATTTCTAAGCAATGAGGGAAATTTTACATGTTCAAGCCGGCCAGTGCGGAAATCAGATTGGAGCCAAGGTAAAGAAGTTAATTCATTAATGTTTTTCAATGCTTTATTTATATTTCGTTCCTAGGTTTTTTTTTCATATTCTACTGAAATCAACATTTTTTGTGATTAAATTCACTTAATATGAAATGAGTTTGAATGTAATTTTATTCTAAATAGTGTAAATTTCCGTTTTTTATATATAGTATATTTTATTGGTAAGAATCTTCAATTATCTAAGTATCAAACTGAAACTTGACGCACTGCGACACTATTCCCTTCGCCATTGTCTGTTTGTTCTAGCAACTTGGATTTGGCGGGATTTTTTTTTATCTCACACCGTTATTTAAATTAAGGCGTGTGATATATTTATCATTCATTTGATTTTATATTTTAAAAATATATTTTATGAATGTTTTAGAATAAATAATATTGATCACATTTTGTTTATTCTTTTCCATCAAAAAATAAAAAAAAGATGAATTTAAAGAATTTTCTTCTATTGTACTGATGAAATTTTCCTTTTAGTTCGGTGATTTTTATTTTAAACAAGTCATATATTTTTAAATTTCTGTTTAGAATATTGTATAACATCTTGCATTTTTATTGTCTTATATGGAAGATTTTAAAATTGTATATACTGTTGCATATTATAATATAATTGAAGGATAGGCTGAACTTTGATTTGAACAGGTTTCCCACAATTCTGTTTTTCTTTAAATGGCGGGGGAAAACGTCTGTTGCGAAGTTTTTTTAAGAATTATGAATGTATCGGTTTTTCGCTCGTTAAAATCGAATTGTTTTTTTTTTAAATTGCTTTAAATTTTTGTTAGCCTTTTTTTTTTTTTGAGGCTAAGAAATTTTCTTTTTTTGCGATGATAAAAATTGCAAAAAATTACATTTTAATTATTGTATGAATGTTAATTTAAATTTCGTGTTTTTAAACATCTGGTATTTTTGTAATCAAGTCGACACCCTTTGTTTCTTGTTGAATGCTATGATGATTCATTTCATTGCTGATCATGTGTCATTGGACTGCTTTTTTTAGACCTTGAGTCTTGAATGAATAAAACAACTTGGCAGCATATTTAACTTGTATTAAAAGTTGTTTTGCTTCTATTCTTTATTTTATATTGTGTTTATGATAACATCTTAATTAAAAAATAATAATGAAATATCTTAATGAACTTAATTATATTTTGAAATCTATTACAGTACTTGAAGCTGAAAATATTTTTATCCCATTAGAGACTACTTACTATTAGGAAAAAATCTGAACTTTGTTTGATTTTATAATGCTTAAATAAAATGTTAGTTTTAGTTATCTGTAATGTTATTATTGTGTTCTACGGAATAATATATTTTTATCAGGAAAATAACTTGGGGAGGGGGGCAAACGTGAATTTCAGAGCAATAGATTTTATACTATTATAGAGTTACAGTGCTTGATAATGTACTTTTATATTGAGTATGTAGTAAAAGTTCAAAAGTGTAAAGGGATTGATATAAATATTTGTATTATATATACATGGTAGAAAGGCGTAGAATAATCTGACATTTATTTGCTGATAAAATTAATCACCTATTCCAATAGTGTGTAATCCATGTGATTGTTCCAAATTATGGCTTGCGAGTTGCATGCGGCTCCCATGAAATTTAAAATCATGATACACTTTATATTAGCTTGATGTATTAATATTTTATTTTGAAACTATGCATGCTTTATTCTTTTATAATGGCAAATTTTTTAATGATGGTTTACATCGTCTCCTGGACATCAAAGTATTGTTTGAACTTATCGGTTTCAGTTTTCGTTTCGACTCCTTCGAATTGTATGGTTACTCTCTACTTTTAATTTAAACATCATTGCATGTGTTTTTCTACCTTCACTTTCGAATATCGTCATCGCCCAAGTTTAGTTTAATATTTTTACAGATTAAATGTTTTAATAAATATTCTTTAATGTGTTATTTAAGATTTAATTTTCAGAATTGGTATTAGCCTAACTATTTTGTTAGAACTTAATATCTTTGCCTTTGAGATATATATGAAAATTATTCTAAACAGATTAGTTGATCATGTTAATTAGATTAGCGATAGTTATATTATTATCCCAGATATAGATTTTAAACTCGGTCAAAGGTCAATACTGCATAAAACAACAAGTATGGTTTTAGTTTCACTTTTTCCGCAAATGATTTCCAAGTTAGATTTCTGTTGAAAAAATTTTGCCAGTTTAGATCATCAAACTAATGATATCATTGTTCATTATTTATCCGTTGTATTTTATGACATAATTTATAAATATACAATCCTGGCATAGCTGTAATGACGATTTACGATCTTTCAGATCTTTTATGCCATTTTGAATGAGAATTCTTTTTGCCATACATAATTATACCTATCATATTTTATTTGTTTAACTTGAATATCCTATGAGGTTTTGATTACCGATATTCGAATAATCTTTAATTTTTGAAGTCAGATTGTTTGAATTTAGTAGAAGCCATGACAGTTTTTCCTCCACATTTACAAGATGTTGAAATGTGATATTTTTCCTAACCAACCCATGTAAAACTATAGCTTAAATATTTGTTCCAATAATGACTATTGTTATCTGCATTTAATTTTCTTTTCCTTGTGATATTATTACTTCAACATTTGTACTTACTCCATTAATATGCTAACAATTAGTTTTAGTTAATTTATTTTTGAAGACTTTGATGCTAAAAAATTATACTACAAATATAATTATTGGTTATTAATAAAAAAAATATACATTACTAAGTTAAAGATATCAATCATAATGTTTATAGTCAAATTAAAAACTGAATCATGTAATATGCTTGCTTAAAAATAGTTCCTTCAAAAATGCAATCTACATTTTGGTTGCATTATAAATCAAATATTTGCTAATTTATGCTATTTATTCAAGATAAATTTCCTAGTGAAAACATCACCAATTTCATGGAATAATAGTTCGTCAAGAAACAGTTTAAAAGTTACTGATCTAGATGCTTGAAGAAAAATAATATTCAGAAATTTGAAAATATTTGATAATATGCAAATATGAAAAAAGACAAATTATGGTTTTTCATGATTAGAGTTTATAATAGTTATACTAATCCTTAACTGATGTTAAAATTTTTATCTGGGCTAATATTTTTTTAATTATCAATAAATTGAAATTTTTTATCTAAAAATTGGTAAATCATTAAAGTTGCATTAGTCTTATATATTTGTAAATAAAGTCAAAATATAAATGAACAATGAGAATGTTTAGTACGGTTTGATGATTTGGGCCAATTGTTGAAACTAGTTCAGCAGAAATATATTTTGGAGATCATTAGGCTTTTTTTCTGTTGCCTGTTTATTCAAAGGAGAATATATTTTCTAATATACATCCATCTTGATATAGGTGGAATTTGTTAAAAAATAAAACATAACATGAAGATCTATATGCTAGAATAAATTGTGCTGAGGCTGACTAAAATAATGGCCACTTGATATGAGGTGGAATTTGTTAAAAAATAAAACATAACATGAATTGATATGCTAGAATAAATTGTGCTGAGGCTAACTAAAATAATGGCAGATTTTTTATTAATTTTTTGCAAGAGGTTTTTTTTTGGTTACTCATTATGTTTTTATTTGCAAAAGTTCTACTTATTTGATCTGAATGATAGTCATATTAATTTATTATTAAAAGTAAAAATTTCTTTAAATACAGTATGTATATTATGTATTCGTGTGAAGACAGATTTGTGTCATTAGTATTGATAAAATGTCATAATAGTATTTTCAGTTGCTTGCCTATAAACATGACTTAATTCATGGTTGTTGTGCCTTAGGAATTCTTTGGAAATCTTGATGCATACCTAAAGAACAGGATAACTAAATCTGACATGAAACAGAATTAGGTTAATGTAATTATTAGTTTTATGTTCTGATAGGTCCAATTAATAGTAATGCAGATCCATATTAACATTGGATTAATATTAATAAAAGACCTTAATTTGATTATAAATTTTTACAGTAATTTATATTTGTGACTTTCAAACATTTTTATCAATAGTATATTAAAATATAAAATAACCTACTGCATGGCCAACAGATCTAAATGGTAGAGGTCTTTACTAATCAAAACTAATTGGCTGGATAAAATATTTTATTCTCGTTTTTATTTTCTTGCCAAGCATAGTTAAATACTAATTTATGCCAAACCAATAATGTGAATGGATTATAGATTAATTGGGGGGGGGGGGTACTGCTTTGATCTTTTATGCACATCTCTGAAAGATATGCTATTTTGATTGTAAATTTTCATTTAAAAAGTATTGTGATATAGTCATTTGAATTTAAATTGGTATAAATTTTATATATTATTTAAGATATTCTAGAAATAATGATGTTTTGTGGGAAAATTTTATCAGTTTTGAGTTTCAGAAATTGTTTAAACTTTATAGATATATTTTAAAACATTTTCTGAATCTTAGTACAGAATTTTCTTCATTAGGAAAATGTATTTTTTTTAAAAAAAAAATTGAAATTATATATCCATATTATATATCAGTCTGATAATAATTATAAAACATTTTTTCGGAATTTTTTTTTTGTTTTTTTTTTTTGTATTGAGATTCTTGTCCAATTGCTTATTACAAATGCAGAGGCTAGTGACAATTTCTGCAAAAATGAAAATTGATAAATTTCTTATTGACTATTAAAATTTGATTTTTTTATTCTGATTAGTCACTTTGATGCAATTAATAATGAGTATGCAAACTTATGTAAATCTGATTGAAAAATTGAAGAAAATGAGAGCTAATGTATATATTTGATATAGTGTAAATGACATAATTTGCAGCAAGAATTTCTTAACATATTCATTTTAGTCTGGTTCAATATTTAAATCAGACTAGGGAAATGGCCTATCTAATTAGCACGAACCACTAACCATTATTTGTGGGTGGTATAAAATGGAACATTATATGATTGAAATAGTTCCAAATAAGCTCTATCTGTCCTACTAAAATTTTTAAGCTTGGATTTGTGTTGAATTGATATATTTTACTATTGGAAGAACGGATCTACTTTTTTTTTCTTCTATGTCAAATGCGCAAACCCGGGCCAGCAGCTTGGAAGGCAGCTATGCTAACCGCTAGGCCAATTGGATCTACATTTGTGATAGCAGTCAAATTAAAATACTGTGATAAATATAACTGGCCAAATTGTGACTATCTTATTTAATAGCTCAGGAAGATAATGGGTAATAGAATTGGCGATCACTGGGCAAACCACTATTAAGAAAAATGAATTGATGCTTGTTTTATGTATTGATCAGTTAGGCTTGTACATCACCATTTCCTTGTTAATTGTTTCGAAATGTCAACTCATTTAGAGTTTGATTGACAATGAACTGGTTTTTTTAGCTCATTGATTATATGTCTGTCTCCCTCGAGTTTTTTTAACAATTGCTTTGCAAACATGACTGCTTTTTCTATAGAAGAGTAAAATCTGTTGACTCATAATAGCTTGTCATCTGAGACTTGATGTGTAATCTTAGGTAATTTTGGGTGCAATGGTCTTGACTTATCTTTTAATATCTTTGATAAATATGGACAATGAATGGAAAAATTGAACATTCCTGTATAAAAGCTTGAAATGAAATGATGATAAACTTATTTATGAAATTTCATTAACAAATTAGAAATGATGAGTGATAGGGAGTGTCTTAATGAAAAAGTATAATAAAATGGCGATATAGAAAATTGTGAATTAGTTTTTAAACAAAAAACACTGGGAAAAATTTGATAAAAAAAGATGGGAGTAATTTTAGTGGCTTTTGATTAAATTACTGGAAGAATTAAAATGCCAGTATTATTTGCTAATAGTTTCTTAATTTTTTAAAAATAAAAACTGATTTTTTTCTTCCCATGCCCTAATATTCCCAATAATTTAAACAATATATAATTAGTATTCATCTCATTGCTTTGTGAATTTTGCATGTGTCTTTAGCTGAAGAGCATTGTATGGCAAGCTTGTATTGATGTGTTTTTTGTATTAGCAACTTATTGTATATAATACATTAATGAGAATATTACAATGTCCGCAAGTTATATATATAAATACGCAATTTTGTGTGAAATTTTTGTTTTTTTAATTCTCCCACCTCATTTCAAATAAATTTAAATAATTTATTTTTTTAAAAACTTGATTTTTTTGCGAAAATATTTCTCCTGTGATTTTTTCACTGCTTCATTACCTACTGGGTATACACATTTTGTAGATTGGATCACGTGTCTCCAGAATCCAGTCTTGAGGAATGTAACATGATTCTTATAGCAAAAACTCTTTAAAAATATTCACCGTTTTTAGTTATTTATATATATTTTTTTTTGTATTAACTTTCATTTCAGTGCAGATGTTATATTTCAAATGTTCCTTTCCCAACATCTTAATTATCGTTTTTAAATAGACCAGTAATTTATTGGTCACATGCTCATGCATTTTATAGAATTTGTTTTTAAAATCGGATTGGGGGGGGGGGTAATAAAAATATTATAGAGGTGGTATATTTTTCTTAAAAAATCAAATTTAACATTGATGGGGGGGGGGTTACTATGTAGCTATCTAAGAAAATATGGATGACAATGGCTTTCGTTTTTAAAATGACTGATTTTCTTGGATTTTTTTTTTTTAGAAACTTATTTGTTATAAATGCCTTTAGAATGAAGAAAGGTTAATGCACTGATGTAAAACTTTATCTTCAAGTTAATTATTAGTTAAATATATATACAATAGATGCGAAATATTTTTCATACTTCGCTTTGCCTTTTTTGAGTAAAGATAATCTATTAGTTGTGCCTGTAGCAGTACATCTACAAAAATGTTTTCCGTTTTACAATTTTTAATCTTTTCACATTTATGTGTAGCTTGGAATCAAATTCATTAGCAAATTTAATATTGCATTTTCACTAAGATTTTTTTTATATGCTCTACTTTTCTCATTAAAACATCCAATTTTTCAATTATTTTAATTGGGGAACAAAATTTTTAATTCTATGATTAATTTTGTTTAAAGAAGGAACTAAAATAATTAGAACAAATTTATTTCCCCATATAACTAATATTATTGATTAATGTGAATTTGCAAGTAAAATTGATAAACACTTTTTTGAAATGTCCTTAATGATTCTTTTGAAAATTAATATCCATAATACCACTTTTGAGATTTTTTAAAAATTCATTAACTGAATTATTTTGTTGAAATTAATAATTGAAATAAATTACATCATATAGAAAATAATATATAGAATTGAATAATGGATGCTATTTGAATGATGTTAACCATTCTTTGAGTCACAGTATTGGTTTGTATATTAATAGAGGTACATTAACTGAATTTTTATTTTTTACTTTCACCTATGATATATAAAATGGTAACTTTTATTTTAGTACTATATTCAGTCTAGTCAATGTAAAATTTCTCTGCATTCAAGTAAATATGTTTCAAAGCATATTTTATTGATTAAAAAACAATGATTACATAGGTAAGATTGGGCTTACACAGTAAGCATAAGTCTGTTCCTGTGTCTAAACAGTTCTGTAGGGCATAAGTTTGTTCACAGATATATGAGAGAAAGAGCTTTCTCTTGAGTTCTTTAAGTTGTGTTTTTGCTACTCTTAAGGCATCAAAAGTTGCCTGAATTCAGTTTGTCTAATTTTTTTTTATATATACATTATGTTGATGGACCCTGTCATGTGTGTCCTGCTGGTTTTGGTGTATTGGGTTCTTTTTCTTTTTAGCTGTGTTATTCTGTATCTCTTTTACTGATTTTCAACTATAGTGCTGATTTTAGTTTAAACAGTGACCAAGTTGCAGCAAAAATATCTGGTGGTGCTAGCATGTTATCCCTTTCTTTTATTTTTTCTAGCTTGTGGTGGAAAGTGTTGAGGTTTTGTTTTGCATTGTAGTCAAAATTGAATTTACATCTGGTGTACCAATATGCATACAAGCTAAATGTTGCTGCTCTTATTGTTGGGATTGCATTTTTTTTGTATACCTGGAGAATTTTTGCCATTGTTGTGTCTTTCTGATGGTAGTTATTTATCATTATTTGTCTTACCTTTTCCAAGCCCAGACAATCGTTTAGAAAATGATGTTGTGTTTCTTCTTCTCTTTGGCACAATCTGCACAGTGGGTCTATTTTCGTAAAGAACCTTTTAAAATGGATGAAATGTGATGTAGGCAAGGCATTCAGATTTACTTTGACTATGAAGTCAAAGAATTTAGGCTCCAGGTACCAATTTTTATATTTTTTTAGGAGCTGTGCATTGTTTATTTCAAGGACCATTTTGTTGTTGATATCTTGTTGTGTCTGCTCTATTAGGCTATGTATGTGCCAATATGTGTATTTAATTGGGTTAGACAGGGTTATTTTGTCCCTTTGATTTCTTATGCTGTCTAAAAGTGTGGCTATATAGTTGTCTTTGGGAGGTGGTCGGTCAGTGGGTATTATATCTATTATTTTTTGAATATTTGGAAACTTTGTAAATGTTGTAATCAGCAGGTTTATTATTTTTTGTGTGTAAAAAGTTGAAATTGTATGTAGTCCAAGCCCATTTAGTTTTGTGGGTTGGCTTATTTGCCTCATTGAAATTGCTACCACCTTTTTATTCCAAAGTAGTTTATTGCACATGGAGTTTACTGTTGATATAAATTTTTTGGTAAACTTTATCACTGGTAGGTAGTATGTGATTTTTGTCATTATCAGTTGGTTGAAGAGAGCAACCTTTGAGTATAGAGAAAGGTATGATTTAGCAAGTGAGTCTGTGATTCTTTCTGTTTGTGTTAAAATTTTGTCTTGTATTGTTCTTCTCATCTGCCCCATTCCCAAATGAAATGGGAAACCCAGAAACTTATTCGGTTTTCCTTGGTATATTTGTGTGTTGGTTTTCCCAGTAAAAATTGACCACACAGCTGATTTATTAGTATTTATTTTCAGATGAAATTTTGTTGTATAGTCTTCTATTATTTTTTGGAGTATATGTAGTTGTTTCTTTGAAGTTAGAAAAATCGTAACATCATCCATGTAGGCTATACAGGGTATGTAAATATTGGTGTTTGGTATTTGTATTCCTTGTAATTTTTCCTTGATTTTTTCAAGTAGAGGGTTTATGTATAGTGTGAAGAGTAGTGTACTTAGTGGAGATCCCTGGGGGATGGATTGGTTAGGATGGAAAGTGGGTGATGTTCTTCCATTTAGCGTAATGTGTATCTCCCTATTTAGGAGTAGGTTGGCTATTGTGTATAAGATTGTTCTTGGTATTTTTGTTTTTTTTAATTGATTGATTAGTTTGTTGATGGGGACAGAGTCAAAGGCACTCTCAAAATCCAATTGTACTACCATGGGCCCATGTTTTTTTCTTTTTATTGTTGAATTTACTATTGTTTTAAAAATTAGAGCTGCTTGGCCTGTTGATGACCCTTTTTTAGCATATTGATGTTCCGATATTATTGGTAAGATGTAGGGCTCTATCTTTTCTTTTAGTACTTTTTCTAAAATTTTGATTCCTAATGGCTCCATTGAAATGGGTCTTAAATTTGTAATTTCCGAGATGGATTCTATTTTTTTCATGAAAGGGACCATTGATATTGGGATTAGACCTTGTATGTTATATAATTTTTGTGAAAGTTGATTTGCTAGTTGACATAATAATTTGTTTGTAAATTGACTTAGATGAGTTAGTACAAATTTTGGGATCCCGGGTGGTCCTGGGTGACAAGTGCTTTGTAATGTTGTGAGTATTCTTGCAAAATCTTCTATTTTATAGGGGTTTTCATTTTCAGGTTTTCCAAAGTAATTTTCTGGGATCTTCCATTGGTTGTTTGTTGTGAGTTTACTTCTGAAGTATTGAAAGATGGGTTCTATCATGTTATAGCCTGTTATCACTTTATTTCCTGTTTTAATTGCCATAGGTACTTTGTTAGTTGAGGGATATCCTAATGCCCACCTAATGTAACCACGGGTCCAAGTGTGTTGTTCTGTTAAACATATTTTTTTCTTTTTGATGGCAATATATTGTTTTAATTGGTTACATGTTTGATTGTATAGTTGTGTAAGTTTAACAATGATTTCTTGGTTATTTTTGATTGGTTTTGCTGTTATGATCTTTTTATGTATTTCTTCTGCCAATGTTATGAGTTTTGTTGGTGGGGTTGTTTTTTGTGTCATTTGATTGATATTATAAGATATGGTTTCTGTGAAAGCTATATATTTTGTTATTGGGTCAAGGTCCATTTGATTTAGTTTGTTTATTGCTATATATATTTCTGAGAAAAAAACTTCCTGTGTATTGATTGGCAGTAGAATTCTTATGGTTTTCTGTAGGTAGTATTTTTGGTTATAGTTTGTATCTAGATTTATTTTTATTATTTGCACTGCATGATCTGAGAAATGTGTGGGGGATAGACTCATTTCTATTGCTTGATGCAGCATTGGGGAATAGAACATCAGGTCTATCAGAGTTCCATATCTGCTGTTATAAAAGGATATGGAGTTTGGTGGTAGGAATCCTTCTCCACTCATAAGTGGTATTGCTAATTGGTGAATCCACTTATTAACAAACTTTTGGTAGCTCATATTAAAATCCCCTGTTAGTATTGTTGGGTAAGGATTGTTTGCCAGCATTGAGTTTATTGTTGCAATTATTCTATTGATTATAATTGGCCCTGGTGGAATATATACATATATGATATTGATTGAGAGATTTTTGTGGTAAAAAGTTGTAATTATTAGGTTTGAGTCTATGTAGATTATTTTGAAAGTAGTGAAGGGACAACTCCGGCTTATGTATATTCCTGTCCCACTGGCTGGTGCAGATGAGTCTCTTGAGCATGCACAAAAACCTTGTGTGCTCATGACTTGTGCTGGGTCAATTTTTGATCCACTATGTATTTTGGTTTCAAGGAGCCCCAAGATGCTTGGTTGTATGATTTGTATCCATTTGTTTATATTCTGTATTTTTGTCTTGGAGTTTATACCCCTTACATTAAGTGCAGCTACCTTTATAATCATACTGGTTTTTGATTTATAGATTTTTTTGCTTTGAGATGTGTTGACTATTTTATTTTTTTAGTTGTTGTTGGTATTGTCTCTGTGTCTGTACTTTTGGTTTTTAAAACTGGTGTTGCTTGTGGGTTGTATGTGTCTGTGTTTATATGCCCGTGTTTTAAATGATCACTTTCACTGTCATATTCTGAATCAGTTAGTCGTTCATCATCTGTTTCCATTTCTATATTCTTTTCTTTTTCTTGCATTTTCGTTTCTGCTGGTTGGAGTTCTTTTGCATTAGGTTTGATTTTTTTAATTTCTCTCTTTTTTGTTTCCTTTTGCTGTTTTCTTTTGCTTTCTTTTGTTATATTTTCAATTGCTGGAAGACTTTCTGCAATTTTATCCATGATTTCAGTAGCTGTCTTGTTTAGAATTCTGTGTTTATCTTGGCCAGAGATATCTGTTTTATTTTCTATTGTTTTTGTTGTGTCATCTTTGGGTTT
The DNA here is from genome assembly GCA_028023455.1 of Epiperipatus broadwayi. Lineage (NCBI taxonomy): Eukaryota > Metazoa > Onychophora > Udeonychophora > Euonychophora > Peripatidae > Epiperipatus > Epiperipatus broadwayi. Next base: position 2,103,800 of record JAQFVV010012519.1, on the reverse strand, counting down.
TTTTCCATTAGACTGTGAGTCTTCATTTTCTTTTTTTTTTCATTTCAATTATTTGTTCTGTGTTTACAGATGTAGAAGTGTTTACATTTTTATTTTTCTCTGTTGTTGTATTAGCTTTGTTTAAGTTGAGTTTTTGAAGGTGTGAATTTGGCGGTTGTGTGTTATTATCTGTGTTTACTGTAGTTGTTTCTACTAAATTGGAATTACTTTGGTCTTTTTTTTCTTGATTTTTTTCCTTACAAACAGTCGCTATGTGTCCTCTTTTTCCACATGCAAAACATCTTGGTTTGAGGCCTCTTATATACAGATGAAGTGTGGCTTCTTGGTCTGTGATATGTGTTGGGATATTTTCTGGTTCTATGTCTTTGTGTAATTTGACTTTGTATTCATAACTGTTTGATAATATTGGGATTGCTGCTTCTTTGATATAGGTTTGTTGGAAAAATGTTACTTTTCCAAAAGGGTTCATCATCCTTTGAAAGTCATCTAGATTGTACCCAAAGTAGGTATTTTTGATAACTCCAGTTATATTTTTATATTTATTTTGGTCAACTTGTATTATTGCAAAATTTCCAATTGTTTTAATTTTTTTTTTTAAACTGTTCTATTTGTTCGGAGCTTTTGAATTCTAGTGCCACATATCTATTATTCGGATGGTCAGCTATACAACTGACTGAGTCGATAATTTTATTTTTTTCTAGTGCTTCAAGTAGAAGTGGCTTAGGGAAAGTATATAGTGAGCAGTGATTGTCTGTTACTGCTAACACTACTGAGTTGTCCGTGAAGAATCTTTTAAATGTTGTAAAGAGTGTCCGAGGTATCGTGTTGTTAAATTGTTCTCCAATTGTTTCTAGCATTTCATCTGTCCATACTGTGAGTGGGGGAGGTAATGTTTGATCTTGTTCTGATATGTTTAGATTCTTTAAATCTTCCGCTGTAGTTCTTCTGAATCTGTGGGGTCTACCCTGATTTACGTTAGCACTAGGGCTTGCGTTAACGTTATATTTTTTTGCAATTGTAGCATATGTGTTACTTGGGGCTTGTGCTGTGTTGGCTGATAGACTGAAATTTTTATCAGTCTCCATAATGTTACTCATTAAAACTATTTTTTATTATTATTATTATTTATGGTAACTGTTTTTCAATTGTACTTTTAACAACTCAAACAATTGATTTATTGCTGTCTTCTATTTTTAACTTTTTCGTTAGTTCAAATAAACATATTATTTCGAACCTCTTTTATTTTTCGGCCATGACTCCATCACAGTATTAGATAATCATTTGCTTTTCCTATTAAATTGTCTTAAAACTTTACTATTTATCTTCTTAAACAAAAGGTTATGTTTGAGCTACTTAATATGCGATTATTAATCAGAAAAAAACATAATTTTGATGTTTTTGATTTATAAAAGGTTAGAGCTAAATTAGCTTACCTGTATGCGGGAGAGTACCTACATTCATTCAAGTAAATATAAGTGATGAATTTACATTTATTTTTTTAATCTATTTGCTCATCTCAGTAGACATACTGGAGTTTTGGAAAGATGATTTAAACCCCTATTTGAAAGATTTCAGTTTATATTTATCAGAAAGATTGAATATCAAAGCATATATATTAATAATAAAGTCAGATGTCACATGACATATATAGCTTGCATTTAGCAATATGTAAAATTAAGAGCATGCTAATGAGCTCTAAACAAGCTTTTTTTATTTTTTTATTATGATAAAGATGATTTGAATGCCTTCTCTTGTAGTAGCATTTATCATAATAAAAAAAAAAAAAAGCTTGTTTAGAGCTCATTAGTGTGCTCTTAATTTTACATATTGGTAAATGCAAGCTATATATGTCATGTGACATCTGACTTTTTATTATTACTATTATTATTTTGCTGTTGGGGCTTTGGCTTAATTAAATGGCTAAGCCTATTAATATATGGAGTATCTGAATTAAGTTCAGGCCCATATGATTTTTTCAGTTGGAGAGCTGTCTTTAAAGACATGCAGATGTCTAAACGTTTCAGATCTTGACAATTAACTTTTAGATAAATGCTTAGCTTGAGTTGGTTTTTTGAATCTAGTGTCCCAACTCCTCACTGAAGAGATCCATAGGTCGAAACCGGTCTGGGGATGGGGACAATCTAAGATAAAGATGATTTGAATGACTTCTCTTGTAGTAGCATTTATCATAATAAAAAAAACCTGTTTAGAGCTCATTAGCGTGCTCTTAATTTTACAAAGCATATATAATAAAGCTGAGAAAAACAGTCATTACACATTCAATATAAAAATAAAAATCTTAAAAAAAAAAAAAAAATTCTTGTATATTATTCACAAATTCTTAATTTTAATCAATAAATTTTAAAATTATATTTTTATTAATAGTATCACTAATGTCCTAAAAAATTTTAAGAAAATGACAGGATGTCCAAAACATAAAAAAATAGACATTAATAACTTGGTTTTTCTAGACACCCTCACAATATATTTTTTTTACCCCTTTTAAATCCTGCATATACGAACTGCAAATGGCACAGAATCAATACATGATGTAGCTAAAACAAAGTATTTAGGTTTAGTGTAATCTAGAATAATAAAATAATGCTCTTTATATTATTATTTTTATTTGTTAGGTAGAATCCATCTAAACTATTGCTTACAAATAAAATATTGAAATTCTGCGGATTATAACTTGGAACTGTTTCATCCTCTACATAGGGTGTTAGGTGAGCTGCTAGTCATTTGAGTCTGAAGTTTAGTGAGATGAGTTGGAAGAGATGCATTGCATATCTCGATTTAATTGTTTCACAGTGCAGGAATCCAAGTACTTTTGCTGATCATCATCACACCTCACAGCCAAAAATATTTTATGGTATAAAAACTATTGTGAGCATAACCTTTTGTACACCCAGACACTACCTAGCCTCAAAAGTTGGATTTTGGTTTTTATATCTGTACAACTCCATACATGCTATATATTTATTATGTCTATCTGCTTAGACCCTTATTTGAATCCTTATTTTGCTGGCTTTGAGGGATCACATTGCTATTTTATAACCAGTAAATTAGTGACTGCTCTGTAATAGACCTAATTTTGTATATTTATCTGGCATTTTTTCGTTATTGAAATGCAGATTTACTAATAAATTATTAATCCTGTTTTGTGGGTCGTTATATCTAAAATAAGGCTGCCTCAGTTAAATATCTCTCCGCAAGTGTATTACACATGCCTTAGAATAATTATTTTAAATCAGATCAAAGTATGCAGATACTTGGAAATTTGACATTTTTTCAATTCCACTTTTTTTTTTTAATTGGTAAATTTATTAATTTTACTAAATAATTGTGTTGCACCCCACTCCCACCCCAAGAGTAAATATAAAAATTTGAATGCTCATGTGTTTTCCTATTATGTTCAATGGAATATTTAGAAGTCACTACTTTGTGTAAATACAGATTCCTTAATTTTTTTTTTTATCTGCTAAAGGAATTTTCCAGACAAGTTTTGAGTGAAAAATTAATTAGAACTCCTGATGAGAAAAACTATCCTTGAAATCCAATGTTCTAGAAACTAGGAAAAGATGCATGAATCCTTGTAGAATTTTTTTTAAAAAAAAAAAACACTGCATGCTGGCCAAAAAAGGGGAGGAGGATATAAAATAGCTTACGCGTATATATACACCATTCTGTTTACCAGAAAATTTGAAATTAAAGACTAGAAAAAATTTAAATATTTAAAAATTGTTCAGCAATGGTTGGATCAAAATGGTTAAAAACCATCGACTAGTAAGTTAATTTTAAATTATGTTAATACATTACATTTTACTTGGACTTTTTTATTTTACCATTATAATTACAGATTACTGTTTAAATGGTGGTCATAAATAATTTGTATCATGTTCAACAACAAGTACCATGTGCAAATATCACTACTATCTTCCTTTATCCCTCCTTGGGAAGTTTTTTATTATTATCATTGGTAACTCAGATTTTAAAACTACCAAAAACATCATATGATCATTTCCTATGCTTACACAAACTGTTAAAGTAGCAAACTCCTTATACAGTAGTGACACCGCAGCATTAATCTAGGTGCAGTGCTCTTAGATTTGAGACGGCTCACTGATAAAAGCCACTAACTATAGAACCTGGGGTTATTGGATGAGTAGTTACTAGAGTTTATGCACAAACTTTGCATCCATTGATTACTTAAGTCTTGCATTGGGTTGCACTTATTGTATGGAGAGCTTGCTACTATCTAAATTTTATTTTTAGGTGAACACAATAAAGATCAAAATTGCAATTACTTTTTACTAGTGACAAATTTAAATGGGATGATTTACATAGTTTAGCTAGCTAGCAGCAAACAAGCCACAATTGCTTGTCATATATAATAGATTGTGCTAAACATTTTGTACTTATTTTCCTTTTTGTAATGGGAAGCATATCATCATTCATCAACCGTTATCAATCCACTGCAGTGTGGTGTCTCCAAGTTCAATCCATCTCCGATCGTTAGCTTTTTTCTACACATCACCCATGCACACTATCTTATTTCATCCATCCATCTCACATGTGGTCTCTTTCTGGGTCTTTTACAATCTCTTGGAATCCAGTTTAAGATTTCAATTGTTCATCTATTATTTCTTCTAGCAATATGTCCAGCTTAACTTCACTTCAGTCTTAATTTTTTCAATGAGGTCAGTAACATCTGTTTGTTCTCTTATCCATATATATTGTTTTCAATCTCTTGTTACTCCCAACATGCATCTCTTCATACTTTAAGTGGTCTGAATTTGTATTGCTCTTCTATTAAGTGTCCAAGTCTTAGATCCATAAGTAAGAACTGGTAAAACATATTAAAAACCTTCCTTTTCAAACACAGGCATATTTCCTTTTAGTATCAAGTTATTTCTATCAAAAGTACTCCAACCAAGTTTAATTCTAGATTAATTTCATCCATTATGTTTCCATCTGTATTAATAATCTAAGGTATTTGTAATTGTTAACTTCTTCTAACTCATCATAATCAATCTTTATTTTCATATTTTGAGAAAACCCATTAAACATTACTTTAGTCTTTATAACATTTATCTTTAGTCCTACTTTCATCTGTATATAGTTAGCATTAAGTTTATTTTTTACAATGAAACATGATATATGCTGTATCAATATACATGACTTCAATTAAACACTATCCAAAAATACAAAAAATATAAATTAGGGTGGCATTTTTTTTGAAAATAACATTCTCAAATCTCAATTGCAAATTTGTTTAACTATGGTTGGGGGGGGTGCACTTTCAGCACAAAAAACCCTGTGTAAATAAAAATCCTTATAAAATTCGTAAATTTTATGTTGGAAGTCATGTTTAAAAGCACTTGCAAATTAATTATGCTTTACGATGAACAATGGTCATTTTCTCACTTCGCATTGCCTTGTGCAGTCATCTTTTCACTAACATTTCTTTATTATTTCAGAATTTGATTTATGGTATTTCCATATAATAAATTTTTCCAAATCTAGCGTTAAAAATTTTAGAAATTTAATCAGATACAGACATTAAAACATCAAAGCAATTAGTGATCGTAGTCTGTAATTAGACTGCTATAGTTGAAGAGAAAGAATATCACTCCCAATATATTTTTTTGTGATGAAAGTCGGACTTCTTGTACACCTGGGTCTCGTTTTATGCGTTAGATAGGTTCCTCAGAAAACACGCGCAAACGAAATCGTGCAAAAATAGACATAACTTACCTTGAAAAAGGGGGGATACGGACTGTTAATTTTTCAAAACTCTCATAAAAGCAAAGCACCAACGTAAAATTTACTTTAAAATTCATGCAAAAAAAAAATAAGGAAATAAAATATGACTAATAAAAAATTTCAAATTTGAAAAAAATTGATACAAGACAAACTTTTTTTAACTATAATATTTAATTTTATTCAAAACAATATATTTTTATGCATAATTTACAATAATTTATATTTTTTTATACATGTTTTAATTATTATCGCTATTTGACGGTAAACAGGTTCGTTTGCAAACTGATAAAAAAATCAGATTCTTCACAAGATGGAATACAACTAGCGCCGTCACTCTCATGTTGTATTAATTAATGGTTTTCTGGTGACAACGTAATTAGCAATTAATCTAACAACTAAAAATTAAATTCTTATTTTTGTCTTTAATTTTCAATTTTAATTGTGCCCACTGCTATTACTCATCTTTTAAAAATAAACTTGCGGACATTAAATGATTAATAATTGATTAAACATTCTTTTTTAAAAAGCAAAAACAGAATGTGATTTAAAATTCAAAATTAACACCACAATGTTTGAACAAATTTTAAAATTTAATGTGTGTATACATAAAATGTGGAAATCATGATTTTAATTTCATTATTGCATAAAATCTTACTATTATAAAGCACTGAAAATATTGAAATTACTAAGTTGAAAGTCGAATTTCAATAATGTGCTATTACTTTCAATATAATGTGAGTGCGCGAAATTTATTATTCAAAGTAATAGCGCAATATCGGAGTTTGACTTCCGGTGAAACACGAATCGCGTAACTTCAAAATCGTGTTAAATAAGTCCATGTAAAAAGAGACCCAGGTGTTTTCCTTTTTTTTAAAAAAAATAAAAATAAAAAGTTGTACTGTTTTTTTGGGCGAATGAGCTTACACGCAGCAGTTTATTGATGGTATTTTTTAATTTTGGTTATATTATAATTTATGTGCATTTTATAATATTAACCCTTTACATAATTGTAGTATTATTTAGTCCGGGGTAAGTATTGTAAATGATAAAAAAAAAATTTTCTAATGATGTTGGACTTATGGTATATTACTCATTTTTCATCCAAAAAATGTGAAGTATTCTCAAAGAAATGCTCAGATCTCAGCATTTTTATGTGTTATAAGATTGTGTTTTAGAAACTGGAGCATTATTGGCCTATTGCATTTATATTATTCTGAAAATTGTGTAAACCAATTTGAGAAAATATTTCAAACTGTTTATTAACTTGTATAATCATTCAAATATGTATATTTAATACGTAATTGAAACATTTAATTGTTTAGTAATTACAGGTTTATTTATTTTTTTACTTAGTTTTGGGAAGTGATTTCCGATGAGCATGGAATTGATCCAACTGGGACCTATCATGGGGATTCAGATCTACAATTGGAACGTGTAAACGTTTATTATAATGAAGCTTCAGGTAATTAGACTAGATATTATTTCTTCCCATCATTTAATTTTATTTATGTAATTTGTGGCACCCTGATGTCAAATTGCTAGAGAAAGTAGTTATACATCTCCAGTAATAATAATTGTACTTAGCTTGATTTGTAAAGGTATAAAGGTAAAATATTTAAGGATTTTACAATTATTGTCAACCGAAAAAAAAAAAGAAATATAATTGTATAAAGTAAATGTGAAGTTTGTTACAAAGTAATTTTTTTTTTAAAAAAAAAAAATGGATAGTTAACATTTTCTGCAAGAAAAGTTTAAATGGATAATTAAAACTATTTGTTAATAATACGGGAAGTGGTTTTGATTCCCAAGAATAATTCTTAGTTATTTCACCTATGATAAATATTGCATTTGTGGCGTGATTTTTATTTACATATTGTGATAAAGTAATTGTTTCTTTTGAATTTATTAATGTATATTGTGGAGAATTTTCCTTATTCGATATAAGTCGAATTGATAGATAATTGAATAAATGCCTTCTTACCACGATAAAGAGAATGGAATTCCAGTATGAAATTTTCATTAGTATTGCTTTATGAATATCAATAAAAGTTAGTCTATGGCGAATTTATTTGAATATCTATTCATTTAGTAATATTTTGTATACAACTCTAAGCTAATATTTTGTATACAACTTTATGGTACTCATATCTATTAGATATTCTGTATTTACTAGTAAAAATATCTTTGGTGTATTTCTACAAACAAATAATAGCTAAAGAAAAAAAGTTGAGCAGTTAAGTGGGTTTTAAATTTATATATCAACAATTCATAAAATTTCCTTTTCTTTATTCATACTGCTATCATAGTCATATTACTGAGGTTTAAAATACAAAAAAAAAAAAAGTGGAAAAATTGTGCTTAAAATTTATTGACTATGCTGTGTTAATTTATTTTGGGTTTTAAAATATATATACAGAACTAAAATAATACATAACTGTTTGGATTAGAATATAGATTTCCAATGCTAAGATGCAGCTGATTAAAATACTGTAGCTATATTTAACCATTTGAAAGTGGGTTTTGTCATACTGAATAATTTTGAAGTTTATGGAATAGACATTGAAGGTGAACTAATTATCCATATAATGTAAAAATACCAAAAAATTCTCATTTAAAATAATTTACTTTAGCATCTTAATTTTAGAGCTGCATCACATTATAATGTATTCATATCATTTACGACTCAATACATTGCAAATTTTTCATTTCATACAATCCCACCCGACCTCCAGCAGTTTAGGCTATTACATTTTCTATTGGTTTAATGTTATTAGACATCAAACTTAATATTTTGTAGAAATTTATGTAGGATAGTTGTTTGATAAATTAATCTCAGCTTATAATCTATTAATTTTAGTCATGACTTAATTTAGTCATTCCTAATTTTAATATAAAAATATATTTATTTACAGAAAGCGGATTCTCTTTCGTAAATGTTAGGTTATAAAACATTAAATTTAATAACTAAATTGTGGTAAAATTCATTTTTATACATTTGAGAATATTGGACTTATTATAAAAAAAACAATTGACGGTTTTGGAATAATTTGTAGAAACAATTTTTGGTATCCAGTTTTTTTTAATCAAATCATATTTCTAATAATATTTAATGCGTTTACAAGAGACACTTGTAAATTTGTCATATTAATGCCAGATTTACAATTTTTAAAATTTAGCAATTGAAAACGATGTATGCTCATTTAGTGTAGAGGCCATTGTTTATAATTTAGTTAACTATGAAATCAAGAAAAATAAAAATTTATCTTCTAACATTGTACTCATTGTTAAATGAACAGCATAACTCTTGATTTCTTTGTAAAGGGATGTTTTTATCTACAGAAGAGCAACTTAGTATTAGTCTGGAATTTTCTTTATCATAGGCACTAGATGTAGATAATATTTAGCTAATATAAAAATAGTAAATTTTTATTCCTTTTTATAATCAATTCTGATTTTTTGTAACTAGTTTTTAAGGAAAAGATTTGTTTGCTTTGGAGATTTTTTTTTTTCTATATAATTTTAAAACAAAAGCATGAGTGAAATTGTTTCCAGAGATCCTATACTACTTGATGTTGTTTGTTAGTCCTATAAAGAACCCATAGCTCCATCTTGGGTTGTTTCCTCTTCAGAGAGGGAAGGATTGCACAGTTTAACTGATTTGTTCCAAATGAAAATCTATAAAATCATATTTAATATTAATGGGGAAAATTGAGATATTTTTAGAAGTAAATGTTATTAAAAATTTTCTGTAGTTGCTTTTTACATTTTTACAAATAGTTTTTTATATCTTATTGTCTATAAAAATGTTTAATATTTTTTAGTTCTATAAGATTCAGCTTTGTAAACATTTGGGCTTAGTCTAGAAAAGTGTGTTAAATTGGATTATATACTGTGGGTGTGTGTACATGTAATGATAACAAATGCAGTCTTAAAAGTCATTTTTATAGGGAAATGACTCATTTTAAATGTTGAGGATTTGTTTTTAGCATTTCTCTTTAAATATTAATATATATAGAAATCCATGATTCAAATGTTTGTTTTGCTCTTATGATTAACCAGACCTTGTAATAGCTAAAGTAGGGGGTGGGGGTGCTTCCAAACTGACAAATTTTTTTAAAGGTTGAGCAATGATCCAGCAAAATATTTTAAATGTTTTTAAATGTCACTCATTTTAATAACACTAATAGAAAAAAAGAGGAGGAGCTAAAAAGGTTTTTAAATACTCCTGTTAAAAAAAATATATATTTGTACTGTTTTATTTTATTGAGTTAAAGGAACCAAGATTATTAGGGGTGGATGGGATCAAATTTCTAACATGTATACTGTAGTTAAAAATGAGTATTGATATACAGTTCTTTCATCTCACTTTGGAGTTTTCTTTTATAAATTGAACTAAATTTGCTTACCAGCTATGTTTAGCTTGTCAGGCAGCTGTAGCATTTGATTTATAGGTTTACAGAAATCAGAAGTATTATGGGAATATTCTGCCTCATTAAACTATATTGATGGATTTTTGCAATAGTTTTGAATGAGTAATTTTAACATATAGACCTCTACTTCACAGGTCTATGTAAGTTCAAAACCCCCCCCCCCCCCAAGACTAATTACCATTACTGTGCATAAAAAAAATAGCTTATAACAAATATAATTAAGAACTATAGTGTTATATAAGTGATGTTCATGCAGAGTGTTAGAGATAAGTTTTGCAATGACTACATAAATCAGTTTATGAAATATAAAAATATTTCCATATCATATGTTGGTATCTCGTCTTCAGCAGTGAACTTAATTTTTTTGAAATGCTTCAAGAATTGTAACTCTCCATTGTCTTATCTTTTAGTAGGGTGTCTGAGATAATCTTTGTAATATAGATGGATTCTGGCTGCCTACAAAAAAAAATATATTTAAGATCACTAAGGAAGTCTCTTGTAACAATGGACTTCAGTATGATTTTAACTGATCGGTCTGTTTTGATCACTTGATTTTAAAAACTTTCAATGAAAAATATTAATTTTTAGCAATTATTAACATTGAAAAGTGGCAGATTAAGATTTTAATTGTAATTATTGTATCTAGAAATTGTTAGCTTTTGCTATTTGGAAAAACAAAAAAATATTATTAAAAATTATTTTTATTTTTGTATAGCTTTTATTTAAATATCAAGTTTAGAAGAAAATTAATCTGCTCTGCACATATCAGTTGAATTGTAACCTCGAGATTTCAAGGTATCTGAACTATATTTTACTGGAATGCTCACTTTTTCAGTAATGAAGCATAAATATATCGCCCAACTTTACCTTTACAGAATGGGGAAAAAATATGGAAATGATTTATGTGAAACTGTTTTGCAAAAGAAAAAATGCATTTGTTTTGGACTGACTGAAATTTCAACTCATAATTTTGATTGACAGTGCATAAGAAGATTCACACCATATTTGGTGATTGGGTGGGGGGGGGGGTATCTTATATGCCGGAAAGTGCAGTATTTGTAAAACAGCTGCCTAAATGTACAAAATTTGTTGAGTTGAAACTTTGTTGCAAAATTTGTTACAAAGTAACTTGTTATTGATTGTGCAAAGATTATATATAAGGATTTTCGGTTTACTAAACTTATCTTCATTGATCTACGCTTGTGAACAAAAAAATTGTTATCTATGTGGCTGCACAAGTAATCCCATTGCCATGATGCTGGGCGAAGCTTTGGATTATCAGGCCGTATACTAATTTAAATGATTGAAAACAGCATGATGAAAAGAATATTGGAAATGAGGACGGGGGGATTGTTAGAAGTTAATCATGGTTAATTCACTATTGGCTATTAACAATTAAATGATGTATAGTTATTTTGTATTGCTATATTTATGATTAAATATTCATTGTGTATTAGTTGATTTTTTTTACACAAAACACACAAAAGGTCTTCTTGACACTTCCTGAATTTTGAAGTTAAGCAACATTTTTTGTTCTGAATTAGTTTTAAAAATGGTATCACTTGGTAAATACTTGATCATCCAGATTATTATAAGGGTTTTCTTTCAATAAATTTTAAAAAAGATTTCTAACATTGATTCCCTACCATAATTTAAGTAAAACAAACATTCAATTTATTCAGTTTCTGTTCCCCTCCACCACCATAGGTCCTGCTCACCTGATTTGAATATTATTATTATATTGTAGCGTAGAGTACTTGAAAGTTTTAATGTTAACTAAAGTAATAGATGGAAACAAAGCAAATGCATGTTTTAACTTTAAATTAGGACTGCTTGGAATATTATGCAAAATTGAATAGATTTTTTAGATTATTTTTAGAACTTGCTAACACTTCTTAAGTAGATAAACATGAACTTACCAGGTCACGACAAAATTTTGTAGTTCAATTTTTTTTCCACCAGAGTGTTTCTTGTCGAATTATTTAAAAATTTGTTGTGAAATATCAAATACACGGCAGCATAAAATTATATTATAAAAAAGTAATTAATAACAAATAATTATATTATAAAAAATAATTTATTAAAATAAACGACACGGATATTACGCAATCAACATTTTACGCATATTCCGTAATAAGTTCATTCATAAAATTACTGTCCATTGTAGTTTTCGTTTATAATAGCGATAAAATTCGCAAAGACTGCGTCAGTCGTGTAGAGTTCTTAAAAGCAAATTCCTGCAGGGTAGGATTCGAATAATGTTTGAGCTTGTGTTTAGCTATTATCAACATATTTTCCACACTACCAGCAATACTTTATTCCAATCCTACCTATAGGAATTTGCTTTGCAAATTTTATCTTTTATATAAGCGCAAAACAGTAATTCGACGAGAAACACTCTGGTGAGGAAGATTTGAAACAAAAATTCGAATTTTATAGTGACCTGGTAAGTTCATGTTTACCCTTAAGTAATTGGTTTATATGTCAGGATAATTCAGATGGATATTAAAATTGGAATTTTTTTTTTTTTGAGAAATGTTTGACACATCATTGATATCTTATGTCTAATTGATTTTTTCTTTTTTAAATCTTATTTGATAGTCATAAAAGTATAGATATTGCTTACTTTTAAAATAAATAAGTTTCATATGGTTTATATATAGTTGTTTACAAGTGCAAATAGTAAAATTTTTGTCTATTCAGGGGAGTTTTGCCAAGTTTCAGCACTAATAATTTTTAGCTGAAATTTAAAAAAAAAATTTTGTTTGATCAATCACCTGGAAAACATCAATAATGAACCATTGTGTATATATCATTCTTGCAATAAGTTATTTATTTGTGATTGAAATAGTAAGATCCTTGTTTTTTTTATTTTTTTTATTTGAACATGCCTTCTAATGATTATCTACTTGTCAATCATGCATAAATTATACCATTATTACTTTAAACATTCATAATAACTGTTAGCTTTTTTTTTTTATTGTTTGTGAGAAGAAAAAAAGACTAGAAACTTGATTTTTCTAAAAATCCTTGAAATATCTTTATATACTGTTAATATGGTTTTTGAGAAATCATAGTGGCATCTTTATTTTTTATTAGAAGGGAAAACATACATTCTATCTATGAGATTAGGATTTTCAATTTATTGTTTGATCATTATGTATATAGGGAACGTGATTTCAAAGAACAGTTTGTGATTTATATTAGTTTTGTTTTTATTGTAAAAAGAGCCTGGAGCGCCCCCCCCCCCCACTTCTAAATTCTTTAAAAGTTTTGCCTCCCATCACATAGATAAATGAAATAATTAGGCCTTGGCATTTAAACTTTCTCACAGTATTTTTCTTCAGGATATATAGAACCAAGTATACTCTTTTTTTGCTGAAAAATATCTTGCTTTTTTTTTTTTAAAAAAAAAAAATTAAAAATTAAAATTTGGTACATTGAGAATAAAAACACATCAATAAACTATAAAAAATATACAATAGATATCAAAAAATGATTACTTTTAAAAATGTATGATTTGGCATAGTTGATATAAAATCCAATTTAGGATCAGGTGGTGCCAGGATCGATCTGATTCTGGCATAAGCAGTCCTCCTGAGCAATAAATCATAGGCTCTCTATTATTATTATTATTATTATTATTATTATTATCAAGCAAATGGACTAGATGAGAGCTTGTAAATATGTATCCTTCACCCTGGACTGGATAGATATGCCTATCCTGCATTGGGCAGTAATTGGATATCTAGTTGTTTTTTTTAAGTGTCATAGCATCGGCCGGGACGCGAACCCGCAACCCGGGCAAACTGCCTGCAAGTGCAAGGCAGTCGCGCTGACCTCTCGACCACCAATGCAAGACAAAATGGATATCTAGTTTGACCAGAGAATTTTCAGTGTAAAAAAAATAAAAAAAGTGTTGAGTCCATGATCTAACTTGGAAAAGAATAAAATATTAGATGTAGAGATTTGTTATTAAACATTCAGCACATTCTATTTGAGTCATTTAGAAGTTTTGCTCAGTATGTTATATATTTTTATGCAATAATTAATGTTGCAGTTATTGTCGAGTATTTATTGGTGGTCTGAAGATCCAATGGTAAATAAACTATAATTCTATTAAGATGCACACATATACAATTTTAATGTGCAGAATATTTTATAAAGAACCCTTTTCTGTGAGGAGCAAAATTGGACATTTTACCAAATTTAATTTTAGTTCTCAATCATAATCTAGTCATTAATGATAGAATATTTCTGTGCAATAGTATTGAATAAACAACTAGAAAAATCCAAAATGGATAAAAACACCAATAGCAAAGAACAGAAGAGAGCTGAATAAAATAAGGCTTAATTACTTCCAGTATGGGTTCTTAGAGTAATTTCCAAGTTCATTTAGTAGTATTTGTATGTATTATTTCCGGTCACAAGAAAATATGTTAAAAAACATGCCAAAAGATTGTAATCAAAATAACAGACTACTAGATACTAAAACTACCACAGATACGAGTGATTAATGGGTTTAGTTATATAGAAACTTATAATAATTTCAGCCCTGGATCATTCCAACAAACATGGTTACTTTATATCAATTTTTTTTATATAGAGAGAACTGAAGAATATTACAATATTATCAAATTTATGTCAATTAGTCTGGAAAATCAGTCTAGTCTATTACATTGAAGTTTATATATATATATAGAAAAAATAGTCTGGCTGATGTGCAAAGTATCATATATTTTATAGACATATAAATGGCATTGTACCAAAAATATTTGAGCCAGTAATGATGGGCAACTTGGTTTCAGGAATTGTTGAGAAAGAATTGTTCTTAGAGATGCAAGTTGGATAATTGGAAACGGCTAAAGAAAGTTAGAAAGCTTTTATAATTAAATCAAGCTGTGGTGAAACAGCATAATTTTACATTATTAGAAAAGAATGTACTACTTGGAAGAGTTGATGGTGAAAGATGATCTATAATAATATAGATAGCCACCGTTACAATAATCAATATGTAATATATATTAAGGCTATAACCTTAAGACTATGCAACAGTAGGGACCTCTACAAATCTAAACACAATATTAATGGCTTTAAAAGACAAGAAACCAAATAATTATTTTGGAAACGTGCTATTTATTTATGTGTTTGCATGTTTTTAATACTGATAATTATGTTTTAAAATTAATTGCGATTTGTAACTGATGTTGTAGTTTTGATATCTGAGATTATTTTTTTTTAATCATTGTATTAATAATTGTTGATTTATAACTGAAGAAAATAGAAAAATATCTTAATTTGACCATGGCCAATTGAATAAAACTTGTTCTAAGCTGACCAATTTGGTCATTTGAATTATATCAGAGCAAATGTTAAAGGAATACGAATGTTTTAGATGTGGTCAAAATACAAGTTTTTTGTTATAAATTTATATATGTAATTGAATAGGAAATCATTATTTTTTTGTTTAAAAAAAAAATGTATATACTGGATATTGATATTATAATGTCATCATCATCATCAAACATTATCAATATGCAGGATGGTCTCCAAGTTCAATCCATCTTTTCCTATCTTTAGCTTCTCTTCTCCACATCACCCCTGCACACTTTATTTCATCCATCCATCTTACATGTGATCTCTTTCTGGGTCTTTTACAATATCTTGGAATCCAATTTAAGATTTCAGTTATCCATCTATTATCATATCTTCTAGCAAATATGTCCAGCCCAACTCCACTTCAGTCTTAATTTTTTCAATGAGGTCAGTAACACCTGTTTGTTCTCTTACTCATATTGCGTTTTCGATCTCTTCTTGTTACTCCCAACATGCATCTCTCCATACTTCTTTGAGTGGTCTGAAGTCTCTATTGCTCTTCTATTAAGTGTCCAAGTCTCAGATCCATAAGTAAGAACTGATAAAACACATTAAAAACTTTCCTTTTCAAACACATAGGCATCTTTCCTTTTAGTATCAAGTTATTTCTACCAAAAGCACTCCAACTAAGTTTAATTCTATGATTAATTTCATCCATTATGTTTTCATCTGTATTAATAATCTGATCAAGGTATTTGTAACTGTTAACTTCTTCTAACTCATCATAATCAATCTTAATTTTCATCTTTGAGAAAATCCATTAAACATTACTTTAGTCTTTTTAACATTTATCTTTAGTCCTACTTTCATCTGATAACTCCTGCAACATTTCCTGCATCTCTAAAGCATTATTTGCAAAAACTACATCATCTGCAAAATCTAAATGACTTAAATAATCTCCATTTACTTTCACTCCTTTAGCTTCCCATTTTAATCCACAAGCATTGCTGTAAAAAGTTTTGGAGATATGGAGTCACTCTGTCTTACACCCTTCTCAATGTTGACTTTCCCAGTATCATTTTGTAATCTAATTGTTGCTGTTGCATTTTTATCAATATTCTTTAAAATATGACAATATCATGGATCTACACCTTGATGATCCAATGCTTTAATCACTGAAGAAATGTTTATACTATACAAAAAATTAAGTGAATTTTGTAAATAAATAAAAATCGTTAAAAATAGGACAAAGGTTTTATATTAGTGCTTAACTGGTGTTGTTCAAACTAAGTGAAGTTGTAGTATGGTTTGATAGTATGAAATGACTAATCATTAAAGGTATTAAGACAGTGATATTGCTGAAATTGTAAAAGGCATCAAACTGCAATAAATCTATTCTAAGTAAGTGGCATTTTAATGTTTGTTTTTTTACTACTAGGTGATCAAAAGTTAATTTTTAATTAAAATGTTATTCATATGTTAATGCTGGTTATAGTCACTTCACAAATTTATATATTATTTTTGGTGTTCTGCAATTTTAAAAAGAGGGCTGCTTTAAACCATTTTTAGAACTTTTTTCTTGCTTAATAGCAAACTATTATAGCTAGAAACCTAAAAGAATAAAGGTCACCAGGGATAAAGTATAGTTATATTGAAAATAATTTTGCCAAATGTTCATTTGACCTAATATCTGTAAACATTAATTACATTAGTGTGTAATTTTAGAATTTTTTAAAAAAATTTTAGAAAGCATAATTCTTAATAAAACTGTAATAGAGCTTAAATTATGATATTAAAATTTTGGTTTAGAAATCAATTTGCATTTATATTAAAAATTAGTAATTCTGTCACATCACTAAATATTAAATATGTTTTGCCTAAATATGTATAGATTTTGTGGCTTAATGGAATGGGACACTCATAGTAACTAGTGATAATTATTAGCAAATCATTGGAACACTATTGGGAAGATGGATGTATTTTAATTTTATAGGGGGGCTTATTATAATTTTAATAGTATCTTATTATGGATGTAGTTCTACAGATAAATATTTTGAATAGTTAAATCTAATTACTATAAGATTTGGTTTTTTAGCAATTGTGTTTTTTTTTTTAGGTGGCAAATATGTTCCTAGAGCCATTCTTTTGGATTTGGAACCGGGTACCATGGATTCCGTCCGTTCAGGTCCTTTTGGACAACTTTTTAGACCAGATAATTTTGTTTTTGGTAAGTAACATGTACATTTTTTTTTTTTTTAATATATTTATTTCTGTATAATTACATTCTTGCTTTGTCATTTATTTTAAGGTCAAAGTGGCGCAGGTAATAACTGGGCAAAAGGTCATTATACGGAAGGTGCAGAGCTTGTTGATTCGGTACTTGATGTAGTAAGGAAAGAAGCAGAAAACTGTGATTGTCTGCAAGGATTTCAATTGACACATTCCCTGGGGGGTGGCACTGGATCTGGTATGGGAACTCTACTTATTTCTAAAATCAGAGAGGAATATCCCGATAGGATAATGACAACCTTCAGTGTAATGCCATCTCCAAAGGTAAGATTCTTGAATTAGTCATTCTGAAATTTTGTCAGTTGAATTTTGTTGATATATTTTTTTATTGCTTTTTTTAAGGTATCAAAAATAATTTCATTTCCTGAATTTTCTTTTTTCTTAATAAATTTATAATTTTTATGTATATAAATGTTCTATACCTTTTCCATCCTTTAATAGTAATAATGCAATTTATTATTGATAAACTTTGCAATATCAGTAAGTTTTATACTATCGGTAATTTTATAACCATTGCTAATTTACATTCGTTTTGTAGTCTTTTTATTAATGCATCATTTTTTTATTTTAATTTAAGTCTTGGCTAAAAATTTGTTGGTAAAAATTGCTGCCTTTGTACATTAATTTCTATATAGTAGTAAATATTTTGTCATTCAAATTTAAAAGTGTCTTCAAAGTCCGATAATATTTTAAAACAACTTACAAAATTTAATTTAAATTTTTTATGACTATCAAATATTAATAAATATTTTACATATTGCTAATCTCTTTTGTATTATTTTCTATTAAAACAGTATATATAAATTTCAATCTACCTTCATTTTGATGCTTCTTGTTTTTCTCGAAGAAAACTTAATATACAGGGGTTTTTTCTTCATGCAAATTCCGGAAGTCTGTTGTCTCGTGCCTCCACAACCACATTTACCCACAGCACATCTTAATTTTTCTCCCACAACAATTTTAAGTGTTTAGTGTGATCAAAAGCATTTTGTACATCTATATATATATAAAATCCCCTATTTCTTCGTCATAAGTTATAAAACTGAATTATATACATTTCTGTTTTTCATGCCACGTGTACGATCATTCTCCATAATATTTTTTTTGTTTATGATGAATCCTATTATGCTTACAATAATTTATGGCTTTATAATAAAGTGTAGTCTACTTTGGCTTTACCATCTAACTCAGGGGTCCCCAAATTTATAGTTGGATATTGTTAATAATACACATAATGTACAAAAAAATATTTATTTCAAAAATTATAATTAACGTTTGTATTTTTACACTGTAAAAGTATAGTATGCCCTACAATTTGATTACAATATAATACAATAATTTATAAGAAATTTTAAAAATTAAATTTATTTGTATCAGATAAATAATTTTTTATTGTGTTCGGATAGTGGCGGGCACACACACAAATGGTCTGTGGGCATAGGGTTGGGGACCCCAATCCAACTCCACAAAATCTAACCATATTAGAATTCTGTAGTTGCAAATAACTAATATTGGAGTTAGGATCAGCAATCTGGAGGTTTGTAGCACTTTTGCCTTCAATCTGTTACTTTGGTAATTTTTGTCATGATTATAAATATTTAAAAAAATCATTTACATACATATATGATACCCCAATTTATGTTTCAATTAAAAATTATTAGGCGACTAAGAAGAAAGTCTGTGGTCTTTCTTGATGTTAAACTCACTATATTTTCATGTTGGTGAGTTGCCTATTCATGTGAGATTTGTTGGGACTATTTCCATCATCGATCATTAAATGTTGAATATCTAGAAAATTTGAAACTTTTTCAATTACTAATAACACACAAAGAGACAACACAGGTTAATAGATTATACAGTTCCAACAGTACTATAACTATTACCTATCCGTGTTTGTTTATTATATGAATTATCTCTGCGATAACAGCTACAAGTATCAAGTCTGTACAGAATGCAAATTAAATCTTTGTTTCCCAGGATTACTTACCATACTTCCTTACATTAACTTTTATTTCATATTTAAAGATTAGCCTTGTTGAAATAAATATTTTCAACTCACAATTCAAAATTAAAAGTAGATTATAATTATGTTAAGGTGTTTCATTTTGCTCTTGATTGCTTATAGGCATATGAACTTCTGAATAGAGATTCTTTTATATACATTTATAATAGTAGTTTTTTTCTCTCTAGGTTTCTGATACAGTTGTCGAACCTTATAATGCAACACTATCTGTTCACCAGCTTGTAGAAAATACTGATGAAACATTTTGCATTGATAATGAAGCCTTATATGATATATGCTTTCGCACACTGAAACTAACTACTCCCACTTACGGTGACTTGAACCATCTAGTGTCCGCAACAATGTCTGGTGTTACAACATGTTTAAGATTCCCTGGACAGTTGAATGCTGATCTGCGCAAATTGGCTGTAAATATGGTTCCATTTCCCCGCCTTCATTTTTTTATGCCTGGTTTTGCTCCTTTAACATCACGTGGTAGTCAACAATATCGTGCCCTTACTGTTCCTGAACTCACACAACAAATGTTTGATTCCAAAAATATGATGGCTGCGTGTGATCCTCGACACGGTCGTTACCTCACAGTTGCTGCTATGTTCAGAGGTCGTATGAGCATGAAGGAGGTTGATGAACAAATGCTTAATGTCCAGAATAAAAACAGTAGTTATTTTGTTGAGTGGATTCCCAATAATGTCAAAACAGCAGTATGTGATATTCCACCTAGAGGTCTAAAAATGTCGGCAACATTTATTGGGAACAGTACAGCCATTCAGGAATTATTTAAAAGAATTTCTGAGCAGTTTACAGGTAATTTTGTTTCTTAATACATTAATTTTAAAAATATTAGATTTTGAATATGCTTAAATTAGTTCGTATAAAGTTATAATTTTAAATATATTTACAAATTGTGAATTTTGATATGTGTTTTAGTAGACTTTTAATAACAGATTCATAAAGGCATGATGGGAAATATTTTTAATGCAGACACACCTATAGGAAGATATATTTATGGGTCTTTTTTTTGTCTAACAAAATATATAAAGTAAATATTAGATATGTGATAATTCTTTTCAAATGTTTATTAAAAAACCTATGGATAAAATATAATTTGGAAGTGTAAATATAATTATTAATTAATCCTGAATACAATCTTTGCTTCTGTAAACTGCCAATTATTTTCTGAGAATTAAATTTGAAACAATTTAATGGGTACCTACAATATTATTATAAATAATATAAATTATTAATACTTGCCCCAAAATATTTCCTTCTAAAAGATCCAATTATCATCTCCATTTTAAAAAAATATAACAGGTTTAAAATACAATTGTGTAATTATTATCATTACTACGGAAAAAATTATATTTTCTATTAAGATGATATAACATGCACCATGTATAGTATGATATGTTTTCCTACTAATTTAAATTGTCACTTTTTTTTTTTACATATTGGACATTATATATATACAAGGAAACAATTATAATGTGTATTAAAAATCTTTTGCTTATTATTTTTTTTGTGGGCAAAAAATTTTTTAAAAATTACAAATTATAGTCTCTGCATGTTTCAATTTTGTAAATATATCCTTGTTTTGATAATTGAAATTAGGGCTGCACTTTTATATGTAATGTTAATATAGGTTCAGATTTACATCTATAAAAATAAACCTGTGTAGTGAGAATTTACTGTGGTTTAAAAAAAAAAAGCATTTCATTTTATTGTTAGATTATCCAAAAGACAACATTGTCAACAAATATTTGATGGTAATGAGATAAGATTGTGTACTAGGAAAAAAGTGCTCCCATTTTTAAAGTGTTGAAACAGCATATGTGTAACATACAAATGTTATGATAATAAATTGATTTATGAGAAAAGCCTTCACTATTGAAAAATATTTCAGTTTCCTTAAGACTTAAGTTCCACACAACAAGTAAAGCCGATTTCCTTTTTTTTTTTTTTTTTTAAAAAAAAAAACTTATTTAATCACAAAAAGTTAGGTTAGGCCTTTTGGATAATTAACAAAATGAAAATTATGAAATAACATTTTTTAATCATAACAAATTTCTGTTATACAAGTTTATCTAGATTAACTAGCTAGTCAAAAATGTTAGCTACATGTAGCCATAGTCTTTCTGAATGTCCATTGTTTGAATTGTTACTGAAGTTATTGTGAAAATTGTGTCTCAGGCCAGTAATTTAAAAAATTCAATATGGCCGTTTAGTCCTAAGCAGTTAAGTGGATTTTTTAAAAAAAAAAAAAAATTAACTGCTTAGGACTAAACGGCCATATTGAATTTTTTAAAATACTGGCCTGAGACACAATTTTCACAATAACTTCAGTTTTATGTTAGAGCAAAAAAAATTACAATTACTTTAATAGAAAAACTTAAGGAAAACAATAATTAGTTCAAGAC
The DNA here is from genome assembly GCA_028023455.1 of Epiperipatus broadwayi. Taxonomy (NCBI): domain Eukaryota; kingdom Metazoa; phylum Onychophora; class Udeonychophora; order Euonychophora; family Peripatidae; genus Epiperipatus; species Epiperipatus broadwayi. Next base: position 2,081,562 of record JAQFVV010012519.1, on the reverse strand, counting down.
AAATAGTGATAACCATTTAAAAAATAAGGATAAAAGGAATTTCAACATCCGAAATAATTATTACTTTATTGTTTGTTCATCATTTCTAATTCATCATGAACTAACTTTAAATTACATCTTCAGTTATAATTTCTTTGTATTCCTCACAAAATTATCTTTCAAACCATATGTAATATGTCTTATCTGAGATAATCCATAGCTTCAGAATCTCCAAAATAAGTCCGCATATGAATTCATTTTTATCTTGTACCCCAAAAGTTCCAAATGTCAAAGACGTCTATAAGAAAAAGATTCATCATAATAAAAGATACAAAACAAATCATTTCCAAAAGATAGATATACATTTGTCATCATAGCAATTGGCTTTTTGTCTATCTAAAACTAGAAATTGTAGGCTACTGTCTGTATTACTGATAAAGTGAGTTTCATATCTTCATTTTATATATTTTTTGTGTACATCAGTGATGTTTATATTTTTTATGCATACCAGTGATGCTTACATTCTTTATGTACACCAGTGATGCTATCTTGTTATATTTATTATATCACATAGATATAATTTATTTGCATATAGTCCATAAAACATATAGCAAAACCGGAGTGACACTAAAACATGAGTATCAAGGCATAAACAAGAATCAGAATTTGATTATTTGCCTGCGTATGCCATCTTTATACATTTGATTATAAGTTTTGTAACTCATTACTTGTAAACACAAACACATCATATAAACATAATAAGTAATAAATTATTAAACTTTTTGAGAATCATTATTTTTATAAAATAAGTGGATTAGAACTTTAGAAAATTACGGTAGATATGAATTCTATATGAGCATAAATAAATATATAATTTATATCAACACACACAAACTGCAAACTAAAATTAATAAAAAATCATTTTTTCAAAAAAAAAAATTAAAATTTTATACTTACGAGTCTGATGTGTTTTACGTTTAGGCTCCATTGTAGGCCTTGTTTGTGAATAACATTACTTTTACTCCTATAAATGTCCATTTGAAGGTGGGCAGGTATTTTCTGTCTTTATCGCTTCGTGAAAATTACAAAATTGATAAAAAAAAAAATTAAATGCGCTGCTCGATTAAAAATACTGTAAAAAAGTTTTTGTGGTAGACATCTACGGGAAGCTACATCAGATAGCTATCAAATGCCCATATTTTGTTTGACGTCATGCTCACAGTTTTTATGTCGGTAAATAAAGAAAACATTTCGATCGATCAAAAAAGACGTGCGGGTCACCCACGCATTGATGTAAAGCAGTTAATTTGTTTCTGTAAAATCATCTAGAACATTTATATTTTCATCTTAAGAATCTTAAACCACTAAACATCATATGATAAACATTTCTTATGCTAGCTCATAACTGTTATTAAAACTCTCCATACAGTAGTGCAAGCCAGAGTAATCAATGGATGCCAGAAAAGTTTTAACTTAAGAATCTTATATAATTACTGTCACTGTTTGGGACCAAGATAGATTTGGGAATTGAAACAGATATTTTACATAATTGTATTATTCAATAATTTGTCAATGGCAATATCTTGACCCCAAGTATCAAAAGCAAAACAAGTAGTCTTTCTATTGATGGACAAAACAAGAATTTGTTCAATAACTAACAAATAGAATCTTAGAAGTATTGTTAGACATAATAAATTTGTCTTCAGTTATGGCGATGTGTTCAGTTTTCTCACTGATACCACATGGAAATTACATAAGATCTATTCAGTAAGATGTAAGGGCATGACACTATCATAATTTTTCAGTTATAATTCTTCACATTTGGTTTCTTTCAATACTGCTGGTTGTGATAGGGTAATCTTCCATCTGTAATGAAGGCAGTCACTACTCTACATTATGTTAAATATTACATCTAATTACTTAGCATCAATAATATAATCATTTCAATCTCAGATGTGTCCAACATTTTATTGGTTTATAAAATTGTCATCAATTTTTTTTTTGTTAGATTTTTGTCACACACACTCAGCCACACAACAATATTGTTTGTATATTTTTTTTGTATTCTTTATATTATGACAAACATTTCTATTTTATTCTATACAATTTTTGCACATATACATGCAATCTTTGTTTTAATATTTTTCTTTAGCAATGTTTCGTCGTAAAGCTTTTCTTCATTGGTATACTGGTGAAGGCATGGATGAAATGGAATTTACTGAAGCAGAATCCAACATGAATGATTTGGTAAGCGAATACCAACAATACCAAGATGCCACAGCAGAGGAAGAGGGAGAATTTGATGAAGAGGAGGAAGAAGCTGGAGAAACTGCCTAAATCTTGTAGCAACACCACCATACCCTTTAGTCTTCCTGTTTAGTAACTTTGAATCAAGTATCCTGTGTTCTTTGAAATGTCTAATAGCTTTCATTTTCTAAATTATTAAAGACATGCAGTGTCTTCTTGCCTTAAACTGTTTGCATCCTGGGTATTGAGTCTGATAGTGTATCCATTGTGATAAATTATCTATCTAGGTAAAACAAATATTTTTCTGTCAAGTCTGATAAAAGGGTGAAGGCTCATCATTTTGTATTTCAATAAGTATGTCAAATTGTTTGTATTTTTGCTTTGTCTAATCCTTCCCTTTTTATTATTAACATATCAGGAAAATGTCAGTGGACCAATCGAATTGTCTTATCTAATTAATTAGATAATTTGATTCTTTTGCATACCGAAATCTGAAATAGTCACATTTGTAAGAAAAACTTGTGACTACTAGAATTGCAAAATTGTAATATTATTTAAATTGTCACTTTTTTAAAAAATACTTCATTCCATTTGAGCTTTTTGCAAAAAAACTTTTTTTTTTTTTGTATTGATATGGGATTATTTTTCAGAATAAAAGTTGCTACTTGATTTGATAATTAATGTTTCTTGTTTAATTTTATATTTCATTAGCACATTTATCACGTTTTAAATCTTTGAAGACTGCCTGAATCTAATAAATTGATGAGATAAAACATTGATTACTTTTGTACATTTTTATTTGCTGTTTTATTTGAAAAAATAGAAAAGATTATTCTTTATGAGAATTTGTATGCTTATGTTCAGACTTCATCATTCATTTCTGTACTTTCAACGAAAATTAGAATTTTTTTATGAGAATTTGTATGCTTATGTTCAGACTTCATTCATTTCTGTACTTTCAACGTATAGTGGAGTCATATTTTGTTCCAAGTTCCCGCTGTATACATTGTACATAGAATAAAATTGCTTGTTTTGTAGACAAACTGATTAGAATAGAAGGCATGTTTATTGTAAGTGTACTTTTCAACACACATATAACACTTATGGGTGCTGGTGAAGATAGTGTACTGCCATTGCTAGAGAAACGGTGCCACATAGTGGGCTAGAATCTTGTTAGTTTCTGGTAGCAGATGATGTAAGCTAAATGGGCTTACGCATGGAAACCAGCGCCACCAAGCAGGCAGCTTTGGTGCCAGCTAGCTCTAGAATGTTCATGTGTCTATGCATGGTGAATAGCGCCAACTAGTGGCTGGAACAAGCATTGCTGCTTTTGGGCCCCTACTGTGGATATTTCTGTGTGTTTATGCAGAAATGGTGTCTCTAGCAGTGGCAGTACATTATCTCCACCAGTACCCTTATATGTATAAAATGCATATATTAATAAATTGAAGGAACACATTTAGATATATTTTTCATCTACTGGAAAAATAATAAGCACTGTAAATAGTGAAATGTCTCCTTATAACTAAATACACTCTGGGTAATATTCTCTTTAAAAAATTTCTCTTATAGAAACATCAAAGATTAATCTTGACTGTTTTAATGATTTTAAGTCTTATTAATTTTTAAGTGTATTCTAAAATTTTGTAAACCTTAAATTTAAAAATTTCTTTTACATGAAATACTGCATATCAAATTCTGAAAAGAGAATAAAATATATCAGCTTTTAATATAAACCAGCAAAATTTTATTAATAAACATGGTCATTTATGTCGCTCTGACATGGAAAAAAACAGCTGCTGATGTAATTTAAAATTTATTTACAAATATTTTTTAAACATGATTGTGTGTGGCATTTGGAAATAGAAAATGGCTGTTTGACTATCCTAAAATGTATTGAATTTGAATGCTTTTTTGTTTAGTGTGAACTTTTATGCATTGTACTTTGCGGCTTTACTATGATTTTTTAAATTAATGTTATGCTTATTTGCATGCCCCTTCAAATCATATTTCAGCAATTAAAAATGAATGGATTTTATTATTAAAATGAAGTTAAATTACAACACTGCTTCCTTAACTATTTTGTCGGGGGAGGGGGGGTGTTTCATGCTAATCCCCCCCATTGTGATAGTGGGGGCAGGCATCTCCTGATTAAAACTAATAATAAACTGGAAATGATAATGTTTCAACTTGACAGATTAAAGCCAGAAACTAATTTATTATCTAAAGGAAATTAATAGAATATGAATAAAAAAAAAAATCTCAATAATCCATATCTAGTAGCGGTATAACTAGCACCCCCCCCCCCCAATCCTTTAGAAATTGGATCAGTACATTTAAAAAAATTAAATTTATTTTATAGTTTTCATTATAAGAAGGTAATTACTAAACATTGTAAATTCGGTAATATTTAAACTGTTATAACTTAATAGAAAGTTAACATGGTATTTATTTATTTTTTAGTAGAGTTCTCATTAATTCTTCAGATAATATATAACTGTTTTCTCGTAGATTCTGCATTTTACCTTGTTTTCCTTATATGAAGATCAAGGTGTTTTTTTTTTTCAAGATACTTAAAAAATTTTTATTTAATAACTGAAACGCACAGGCTTATTATATACCTGCGTCTATATACATAATATGTAGGGTATATGAGCACAGACTTTCACATGACCCACCACTCTCCACACTATCACATACACTTGAACACATATGTTGAAAAGATAAATAATCAATATTTTGTGCTAAACCAGCAATCATCAGTTGGCCCAGATTACCATCTCTACACATATGCTAAAAGTGCTCAGATATATATTAAGATGGCCAAACCTCATACTTTAATGGACATGCCTCAATCTACTTCAACCGTCCAGCCAATTGAAAATCTGACGATGGAATGCTCGAAGGCCACCCTGAGGCCAAGATTCTTGTCACACCCATGTTAACCTAAAGTCAATCTGGCCCCTCATGTACAGGACATAATCCATTTGATACATATACATTATTGAAAGTTTTTATTGCAATTTTTGATTATGAGTAAATAAAATGACCAGCAGCAATTTCAACTTTTTTGTATAATATTTTTTATAGATTAATTATTGACATTACAAATTTAATGCTTATGTATGATGATGATAAATCTTTTTTCTGTCTATGTATAGACATTGAATATATTTAAAGAACAATAATGAGTAAAATATGACAAAAAAAAAAAAACCCACAAACATTTCTATTAAGAATTTTTAATTTAAAACTGATTTTATTTCTGTAAAAACTAAAATATGTGATTATGGTGATAATTTATATAATATAATGCCAGGGTGAGTTCTTGAAATGCATTCATACTGCTATAGAAATAAAACCTCTTGAAGCAGATTTGATTTATAAATAAAGAGCACTTTTTAAATCAACTCTGGTCAAAAATATCGTATCCAAGTAAACTATTTGACCAATGACTATAGAGTCCAGTAATAATAGTTGATTTTTTTTTTTTCATAAATACAATGCACAAATTTCTGAAATTGCAAGCAATATATATATATATATACACAAAATTGAAAAACTGCCTTGTTAATCAGAAACTGATTGTTCAAATGTTTTAAGTAAAGTTCATATCCATGAGGTTAATTTTTTTTTGTACATAAAAAGCAACAGTCCAAACTTTTTTTTCTTGCAAAGAGTTTCAGTTTAAACATGACAAAGTGCAAACCAAGGTGCAGAAAAATTATTTTAGAGTTTTGGATCAGGGAGTGACAAAAATTGTTCAACTAATTTATTAAACTCTTTTGCATATCTAAGATGTATATTGTGTTTTCCTTCTGGAATCACATGAAGCCTGATAAAAAACAAAAAAAGCATTATTGTCAAAAATATGTATATTTAAACAACTATATTTCATAATATAAATTAGAATTATACATATGTGATTTTTTCACGTGTTAGGGAGCTGTAATTATACTATAAATGTTGAATATGCCTGCTTAGCGCTTTCGAGATTTAGTATTTTAATCTCGTACTCGTAGCTTTTCGAATGAAGACTTGTGATTTATTGTACACATGCAAATGAGTTTGAATTTTTAATTAGTCCATTGTTTGGAGAGAGCAAAGTGCTTTTCTTCTATTAATGGCACTGAGATCATTTGCTACGTAAAAAGGCTTTGACCTTTCTTTTGGCATCACTCTATGCAAATTATTTGGGCAGAACTAATTTGGACTAATTAATTAAAAATTCAAGCTCATTTGCATATGTGTACAATAAATCACAAGTTTTCATTCGTAAAGCTATGTGTATGAGATTAGAATACTAAATCTCGAAAGCGCTAAGCAGGCATATTAAACATTATAATTACAGCTTCACTGACGCATGCGAAAAAATCGCATATGTATAATTACAATTTTTATTGGTGAAGAGAAAAACAATTTAGTATAATATAAATTAGAGCAATTAAGTTTTCAAAATGACTTGATAAATCAGTCGTGAATTTTTAAATTAATTATTTTGCTATAGCTATTGGTTGCATTTGGTTAACAAAAATATTAATTTACATATTTCTTACTTTGATCCTTGGATGTGTAGATTAAGAAAATATGGATGTTCTCCATCAATCATTGCATCTTGTTTTCCATGAATGATAAATGTAGGACAGACCACTTTTTTCAAATCTCCCTTACAAATATCGCCTTGTTTTTCATTATAAATCTTTATAAAAGTATTTACCCATTCTGTCCACATTTTACTAAAATATTCCTCGCCATACAGAGCCAACATTGGAGCACGCATTCTTTCGCTCCAACTATTGATGCTTTTAACACCTAGTGGGAAAAAAATAGGTATTTGTACAAAAGTATGTTTGCTTATAAATACATATAAGATTACGTTAAAATATATCAATTTTAGGTGTATATAACAGCTTAGTAAATATTTTAAATACACTGGGCTTTTTTTTTTCTACAATTTTTTAATATTTAGTTTAAGTTAAAATAAAAAGAAACTTGAACATCTAAACAATAAGGTAATTCTTATATTTCAATCAATCATTTATACCCCAGAAACCATGATTACATTTTAATGGTTGGAAATTTTTGAACAGAGATATAATGGTGTCTGGTAGCTCAGTAAACAAAAAGGCTAACATAAAAAAGTTGGCATTTTAAGCATTCATAGTCTTTACACAATTCTATACCTTAGTTGAGTCATTTCAGCAATAGATGAAGTTTCTATAGATTCTATTTATAAATATGTATGATAAATACTATTTTTGTCACTCATTATAAAAGCTCAACGATGCTGTGTTGAATACTTAATTTTCATATGATCCACGCGCTTATGTTGACAATGATTTGGAATTTCTAGGAAAGTAACCTATAGTATAGCAATCGTGATATCAATATTACTGCTCTCAAAATTAACTGCCATGATTAATCAGATATACAGTATTATTTCCTTAAACTTTTTGAAAAGTCGCTAGTACAACTATAATAATCTGAATGGAGCATACATCACAATCTAAAAATAAATATTACTCCTATGAATCTGACTTTTGATGTAATGTGTGTATATGTAGTGAAGCAGTTATCTTGTTTTTTAAAGGAATGGATGAAATTAATTACCAGATATAGGAAATCACTAAAAATTATAGATAATTACTTTGATATTGGTAATTATTTTGCAAATTTTATATTTTCATTTATAACTCTTGATTGTAGGGACCTCTACAGGTCTTAGCCACAAGCTTACGTTTTGGAAGAAAGGAGAGGAACCCTTATTTACTCCAACTTACTTTCTATATAAATAGCTGAAGCGGTTAGAACTGAGAGCATAAAGCAATTCAATACTTCACTGATTAAGTTCACATTTTTTATTACACATCAATACCCACGAAATCTTTCGATTTATGAGTCAATGGAAAGATTTTATAGTTAGAAATCTATTACGATAATTTAAAGTTGTAATTATAAATTTATTTAAACGCACATTGATTACGTAAGTAATATTTACTAAGGCTGTAACCTCAAGAATATGCGTGTAAAAATGATAGTAACAAGTCTTAACCACAAGCTTACGTAATCAATGTGCGTTTAAATAAATTTATAATTACAACTTTAAATTATCGTAATAGATTTCTAACTATAAGATCTTTCCATTGACTCTTAAATCAAAAGATTTTGCGAGTATTGATGTGTAATAAGAAATGTGGACTTGATCAGTGAAATTAAATAGTTTCACACTCTATAGCTTCACCTATTTATATAGAAAGTAGGTTGAAGTAAAGAAGGATTCCCTTTTCTTCCAAAACATAAACTTGTGGTTAAGACCTGTAGAGATCCCTATTATCGCATTTTTACATGCATATTCTTGAGGTTACAGCCTTAGTAAATTTTACTTACGTAATCAATGTGCGTTGTAAATAAATATATAATTACAACTATCTTGATTTTAAATATATAATGATGTTATTTACTGATTATAAGAAAAAAATCTTGCAAACTTTATGCCTGTTAGTAAAGCATGATCTTGTTTCACACAAAGTTCAAGGAAAAGTATAGAGAAAAGATTTCTGTATGTTTGTTTTTTTATATATGTCAAAAAAACAGTAATTAAGATCATAATTTGTTAATGTGATGCAGTTTGAAGAATGATATCTGAGGAAATATAAAATTTATATATATTCATATCACTAACTTAATCTAGCAAAATTATAATTTATAAACACGTTTGTAAATTATTATATTAGACAAAATGATTTTGAAATTCCCGAACTATAAAAAATTGCTTTATTCAATTCAATATATTAAAATATACTAGAGTGTGTTAAAGAATATGGAGAAATGAATCCAATCTGGAATGCAGGCACCTAATAATTGTGAAAGTTGTTTTTAATGCCAGAAAAATACTTTGAATTGAAATCGAATCCAATCTGGAATGCAGGCACCTAATAATTGTGAAAGTTGTTTTTAATGCCAGAAAAATACTTTGAATTGAAATCTAGGTTTTCACAAAACAAACTTCAATGATTTTATAATGTTGAAACTAAATTTTTAAGATTTATAAAATTGTGGTTTGATATGACTGATAATTAGAAAAGATTATACAACTGACTGCTATAGTTCCTGGCACAATAACACATGACTGCCTATAAAATCTTTTAACAATTGCAGTCACTAGTAATAGTCACATTTTGTGTAAAATCAAGATTACTAGAGAACAAATATAAAATTTTGCTAGTATTATATGAAATATAAAATAGTACTTTAAGTGAATTTATTAAACTCATTTTTAATGTTTTGATATGCTTTTTCTGGAAAAAACAATGGAGATTTGAGTAAATGTTTATAGTAAACTTCCATTAATTGCAGAATTTACCTCCATAAAAATTAAAAAATTAATTTATTACAAATGTTAAAACAACACTGCATATAAATAAATAATGTTAATTAAACTAGGCATTTATTGCTATTGAAAACAACATAATAGTACTTCATATACTTTTTTATGAGGATTTTTATCTTGTACTTACTTTCATATATTTTAACATCAGTTTTTGTGATGTAAGCATTTGCTCCCCATACAACAAGTTTCCGGACCATTTGCGGATAATTTGCTGCCATCAACATACCTGTTGTCCCACCATCACTCCATCCTAGAATGGAAAATCGTCCGAAACCCAGTTTCTAAAAAAATGTTGGAAAAGATTATTAAATTTCTATTCCATGTACCTTTATCTGAAAGGCTTAAAATCATTTATTTTTACCTGCATAAATGCAGCTGCCATTTGAGCATCTTTCTGTAAAAAGTTGACATCAAATGTCCTTTCAGGTGGTATGCTATATCCATAGCCTGGCGGATCCCAGGCAATTAATGTAAAACGTGTTTGATTGAGGTATTTTAACTGAGGATCATAATCAGTGCGAGTGGTACCTGAAATGAAGTTTTCATTAACATTTGATAATGATTATTGCTAACATTCAGATATTTATCCCTTTGATGTTAATGCTGACAGTTCAAATTCTGCAGCCAATTTATAAAACTGATTCTCTTCATTATAATTATTTTTGATATTCTGGCCCAAGATTAAAACTAATATTTGTATGTGCATGAAAAAGAATTTAAAAACAATTTATAAAACTAGTTACAAATTGCATAAGAAAAAAATAGTCCAAAATATGATGTTCGCTGTTTATTCAAAGATGAACCTGATTTTAACTTGTATTGTTTATAGCTAATGATATTCAATGATTCTAGATTCATGCCTGCATTAGACAAAACTTGGTGAGGCTTTGGTCAAAAGGATGGTGTCCGATGACGTGGGTTAAATTCCCAATCTTATATCACCTGTATACATTCATCTTGCAGATTAACTAGTATTTTTTTTATTGTTGAGTTGTATGTAATTCTATCAAATGTTATACTATATCTCCACTCATATATAACAACCCATTATTCCCTGTATAACACTTCATACATACACTTTATATAAAATAAATTATCTTTAGTTAAGTGAACTAAATTTTATGCAGCAGTTATTTTAATGTTTATTATACTATATATAAGCATTTGTTATATAAATCATTTCGATGAGAAAAATCATTTGGGCTAGAAGTCTTTATTACAGTTTATCTTACTGTAGTTAACTAACATAGCTGGCTAAGCATGCTAGCTTGAATTCAAAATCTTAATATTTACAAATATTTGATAACCCTTTTCTGTGTGTAAATATATATATTTCTATTCTCATAATAGTCATTGAGGATATGCAAAAAATAAAGAATGAATGGATTATACAAATTTATAATGCCAAGCAAGGAGAATATTCCCTTCAGGTAGATAGGAAATGGAAAACCTCATATTTGGAATAAACTCGTCTATTGTATCGTAATTACTTCGAAATTCATATTTTTAGTTGGAAGTTAGCCTATTGGGAAAAGAAATTTAAAGGATAACTAAATTTATTGATTATCTTGAATTCACTCTTGCTAATAATGGCATATCAAAAGCAATTTCAAATTGGAACAAAAACAGCAGTTCACTGCTGATGCCAGAAAAATGAAAACAGAAAATCAAAACTACAAGATTTGGATAAAAGACGTGGTTAATGAGTAAACTTGATAGCTGAAAAAGAATTACTGTTGTCACAGTTAATGATATTAACAATTATATCAAACTTCTAAACGTAAGATATGATAGAATGAAAAAGCACCATTAAACAAAATGAGTTTCTCAATCTAGTATAACCAATAAACATTAGCAAACTTCAATTTGACTTAGATTGTTTTTAACCAGGAAAAATCCAGGACCTAATGATATACTTCCAGAGTTTGATTAAAAAAAAAAAATTAAACCAAAGTGTGCTTAGCAAAACTTATTCAGTAACATTATTCAGCAATCATTAAAAATTTTGCCAATAGTTGAGAGTTACTGTGAATAAGTATCTTTAACAATTCAGATTGAAAAAAGTTTTCAAAATAAAAATTTAACTGATATTAAATGATAATTGTAGATAGAAAATTTTACAGAATGGTCTAACCCAAGATTTATTTTACTTAATATAGTCCTCAATGATTTTCTTAATACAAAATGGAGGAAATTCATCTATGTTTACAACATTGCTTTTTGACTTGACAAGAGATCCTTTCAAGAAATAAGACAAAAATGTGAAAAGTTTGGAAATCCTTATCAAAATTTGGCTCATTCTAGAGCAGTGATGGCGAGCCTATGATTCGGGGGTCAGACACACCCATACGTTGATTTTTATAAACTTTTTATATCATAAAAGAGATCAGACAATCAAAAATATCACAAAAATAAAGTCAAATTTATAAAAAAATATTTCCAAGTAGACATTGGTTAGCTGATTTTCTATCGTATCACAGCACCTGTGTATGACATACATGGTTGTAAAGCGTGTTTTGTCACGAAGCATGTATGATTCATGACTCAAACTTGACACCATACATATTCGTTGCATTGTAGAATGGGGAGATGTACTAGCTCGGGGAGGTCATAGTGCTGAACTAAATCGCAGCCTTGTATGCGTCTAGAAGTGTTTCTCATCGATTTTTATTTTTTGCTCTGCAAAAGTAAAAGTTGTAAAACAAAAAAGAAACTTAAACTTTTTAGAGGATTTTAAAAGAGAATCAAAAATAAGTAGTTTTTACATTCTCCACTCCCCCTTTCCAAGTGACTCCACTGACTTAGTGACCCACAAGCTACTACTAAAAAGAATAATGAACAAAATTTGACCCACTTCTCAAAAAGGTTTGCCATCAGTGTTTTAGAATATATGTTTAATTTTTAATAATCTAAATAGGAAACCTGAAATCTTACAACTATAGAGTAAAACAACCCTATAACATGCTACATGGAAGTAACCTTGGGCTATCTCATTTAAATAATTTTTAAGAATCTGAAAAGCTGGCTGGACTGTTTGGGTTTATGATCATTATAAAATAGCTTCCACAGATGAAAGTAATCTTACTCAACTTACAGCTGCTAAATTAAATGTTAGCATAAGTAAAAGATTCCTTCTCACTGGCTTCTTGTTCTTTCATCATATATTTTATGAAAATTTATAAAAAAACTTAAGTAGTTCTGAACTCTAAAATATAGTTTCACCATTTAAGACCCAAATCAAGCTCTTTTCTGGGATGTTCAGGAATCTATAAATGAATTATAGCATTAAAAATGGATTATTATTTTTATGTGAAGTTCCAAAGAAGTTTTTTTCCAGACCCAACAGTAATGCCAGCTGGATCTGATCTACTTAGACCTTACTGGAGTCTCATTAACAAATCCAGGATAACCTACGATTGCACTTATCTGCCTTGCAAATAGAACCACTGACCTTTGAAGATATGGAAAAAATATGAGCAATATTAATATTAAGTCTACAGTTATAATTACAGAATTGAAATTAATAAAGCCACTAGTTTCTGGTTGGAAACTACATCTCAATGGACGATTCATCATGGGAATTTGGATTGCCATTTTAATGTTTACTATGAATAAAAATAGAGATGAACATTAAGAATCTTATAAGTCCCCAAGCAATAAAGCCAGTGACCTATTTTTTTAAATGTTATTTATATAAGAAAACAAAGTATGAAATAGCATGATTTGCAGATGTTTAAAAAAATTCTATTAAAAATCTAAGCATTTTTTATTGAAATCATTTTAAAACTATAATTGAAATTAGACATATATTACTAATCATTTGAAATTTTGGAACACTAAAAGTATTGTATTTTAATGGTAACATTTTTTAAAATTCATTTGTAAAAGATTCAGATATCTTTGAAACAAAATATTAATAGAAATACTTAATATTTTTATCTGTTTAAACAAAGCCCCCCCAATCACTTACATATTCAAATAATACAGTACAGCATATGCTTTATTTTAAAAGCTATGATTTCTTTTTCATTGAAAAAAAACCCCATCTACAATTGATCATGAGAAGTTCATGGATAAAAATACAAATTTTCAGTGATGATTTTCTATATGTCACCATTTTAAAGTACATCATAAACATTTTTTATTTTCCATATGTCATAGCATCGGCCGGGAGGCGAACTCGCAACAACCGTCCGCAACCAACTGCTTGCTTGCAAGGTGGCTGCGCTGACCTCTCAGCTAACAATACTTAATTTAAAATAATTCCCCATTTTAGCTTGTATGAAACTTCCCAATTTCAAACAAATATTTATGTGTATTACTAATCATACAAACATGGTTTGAAAAAGACTTTTTTTTTAAAAAAAGGCCTTAAAATGCAGCATCCTATAGCAAGAAAGATGCTTATAAAGAAATAGAAATTACAAGTATTTAGAATAAATATAATTCAGAAATTTCAACCACCAGACAAAATTATGAAGATTCTTTCATGACAGGTAAACTTTATCAAATATTAGTTTGGTAATATATATATATATATTAATATTGAATACATATGCATTAAAAAATTCTTGAATGCATAAAAAAAACAAAAACAACCTAGCATCACATTACCAAAGAACATATTTCGAAGAATTTGAAGATCAGGTGATGTGAAGAAATCGTTTTTTTATAAAATAGACTTTGGTATTGGCAAACTAATTATGAAGTTAAAATAAATATACAGAATGTTTATAGATACGTTAAAATTAATATATATTACATTTAATTATTTGATTTGGTAGCATATAGAGATTTAGTGATTAAAATGAATTAATCATAAAATTTTTCATTTGTAGAGATTTGGTATCAAAGATAACTTATAAATATATATTGATACTCTGCCATATATTCATGGTTATTTTGCTGAAAAAAATCGTTCTCTGCTGATTTGAATACTACTTGTACTCAAATCAGCAAAAAAGGTTTTTTTTCCCAGCAGAATAAACCATAAGACGCAAATGCATCAAGTATACTTGGTGCTAATAATTTAATAAACATTTAAATTGACTTAGTATTTCTTTTTATATCAATATATGTATATTATCAGTTATCTGACTGGAAATATAACGATTATGAAAATATTTACCGACCATAATGCTATGTTTAATGTCAATCTTAACCATATGATGATTTTTATTTTTAGTAATACACTTACAATTTATATCCTGTTCTATTTATCTCAACTTTCCTTTCAATTTCTACACATATGATTTTTATTTTTTTTTGTATTATTCTTAAATGATTCTAAATATTTCTCAGAAACTTCACTATGTCAGTTTTATCCAGAGAATATAAAACAAAATATATAATACAGAAACTAAATAAATCTGAAGGGAAAAAGGCATAGTGTTACAAATAAATTATGATAATTATTAATATTCTTTTAATATATGTCCTAATGCAATACTGTTCATGTGGATATTAAATCTGCAAGAAAACGGAAGTTAAATGTTAAACATGGTTGTTATTGTTTAGCTTCTGCTATAATAAATAATATACTTTGATTATATATTAGACTTGTAGAAAATTTTTGCCTATCAAATTTGTTAATTTTTCATTACCTAAAAGAAAATGAATCTATTTCAACTTTGTAAAGTAATAAGAATAATTTGATTAGACTTTAATTAAATTCAACTTTATTAAATTCTTTTATTCTAATTTCAAATTACTGAGATCAAATGATAAAAGAAAGTACTACAGTAAATTTACAATTTAAAATATGTAATAATTAAATACATGTATTATTTATTTTAAGCTAGATTATATATATATGTGCGTGCGAGAGATGATCTGAACCAACTGATGAGTGCTGGTTCAGCTTGAAATACCTATATTGATCATTTATCTTTTTTGCATGTGTGGTCATGTTTATTGGACATATAAGATGAAGTGGATAACTAAAAGGGAGCTTGACAGTCTGAGCTTAATCCCCTCTAAATTTAAAATATGAAAAAATGCAAATCTTACCAAGTACAGTTTTGCATATTAAAATAAATATACAAAACTTGATATTCTTATAATTGGTCAAATTGCTTTATATTTAATAAGAGATAAAAAAAATTTATAATAAATATTTGTATTTACTATCAATTAAAAACTCAGGAAATAATTGTTTCTTCAATCTTAATCTGAAGTAAGGAGGGGAGGGGGCAGAAATGAAAACAATTTTTGTCTTTTATAACAAGGAGTTGACTTAATTAATTTCTGCCCCCTTCCCCACTCTTACTTCAAGTTTAATATAAAAACCCCAACTATAATTGAAGAAAATTATTTTCTAAATTTTTAGTTGACAGTAAATAAAAGTATAAAAAAATTATGATTTTAACGTTCCTAGCATTTCATATTTTTATTGAATATTTGAAAATAAAATCATGCATATTAAATAAAGATATTTAAAAAATAGTTTTGCTTATAAAAGCATTTTTTAAAAAATCAACTTTTCCAATGGAAAGAAAAATTCAGTTTTTACAATCAAAGATTTGTTTTTATTTCATTGTTGAAAGATCTCTAAAAATATTTTAGTGTTTTTAATATATATATACCACCCTCTGACATGTTTTAGTAAAAACTTATTGAACTGTTGTCAATGTATTTAAAATTTAATGTCAATAGTATTTGAAATTTTATCCACCAACAGCTCTAGAGGTAAGAAATTAGGGAACCTAACTAAAATATGTGTCAAATTGCATTGTCAATGATTTATAACAAACAAACAAAATTTGAACAAATTCTATTGAATATTAAACAGATTTTAAAAAGTCTTGTTATCAAAGAATAATTTATGATAAAGAAAACTAGAGCTCAAAATAAATGGTAAAATATTTTTATTTTGGATAATCTAGACTGGAATCACATGATCAACATAAAATAAAAAAAATTTGGAGTCTAATTTTCTAAGCTAAATTACATTATTATTGTAACAGACGGGGTTCGAATACAAGAGATAAGGCAATAGTGCTAATTGAGAGTGTTGATATGGAGCGATTATATGCGAAAAGATATATATGTAAATAGTCATTCGAACCCTGTTACAAGGAGTGCGAAAGTTATGTGTGTATGCATATGTAAATATAGTTGTATGTGCGAGTGTACAATATGCGTATGTATTAACGGTGATGGTTACAATCAATTATATATAGAGCTGTATAAATTGTAATTGATTATTCGTATATATTTTATCCGTTAAGTTTTTTTTTTAAAGTTTTAATAATATTGTCGGTAACACGTGTTTTTCTTTTGTTAATTAATCTCTTGAACATATGAGGACAGAAATAGAAATGAATCAATTGCTGTAGGCAGTTTAGTCAATAACTGGTGTCGAGAAGTCTGAAAACTGGTCAAGTGGGTATTTTTGATGAACAATGGAAGAACTGGTCAGTGGCGTACGGATACACAGAAAAAATTTTACAAAGTTAAAAGTGAAAAACAAAAGAACTTTTTGTTGTGCTCGAAAGGAGAGATATAGATAGAAAAAAAAGAGACGCGGCTTGAACTACAGATTGTGTGGACGTGTAATTTTTTTCTTAAGAAGTCATTAATATTTTCCCACCCAAAATGTCGGGGTAATTCTATAGTGCGAGTTTCGTTGATCGGCCCAGTGGACACTTGTCGTGGAACTCACCTGAAGCGGACTTACGAACTGCGTTATTAAAATAAAGAAATTTTGTTTCATCAAGTGTAATGGTGACGAAAGATCTTTGAAAATTGGACCCTGTCATAAAGCGAGTGAATCACCTACTCCACCTCTGGGATAAGCTATTCGATATACCCTATTGGAACTGTTTGCCATCCGTTATATCTACCAGACCAGTATTCTTGGAGAGTTATAAATGCGGACTTGTCTTTGATCGCGTGAACTAAGGTAAATTGACGTGGCACAAAATATATGTTCAGTGAATGTGTCTTAATAAAGAAACTAGTGTTACCTCAATATTAATTACTATAATAGTCTCTTTCAAAATTAAATAAAATAACAACATTAAATAAACAGCTCTGATGTATAATTGCACTATTTTGATGCGTGTATGAATTATATATGTGTGTATCAGAATAAATGGGCTGTGCGCTTGAATATTGATATATTTATATGCGTGTATAAATGGGATTTATTGGTAATGGGTATAGCCGTAGATAGAATAGATTTTATGATAAGATCCGGGTTAGATTAATGGATTTATAACCAATAAACTATCGTACATAATAATAGACATATAAGACTTAGTTAGGTATTGTTTTAGCTTTGTTCTCTAGTTAGACTATCGTCCCCAAACCCTGAGATTGAGCTGGTTCGGTGCGCTACCATAAATAGATATACATACCAGAACCCTTATTTACGTTTTCAATGAGATAATTCTTATCCACGTGTAAGATTGGCGCATGAGATGGAATCAAACCATGCTCACAAATATCTTCATTCGAAGCTACGGGTTAAAGCCTACAATGGCGGTTTAAAAGATATCGGTGGTATTATATTATATAGCTAAATAAAATGTATAAATTAATAATCATATTTATTAGTAAATAATTTATAAACAAATTTATTTTAGCATAGCTTAGTATTAGATGACAAATACTTAGAATCATCAGTTTTCTAATAAAGAAAATACATTTATAACAGTTTCTAAAAATATATATATATAATCAGGTAATTTATAACTGACAAAATAAAAAACTATTATCTTCTAATTTATAAATAGATAAACTTTTTTAGAAATATATATACTGTATCTATTGAAATATATTTCAGTATGTGGTAAGATGTCAATCATCATTTTTTTTATCGTTTAATTTTTGGATGGTGAATATTAACTTATGAAATATTGAACTGTGTTGCTATGATGACAATAATATTGATATAAAATTATTTGTTATTAATTGTATTGCAAATTGACTTCATTTTAAAAAGGAAAATGAATATGTAAATAAAGTATAGGTTTTTTTTTCTCTCATGTGTCATAGCATCAGCCGGGAAGGGAACCCGCTAACCCGGGACAACTGACCTCTCGACTTATTATTCTTTTGATATATGTTATGGTTTCATTACTGCATTCACTATAGTAAATTATAAATAATACAAAATTTAAAATATATTTGTCCTTATTTGTAGACTAAGGAAATAAATATATTTACAATGTAATATATTGAAAATGTGATATAGATTGTTTAATTTTTATTAGAATGAAAAATAGTATTGGCATTGTGAAATGTAAATTTTTGTTGTATATAATAATTTTAAAATATTTTTATTTGTTGTATAATACAATTTTTATCAGAGAAATGCTACCAGAAATCGCTTAAGGAAAGAATATAGAGAAATTGCTATAGGTACACTGACACAATAAAAAAATCTTATAAATAAAACCAAATATTTGAACTCATTCTCTCTCGTTTTTGCTTTAAATGAAAGCATACATAAATTTCTTTATATGATTTTCTTTAAAGTATATAGTTGACTGAACAAAATAGAAGGGTAAGAAGTAATACTGTCTGTGCATGAACCAGGCAGAATATCAAGAAAATTTTATGGTAAAACGACAATTTATTATAAAAAGAAAAATCATCAAAATTGCTTCATTATGTTGTAAACCATCAGAATATTTTTATCCTTTAAAATGGATGTTACGTATATTTCAAAGATGGAATACAGATATCAGGTATACAAGAGTCGCATCTATTTGTCTGTGTAATTTTATTAGACTGAATGATCAATTTTTTTAAAGATATGAATCAGTTTAATTTCCCATCATATATTCATTTGTAACATTTTGAAATAATATTTGTTCATGAAAGGATATCTCTTCATATCATCGTGAATATAAACTAGTATTTATGTATATCATCATCAACCATTATCAATCCACTGTAGGATGAAGGTCTCTCCAAGTTCAATCCATCTCTGATCTTTAGCTTCTCCACATCACCCCTGCACACTTTCTTATTATATCCATCCATCTCATATATGGTCTCTTTCTGGGTCTTATGTATGTAGAGTTATATAAATCAAATAATTATTATTTCAAAGAATAATTTGGATACATATAAAACATCAGAATCGACAAAATGTACTTTGGATTTAAAAGTTTCCGCGAATATATTTTGTTTTCTAAATGAATAATATTAGTTTCATGTTTTCAAACATATTTATACTTTCCAGACAAAACGTTTTGCATTGAGATTTACTTTCTAAGTTCGTTTTCTAAATAAATTATTTTCATTTTTCAATCACTGTTTCTTGTGAAAATATATTAATTTCATATTTATTTTCTAAATAAATCTCATATTTTCAAGCATTATATTTTTTGTTTTTGATTTTTTACAAAAAATAAAATAAAAACGTATCAATTAGCTTATTCTGGCATAGTTTGATGACTCTGTCAATGAGTAGAACATACATGCAAAGAGCACCCAATTTTCTAATGCATGATAAGCCAGAAAAAAATTTTCTATAAAAATCTCTTCCTCTCTCTGAGAGCAAATTAAGTCAGAGTCTCAAAACTAAAAAATAAATAATTTATATTCATTTTTTAAATGCAGATTTTTGTTAAATAAATTCAGAAGTACAATTATTATTGGAAACAGAAAATGTGATGCCCGCCATTGAAACTTAATACAATTATCAGTACGTCATACAACAATGTTATGTTGATGACGAAAAACAAAATGTCATTCCCTGGAATTCAATGTTTGGGCTTTGCAAAATCAAAATGAAACTAGCCTGGTTATTGGATATAAAAAATGAATAATTTTAATATAGTAATTATTTTCTAAATTGTTATTGGAAAAATTAAATTAATTTTAAACAATCCATAATGTTTCTTAGAATTATTTATCAAAGAAAAACAACAAAATGCTATTATGGATAATACGAAGATAATGGGAAATAATTTTATTTATTATGATAACTGTTTATATTATTTTAATTAAAAACTTGAAATATATTTAAAAATATAGGAAATTACT
This sequence comes from Epiperipatus broadwayi, assembly GCA_028023455.1. Classification (NCBI taxonomy): domain Eukaryota; kingdom Metazoa; phylum Onychophora; class Udeonychophora; order Euonychophora; family Peripatidae; genus Epiperipatus; species Epiperipatus broadwayi. The sequence goes on along the minus strand of JAQFVV010012519.1, from coordinate 2,060,945 downwards.
ACTTGGCATATGTATATATTTTTAATTGTTTTTTTCAATTATTATTTAATTTTTTACTGTATTTATATGCAAGTATAGGGGATTTGAACTCAGATTTTCAAGCACCCTTCAACTATCCACACTATCTCATACAACTAATACACATGACCACACACATGTAGAAAAGATAAATAATCACCAATATACGTATTTCGTGCTAAACAAGCACTCATCAGTTGGTCCAGATTATCATTTCCCACACATATATATAATCAGTGCTCAGTTTATATTAAGATAGCAAATCCTTATACTTTAATGGACAGGCTTCAATCCACTCCAACCTCCAACTTTTCAGCCATCCATATCATTGAAAATCTGATGATGAAAACTCAAATCCCATGCTAATACTAATATTCCTGGTCTAATCAGTTCCCTATTTTTAAAATAGACAATATATTGCCATATAATAATGAATATTATTAATAAAAATTTCTCAAGTCCTTGATTCATAAACAATGGTGCAATGAACATTTACCACATCAAGCTAACAATATCAAAATTATGTAGGTGAAAAGAAGAATTCAATTTACATAAGATTAACCCAATACAAATATGATAAAAGATTTCCCATTTATTTAGAGACAACATAAATTTGAAAAAGATAATATAAAAATAATAATAATAGAAGGGATTTTTAGAAAAATTAAAGAAGCTGCTTTAATTAAAAGTATTAGGCCAACCTTAAAGATTTGGATTTGTAGATATTAATTTTATAAAAATATTCATTATTAATTAAATATATATATATATTTAATTAAATATATATATAGACTGAAAATTAAAATATATAGTTTTAAAAGATGCGTATAGAGTGAATTAGTATAAAAATATAAAACAATTTAAAAATTGTTTCAGCTAAAGTTGTTAAGAGATTAAAATCATTATAATTAACTAATGCCATGTTTAAAATTATAGCAAATAGTTAAAATAACAGAAATATAAATTATTAAAAAGTTTGTCATAAACATATAGGTAAAAATATATATTAAAAGTATAAAACAGTTTTTGGAAATCGATTAAGAATAAGATAAAAGACTAATATTTAAAAATTTATTAAAAATGCATAAGGCTGGCTATATAGTCAATAGGATGAATATGTCTTATATTTATGTATGTAAAGACAAGCATTAATTATATGATTATATATTTGAATATAGTAGCTCTGATGATGATTGTGGACAGTTGAAACCATAAGCAAAAGGGAATAAATCTTATTTTACAGATTGCATTGTGAAGTCCTCAATTAAGATGTAAATAGTATTTTATATATAAAATATCAGACGATAAAGAGACTATGATCATTCTGCTCAAAATATTTGGTGACTTATGATATATCATCCATCATTATTTTAATAATTTTTAGGAAGTTTCAATATTTTATGATCTAGCTGTAAATTTAAGATACCAAAATAAATTGTCAAAGGTGTAGCAAATTACCACCGATAATGATGACCTTGTGATAGGACTCTACTACCAGTGATTTCAATCTGCCTTCAGGAAGAGAAATAAAATCCATCTATCCACCACTGCAAGGTTCTTCATATTTCAATTATTTGTAATTATAAAGTAATTAGTTTTAATTGCCAATGCACACCAAGCCAATCAGCCAACTACTATTAATTGGTAAATGAATAATCAGTCAAGGGGTGAATATCCTATATTAACTGAGTTTGTCAAATGATTGCTGATATGTAAAAACAAATATCACTGTAATATGAAAAAGAAAATGCTGGCGGATTAGCCTAGGGATTATTATTAATTTTTATAAACAATTAAAAGCTTAGCTGTTAAAAATTTCTAGCAATACAAAAGTTAATTTTTAGCAGATTATCTGTAAATTGAAGCTAATAATAGTTAATAAAGGCTATAACAATTAACAAAGTATAAAAAAATTAAAGTGCATCTTATTGTTTCTGTGGCCTTTTGTATATTGAATTAGTTTTATATATAATACTATAAAAATATTAACTAAGTAATATCAAAATTAAAGTTTAAAAAAAAAAACAACCAAAAAAATGCCAAACAAAACCAGGACCAACTTCTCCAAGACAGGGACTATTAGAATTTGTGAGACTCTACTCTGTAGCACTTTCACTAACAATTTATAAATACAGACCGGCTTTCCCCATAAGAGGGGCCCGAGCATAAATAATTTTAACCTCCAAAAATATGAATAGAAATAAATCTATACATTCAGTATAATGTATGTTTACTATAGTAAATAGAGGCATTTGAACTTAGGATTTTCAGTCTATATTAATCCTCCATTCCATTTCAAACAACTGATACACATGACCACATATGAAAAAGATAAATGATCCCCAATATACATATTTCGTGCAGAATGAGCACTCAAATCTCCCACACATATGTACAGTCAGTGCTTAGCCTATATCAAGATAACAATTCCTCAAACTTTAATGGACAAAGGTTTCAGTCCTCTCATTTTTTCAACAATTCAATTGTCCATTTCACTGAAAAATCAAGAATGGAATGTTCAAAGCCCTTGGTGGATTTAACAATGTTGTCATACCCATGTAGTCATTACATATCATTGATTTTTCAATGAAAATGGACAGTTGAATACTTGGAAGGGTGAGAATATTGAAGCCTGTCCATTAAAGTTTAAGGCATTGCTATCTTAATAGAGGCAGAGCACTGATTGTACATGTATGGAAGATTATAATTCTGACCCAATTGAAGAGTGCTGGTTCTGCACAAAATATGTATATTGGAGATCATTTATCTTTTTCACATGTGTGAGCCATATATATCGGTTGTTTATGAGATGGAATTGAGGATGAATATAGACTGAAAATCCTAAGTTCAAATCCCTCTATTTACTATGAATAGTAATAATAAAGAACATAAATAAAATAAAAAAATTGTATTTGAGAAGACTCATTGTCAGTTCAGCTTCCTCTGATAATTTAAGAACTATGATATAAAATGACTGCAAAGAATTTTGCCCATAATGAATATCTTTAATTTTAACTACAGTAGTTCATTAAATTTTTTTAATGTTCATTTTTATGTTTTTACTTTCTTTGTTTCGATTGTCTTGGGACTCATGTACAACCTTAGACCGGGTGTCTTGCATATGCTGCACTCACCTTATGGCCAGCTTCATGTTTAAAATAAAAAATGCAGTATAGATAGTTGCATATGAATAGGTGCTAAATGTAACAAACATCTTTCTATATGCATACCATCCAAATTTTTATTGTAAAGGGTATTAATCCCAAAGTATTATTCTAAATTGGAATAATTTTTAATAATCTTTTGAATCGCAAATCCATACACATAGAACCATCAAAAGAACAAACAATTATTGGTACTGTAGTGTATCCATTCATGCCAAAAATAGACAAATTAAGGAAACTCTGCAATCAGTATAACATCAAAACAGTTCTCCAGAGCCATACCACACTATGAGGAATTCTAACATCTACAAAGCCTAAACTTGAAATGCTGAAAAAACAAACAAATCTGTGTCTATGAAATACCATGTGAATAGGGAAGACCTGTCATTCCATTGAAAAACGCAACAACACAAACTGATGATTAGAAGAGAGAAAACAGATGTCTAAGGTAGCAGACCATGTATATACCAGTGAACATATGTCCAATTGGGAAAATACAAAAATAATGGATAGAGAAGAAAAGATAGAAAGAAGAAAATTTAAAGAAGCTGCTCACATGACAATGGTGAACAATCCCATATCTCAACCTAGTGTATGGAAACCACTAATCAATTTTGCTCTTAGGAAAACTGGAATCAGGAGGAACTTCTTAGATAAGTATATGAAATTTCTATGATTGTTGCCTTAAGCAGGATGGCTCAATTGGTTATAGCGTTATCTTAAAATTCAATATTCAAGAATCTAAGGGTCCAGGTTCGATTCCGATGCTAGTGGTCAGGCCAGTAAGACCTAAAGCAGAGGGGAGACTAATACTTCTCGTAACATAGTGCATATACTAACATGTGTGTTATTGCTAACAGTTGAATGTATTTGGAATATTTAAATAAAGTTAAATTTTTCTAAAGACATTTAATACTTTTATTAGATGATGGAAATAGTCCAGTATACAAATAAAACTTTTTATATTTTCAAGATTTTTTTTTTTTATTAGTCTAAGAAAAGTATGATTAGTATTTTTAAAATGTATTAAATATATTTTTCTTTTACAGAATAATTTGTTTTATTTTGTCTAGCTGCCTGAAATAACTCATTTTTGTCAGCTGCATCCATCTGTCATTTTCCCCAGCAGGAGAGAATACTCCTGATAATAGGCTGCAAGTGTTGAAGACTTGTTTGTTTGGTTATTTTTGTTCGACTATTTTATTGTCTTAAATAAATAGATGTTGGGAGAAAAAATACAGTTTTGCATTAGTAGAGTAGTAAAAAAGCAATATTTAAAATAATAAAAATAAATGAGCGTAACGAAAAATATAATTTTAAAAATAAACTGTCAGTAATTTGGTTTATTTGTTACTTATATAATTTTCTTTTCCAAATCTTGTCTGACCTGATCACGTGTATCCGTTGCTTTAGATGGAGTGGAAGATGAATAGACTAAAAATCATGAGTTCAAATCCCCCTAGTTACATATATATGAAATACTCACTATAAATACATTTACAATATATATAACAAGCCTTTGTTTCAGTTAATATATCTTAAAATAAGTTCAGCCCATCCTCTACTATTAATATATATGGATACTTAAAGGTCAGGAGTGAAAGTAAATGGAGATTATTTAAGTCATTTAGATTTTGCAGATGATGTAGTTGTTTTTGCAAATAATGCTTTAGAGCTACAGGAAATGTTGCGAGAGTTATCAGATGAAAATAGGAAAGTAGGACTAAAGACAGATGTTAAAAAGACTAAAGTAATAATTAATAGATTTTCTCAAAATATGAAAATAAAGATTGATTATGATAAGTTAGAAGAAGTTAACAGTTACAAATACCTTGGCCAGATTATTAACACAGATGGAAACATAATGGATGAAATTTATCATAGAATTAAACCTTGTTTGGAGTGCTTTTGGTAGAAATAACTTGATACTAAAAGGAAATATGTCTATGTGTTAGAAAAGGAAGATTTTTAATAAATGTGTTTTACCAGTTCTTACTTATGGATCAGAGACCTGGACACTTAATAGAAGAGCAATACAGAGACTTCAGATCACTCAAAGAAGTATGGAGAGATGCATGTTGGGAGTAACAAGAGATCGCAAACGCAATATATGGATAAGAGAATAAACAGGTATTACTGACCTCATTGAAAAAATTAAAAGACTGAAGTGGAGTTGGGTTGGACATATTGCTAGAAGAGATGATAATAGATGGACAATTGAAATTTTACACTGGATTCCAAGTGATTGTAAAAGACTCAGAAAGAGAACACGTGAGATGGATGGATGAAATAAGAAAGTGTGCAGGGGTGATGTGGAGAAGAGAAGCTAAAGATAGGAAAAGATGGATTGAACTTGGAGAGACCTTCATCCTGCAATGGATTGATAATCGTTGTTGATAACTTAAAGGTCTGATAGTATGAGGGATTAGATTGACATAATATCTACATGAGTATGACTACAATATCAAGTCCAATAAGGGCTTTGAGTATTCCATCATCAGTTTTTGAATATAAGTGGATGGTCGAATAGATGGATGGGTGAGAAGATCAAATAGTTGGATGGGTGAGAAGATTTGAGTCTGTCCATTAAAGTTTGAGAAATTGCTATCTTAATATAAACTGAACACTGATTGTATACATGTTAGGAGATTATGATTTGGACCAACTGATGAGTGCTAGTTCTGCATAAAATACATATATTGGGGATTGTGTATCATTTTCACATGCATGTGGTCATGTGTATTGGTTGCTTAAGATGTAGTGGAGGATGAATAGATTGAAAAATCCCGAGTTCAAATCCCACTAATTAGTAAAGATTATATATGAATTATAAGTTTATGTATAAAAATCCAGTTTAAATTACTAGAATAGTCCAATAGGAAGAAAACAAACAAAAACTGATTGAATATATAATTTTTACAAATATTTTCAATATTATTATAAATATCTGATAATTTCTAAAGGAAACTTCCATATTTTAAGTCATGTGGGAGAAAAGGAGTCCATAATGAGAATCAAAAGAATACATAATATGGTGGCTCTTTTTTTTTTTTTTTTACAGATATGAATTTTTGTGCAAAGTGTTTAAAAGATATAGAATAGTTATCACAAAAACAAAAAGATGTCTTGCATTGGTGGTCGAGAGGTCAGCGCGACTGCCTTGCACTTGCAGGCAGTTGCCCGGGTTGCGGGTTCGCGTCCCGGCCAATGCTATGACACTTAAAAGAAAAACAAAAAGATAAAAAAAATTAGAAAAATTCAGTGAGGAAAAATCTAAGATATGTTTCATGTTGAAGGATAGATAGAAAGTGAAAGATACTTGAAGAAGCAAAGGAATATAGATATTTAGATATGTTGTTAAACAGAAAAAGAATGGAATAGATGAAAAATGTGGCATGTTTCTTATATAAGAAATATATATGGAACAATTTGGGTGGAAAAGTGACAGTATCCGTTTCAACATTTAGAAATGAGGCACTCTATAAAAATCCAATGCAATTTAGAAAATTTTAGATGGAATTCAAAAACAAGTTTGAATGGTGAATTCTGAACAGCAAATGAGTTAAAAAGAAGAAATAGGATAAACTTTCTTTTTAATGGGAAATTAAAATCAAAGTGAAAATGTGTGGAAGGTTATAACTTACATATGAAAATACATTACCAAAAATAGTAACTGGATTATGTATAGGGGATATATTCTTGAGTCAGGAAATCTTATAATATACTAACTTAGTAATTAAATAGAGAATATATTTCTACATATTTATACTTTAAAGTAATCATTAAAAACTAGTTGACAGACAATTCCAATATCAATAACAATCAAGTATTTCAAACTGTTTTCAAGGCAACCTCCTTTTAACAATAAAGGTGGAATCCCACATTTATTAACGGTCTAATATACTTATATTAAATATTAAAGATTGCAACTTGACCAGAGACTGAAATTATTGATACAAAGAAGTTAAATAAACCTCTTTAAACAGATAAATATAACCTATTCTGAATATAGACTAATAAATTAAATTAAACATAAATCACACTCCCCCAGGCTATAAACATCAGAACGTCAAAGAATAGATGAATTCATTCTATTCTTAATCCTTTGTTCAACATTTAGAATGCTTTTAATTAATAGCGTTCTGATATTTATATAAATGTGTAGAGAATATATGTATTAATTATGAGAGGTGGAAAAGATAATAAATAATTTTGTTTAAAAAAAAAAGTAGGTTTATGGAAAATGAACATGAACAAAAAAAAATATATAAGTTTAGAATCGTCTTCTAAATCTATGAATCCTTGGGAGTCATGAAAGTTTGAAGAAATATTTCCTTTACAGTTTGAATAAAACGAAATGATAAATGAATGCAAAATCAAAGATTGAAGAATAAAATCTTAATTTTTCTTACTAACCCTTCCACCTAGATTAAAACAAACAAAATATTGTACTATTTGTTTATATAGTACAAATAAATTAAAAGCTGGTGTATGACCAGAAAAAATAATTGCGTCCATTAAATCTTACTGAATTGTCTGATGAAACAAATTTAATAGATAGGACGTAATTTGGTCATGGTCACTCAGTACGGGTAGTTAACTCGTAAAAACCCTAATAGAGCAGTGGACGTTACAATATAAATTATGAAAATTTTTTAATAGCAAAAAATCTTTTAAACTGTGATATAACAAGAATTGTCATTTACCAGGTTTCTCATAGTTAATTAAAATTAATAACTAATATTAGATGATGATTCAGTGTTCCAGTATTTCATTTTAATAAAATATTACAGAATTATGTATATTTAGTTATTTTTCCTCTGCTATCAATTTTGAAGATCTTTAATGAGTGACTTTAAATATTTGATGCATTTTTGAATTATATATTTAAGTCTTGATAGCTTATCTCATTTAGATAATACTGAAAATAGGCCTAATTTATTTTAAAAAGATCTCCACACTACTAAACATTTAGAGGGTACCCATACAAAAGTAATATAATGAAAAAGAGGCTACATTATAAAAAAGATTGAAAACGCTTGAGATAATTTAGACTGTAAAATATGAAACAATATGACATCAGTAAAGGGAATTTATTATTTAATGCTGTATAAAATTACAGAATATACAATGCTAATTAACTTTAACACAGTATTATATCCTGAGTTATGCCATTTATTATTTTTTTCAGTATACAGTATATTTGTATTTAACATTCAAATCACCATGTTAGGATATTTAAACAACATCCTCTGTGAATAAATGTAAAGCCTGAACCTTGAACAGCTAAACTCAAAAGAGTATAGAAAATATTCAAATCATCACTTCACAACATTAAGAACTTTTGAATTTAGCTGTTTGAGGTTCAGATGTTAACATTTATTCACAGAGGGCATTGCTTAAATATTTTAACATTGTAAAGTGGTGATTTGAATGTTTTGTATTCCTTTTTGAGTTTAGCTGTTCGAGTTCCTAACTTCTATCATTGTGAATTTGTGATTTGAATATTTTCTATTTATTTTCAGCTAGCATCATACATTATGATATTTTCTTATTTGTGTTCAAGTATTTAGTGTATTTAAATTAAGAATTGAAAAAAAATTGAAAATTTAAGTTTAACATAATGGACAGCAATTACATGATAAAAAAAGCAAGAAAATCAATATAGTAAGATAATTTTGTGTAATGTTACCTGATAAGACAGGTGTAATTTAATAAAATTCAAGAGTTTATTTAATATAAATTTGATATGATTAATTACGAAATTGTATTTGTTCCTCCAGTTTATAATTCTAAGATAGAACTTTCACTATTTTTAGAAAATGTTAATAAATGAAGTCTCTTTTGTTAGGCAAGAAGGAAAACAAAATTTACCTGAAGAAAAAATAAAAATATTTCAACTACTTTTATTCTAAGTAAAGTTTAGAAAAATGATTATTTTTGTTAATTGTTATCATCAAGTAATTTTACATTTGCATATTGCATGATGACATGATTATAAATGAATATTACACTTGTGATATATTTAAAGCTATTTTCAAAGAAATTAATACTTTGAAATCTCATATTAAAAATCCTAAAAATGATAATGGCATTTGTTGTTTAAAAACTATACTTTGGTTTTTAGTACAAAGACTATCTTCAAAAACATATATAGGATTATAAACAGAAGCATTCATTTACATATTTTTTTGTTCCAAATTAAGAATACTTCTTTGGCATTTGAAATCAAGAAAATCTTGTTTTCCAAAATTGGACAAATGTTTGGATGTAATATCAACCATTTTATTTTTCAATTTCAACTATAAGGAATTGTACTATGGTTGAAGAATTAATTTTGAATTTTGATACATAGTCTATTGAAGTATTTTTAACAGATATTATTAATGCAAGCAATAATTATGGAACTGGATTTGTGAGGGAAAAGTTGAGCTAGAAAATTATAAGGGATATGCTACACAGAGAAAGAGGGATGTCTTGGAATTAGAAGTAGGAAGAATGCATTTTTGGTTGATCCAATGGTTAAGCGATGTTGGAATGTATTAGCTAGAAAAGACGGTTCTTGTCGATGAGCAACCATATCCCACTGGATGGCGCAGTATTCACGCTAAAACTATAAAATATGATCATTCACGGGCCGTTAATTATAATCATTTTGATGTGTTTTTTGTAATGCGAAAATAAAAACAAATGAAAATCGTCTTTTTTAAATATTATTCAATTTTAAATATTATTTTTTATTAACGTATACAAATTAAATGATAATAATAAATGTAAAATAAAATAAACAAATTACAATTTGATTGGTCTTTTTTAGTTTTCTTTTTATTAGAAAAATCAATTACCGCTATTTTTTATTTCAAATAGAATGACAACTAAAAGTAAAAGTTGTTACGGTTAGTTTTAGGGTTAGTTTAGGGTTAGTTTTAGAGTTAGTTTAGGGTTAGGTTTACGGTTAAAATAAAAAATATCAAAATCGTATTTTTGTAAATATTTTTTTTTACTAACATCTATAAAATGCGATAGTAGGGACCTCTACAGGTCCCTACTATCGCATTTTATACGCATATTATCGAGATCATAGCCTCAGTAAATATTACTTACGTAATCAATGTGCGTTTAATAAATTTATAATTATAACATCTATAAAATAAATGATAACAATAAACGTAAACTATATTCAACAAAGTATAACAGTAGTCGGAGAAAAGAAAGAAATGACAAATATATATATAAAATGTTTATAATATATGCTTTTTATGACATTTAAAAAAACAGTGTACAATTGTAATTTTCTTACTGGATATTTTTGTGTTAACGCTCTTTTTTATTTAAAAAATATACACACGGTACAATCTTAAAATGTCTCGTGGAAATGTTACGAACAGTACGTTACTTGATGCGTTACCTAATTCCAATTCACTTTATACATATATCTCGTCAACATTTACTACTTAAAACTTCAGTACACTACGGTGTAAAAAGTCTGTTAATTATTACTTTACAAAATCTGAACATTTCAATACTTTAAAATAAAAAAAAATCCAATGAAAATAACATTTCCATCCAATTAAAAAAAACACACATTTTCCCCAAGCCGTAACCTTTTTATAAACTGTGCGAATCGGGAAAATGTATTTGCTGCATAAACATACATGCTGTACTGCGACGTGACATAGCGGCCTGCGATCTGTAGTACAACAAAAAGGTTGTATTATAGATAAATGTGGGTTCGAACATGTCGGCTGCGGAAACGGCATTTTTATGTGTTTTAGCGCGAAAACAGCGCTATCCAGTGGGATATGTTGGTTTCATCGATGACAACCATTAGCTAGAAAAGACTGAGAGAATGTAAGTGGGTGACTGGCAGAAGTTGGGATTTTAGATATTGTTATGGTATTAGAAAAAAATAATCACTAATATAGTATTGCTGATAACAAATAATGGTGAAAAGAAATAATAAGGCATTTTGAAAATATGATTAAATTTGAAGAAAAGGAATGGGGTGATGTGATTATTAGCAAGATTTGATAATATAAATAGATTATGCTAAATTAATTTGAGACTATAATGTTTGTCTGAGAATAACATTAACTTTTTATAAATAAGTTCATTAGAAATAAAGGTTTATTTAAAATGGATGAAATACATTTATTGAAGAGGGGGATAAAATAATTAAATTATAAAATGTTTACTACATAATATACTAAAGGGTTTGGATAAATGTATACATAAATAAGAGAAAAGATGTAATGTTGGAGATAGAGATGAAAAGGAATGATGTTTATATTTAGAGATGCTGGTAAGATAATAGACAATGTGGCTGAATCTAAAATGATAAAAAAAATGTAAAATTGAGAATCTTTTTATAGGGTATACTTAGAAATAGTTGTAAGAAAAGAGTATTTAAGAAAAAAGAGGCCAAGATGTTAATATAAAACTTTTATAAATATGCAAGGAGATAAGTGGAAAGAATTGGAGAAAATTTTTATAGGAGAAGAATTAGATTGGTTAGCAATGTTAAAGACACATATGAGTTGACAAAATGCATCTCAGAAATGTGAATGGATTGAACTACAATAGATGTGATAAGATAAAAGAGGAATGGTATAAGAGTTATTGGTTAAAGAGGATATTTTAGAAAATGTAAAGAATATAAGTGGATTAATGAATGATATTTCTATAGTGTAATTTTCATTAGACCACTATCATGCAAGATAGGGAATGCTTTCTATCCACTTTTAACATCTTGAGGTGTAATCATAAACATATGATCAAAGACATGAAAAATATCTATGATCTTCAAGATGCTCATTTCATGCTGAACCAGCACTCAGCAGTTGGCCCAAACCACAATCTCTTACACATATCTTTATCACTATTCAGTATATATATATATATAGATAGCAAATTTCTACAGTTTAATTGATAAGTGCCAAATGCGCAGGCCTCACAATTTTAAAACAAGTCACTCCTTAGACAAGAGATTATCCAATAATGAATATTTCAGTAGCTTAATTTTCATTACACCACTCTCATGCAAGGAGGGAATGTTTACTATCCACTTTTATCACTTCGTGAAAAGATGTTATCAAAGCATATGATCAAAGACATGTGAAAAAGATCTATGATCCCCATCAGTTGGCCCAAACCACAATCTCTTACACATATCTATCACTGTTCAGTATATATATATATATATATATATATGGTAACACTACTGAGCAGCACTCATTAAAATTGTGTTTACAATTATTAAAAAATAAAAATTTCTCATTAAACAACATAAAATTTAAAAGTAATAATAAATAATAAAAGTATTGCAGAATAATTTGAGTAAAAACATCTTGTTTGAAAATAAATAAATTTATACAAGCCTAAAGAGTTTTTGTTATTATTAGTTTAAACAAAATGCACTTCACTAAAAAAAAAGAAGTAATCTATAAAAGTTAGGAGTGAATGGAAGGTGGAGGAAATTAACTTAGAAAATTTTAAAGTAGTTGAATTGCAAGTAATTAAGAATTAAAAGTGTGACAGTTTAAATTATCTTTTATATAAAATTAAAGGTACTCTCTTTTATTAGACTTAAAGAAAAAAAAGTAATCTTAAAAAACTAAATAACAAGTTGATTTTAAACATATACATGCGTAAATAGTGATTGATTGTAAAAATAAAGAAGTACAGTAAAATATGTGCATCTTGATAAAATGCTATAAGAAAGTTAAAAATTAAAAAACAGACTCAGCAATGGCTACTAAGTAAAAAAATCCACAAAACAACAAATTATCAATGGCTACCACTGAAAACAGGATCAAAATTTAATCAAAAGAATGTAATCAAAAACAGTGGATGAATTCTAACAATATATATAGCTGGTGGATATAAAAACTAATTAACAAAGTGACAACAGGTCATCATTCTTCAAAGAGGTCAGTCTGTCAGTTCTTCAATCAGATGAGGTCATAATCAGATTCAATCAGTTAGTCAATCAGTTTTCAGAGTCGGTGTTTTCCAAGTCAATGCAGTGCTAACAGCCACTGGAAACAGTTTTGCTCCAGCCTGAGTCCAATGGAACCAGTGGTCTGCCTGATAAAAGTGATACCTACATAACAACCTGAAAACTGCCAGGGATATCTAACTGTCTTAAAGAATAGTGCCATGAAATAATAAGCAAAGGAACCTCCACAAAACCTCGAATCCAACCGGTTAAAAAATTTTCACGTGAAGCAGAAACCATCAAGAAGTCAACATCCAAATCCTATAGATAATGAATAACTTTTCTTATTTCATTTCTGATAATAATCTAGCCATTTCTAACCTGGAAGCTCCCAGAGTCAGTTAATAAATGAACTCTATAACCACATAAATCAACTATTAATGTGCGTGTTTTGAATGCTTGTAATTATTTTAATACTGAATTACATTGCTATTGTATATCTTATTATAACATGTGTGTACCTGAGGTAAGTATAAGCCATTGTTTGATTTAATTAAGATTTCATAGAAGTAGTTTAAAACTTACAATAATAAATATTTGATCAGCTAATAAATTATTTTTAAACTCAATATTTGTCGATCAAACTAAAGCAGAAATGCATTATATTCCTTTTGATTGAGCTAGTTGGGATATCTTAGGTGCTGAATTAGTTTGCCAATCATTCAAAGTGCATCATTTATCTTTGGGTATCTGACTGCCACCCGGAGTTTACTCCGAAACAAAAAAGTGCTTTGAATGATAGATGTTGAATTCTGCAGCCGAAAAGATCTACATCTTTCAAATGTGGTCATAATTATATATTTTTATATATAGCTCTGGCTTGGTCACAGCTGCCCTTTGCCACATTATTCTTCCCTGCCTAAGTGGCTGTGGTGGTGCAATATTTAAATTGCATTGGTATAGATCAAATGTATAAGTTATAATTGTATCATATTTTTGTATAAAAGTTTTACAATATTGTTTCACAAGTTATTTTATTTAAAGAGTCAAAGTGCATGTTAGATTATGTATCCTCCCACAAGTGATCTAAGAATACATGCCACCCAGTTCAATTGGCTTTTCCCAACATGGGAGCAGAACCGTCATAAATGACAGTTAATTAAAAAATTTTTTTTTTACTGTTTGTAAATATTTAAAGAAATGCTAAATTGTGTAATTGTATATAAGAATTTTAAAGTGGTATAATTTAAATAAAGAATTGACCAAAACTATTTTTTCTTTAAATGAAAAGAGAGAATTAAAGACAGTTGGATATTTTGGGTGGAGTTAAGGCATTGAGAACGTATAAAAAAAAGAACAAAAGGTTGGAGGCAGTCATATGTTCTGTTTAACAAAATAAACAAACAGTTAGTATTTAAATTATTTTAAACGAAAGTGTTAGTTTAATAAACATAAAAAAAAAAACTGAAATTTTCAAAAGCGGAGCCGGAAGAAAGCCTAATATTTTTTTAAAAATCCCCAAATAATAGAGAAAAAAGATATATCTGAGACACAGATGTTGATGACAATGATGGTAAATATGATGAAAGAAATGTGAGTTCAAATCAGAAAAGTGTCAGGAATTCAAGAGAAGTCAGCAAGAGTTCAAAGCAGAAATTAATCAGTTCAAAGTAGAAATGATTAGAAAAATAAGAGAAATGGGATGTGAGATAACAGGAAAGGTAGAGGAAAACCAAGAAATCATAGGGTTAGACTCTGTTAAAGAAAGTCAGGAAGTTGAAAAGGAAGTCGAGGTAGTAAGACAAAAATGAAAGGAAGGATGAAGTAGAAAATGTAGATCAAGAAAGGATGAAGTAGAAAATGTAGATCAAGAGATAGTAAAACAAGATAGTGTTAAATATAGCAAATCGGAAATGAAAATAATAAAGGTAGAAGATAACATAAAAAAGTTTTCACAAGGAAATAAAAATAAAAAGGTTAAAGTAAATGGTCATTTTAAACATAGATTTAAAACAAAGAGAAAGAGCAGAAAAAATATTTTCAGTTTAAAGAACTAATGAGTTTTGCTAAGTGTAAAGGTTTTCTGATTTACGAGACAGAAAATAGGATGGAACAGGAAAGAGACAAGACAATAAATTATAAACGAGGGATAAACAAAGGAGGAAAGTTGATTTACAATATAGAGTTAGCAGAAAGAAGGAAGGAACCATCTGACAAAGCTCAGGAGTTAGTAAATGGACGGGATGTTGAAAGTAAAGAAAATAAACAAAGGACCGGAAATGGACAATGAATTTAATAATAATAATAATAAAATGAAGAGGAATTGTTTTCATAAAATAATAATAATGGAGGCTTCACTGGACAAACAATTTATTTTTCATGTCCATATTAAAAAGAAAGGTTCTTAAATAAACAGTTCAAATAAAATCAATAAAATCAAGTTAAATAAATATGTTGCATTAAAAATAATAAATAATATAGCATAATAAAATAAAATAGTTTTTTTATAAAAAAAATACATGTGTTAATAAAAGCAAGCTAAAGAAATGGTTTAAAAATAATATTGTAAGATTAATATAAATAAATAATATAAATGAAATGCAAATCTAAGTTTAAGTTAGGAATGTATAAGAGATTGCAATTAATTGAAAGGAGGATAGCAAGCATAGAAATAAGTTTTAGGAAAAGTTAAAGCAGCTGGCTGGATGAAATCAGCAGTCATAATGGACTGTCAGGAATTACTTATCAGGGGAGAGCCTCCATTCTCTTTAAAAATGTGCACTGGTAACAACCAGAGTAAGCCATGAATCATTTCTTCAGGGGAGAGTCCCCATATTTCGTATTATTCCTATTCAGCTCATTTCTTCAGGGGAGAGTCCCCATATTTTGTATTATTCCTATTTCATTTCCAAAGCGTAAGACGAATTGGACAGTAGGTGAATTCTGCCATTCGCAGCAACCCCTTCTTTTCAAAGTCTGGTAGAAACCTGGCATATGAAGCTTCATGTCAAATACGAGTAAGTCAGTGTAAGCCAGCAACTCTGTGTCCATGTTGTTTAAAAATCCCTGTATCACAAAAATAGTGCTGTCCCAAAAGTCATCATCTAGTACTTGATCATCGAAAGCAATGTTGTCAGCCAAAAAAGAAGAAAAGCATAGTCAAAACAGATTTCTCTAAGCATGTATAGTTTTAGAGAAAAATTCATGTAAATATTTCAGATTTAATAATTAAAGTTGTCAGAGATAAATGGTCAAGAGACACATTTTACTCTCAAATGGAGGGCGGTGTAATGTAATGCTACTGAGCAGCGCTCATTAAAATTGTTTACAATTATTAAAAAAAGAAAATATCCCATAAAACAACAACGTAAAGTTTGAAATAAATAATAAAAGCATTGCAGAATAATTTGTCCGTAAATGAGTAAAAACATCTCGTTTGAAAATAAATAAATTTATACAACTCTAAAGAGTTTTTATTATTATTAGTTTAAACAAAATGTATTTTGCTAAAAAAAAGAAATAATATATAAAAGTTATGAGTGAATGGAAAGGGGGAGGAAATTAACTTAGAAAATTTTAAGATAGTTGAATTGCAAGTAATTAAGAATTAAAAGTATGACAGTTTAAACTATAAATCTTTTATATAAAATTAAAGGTACTCTCTTTTATTTGACTTAAAGAAAAGAAAGTAATCTTAAAAAACTAAATAACGAGTTGATTTTAAACATATACATGCATAAATAGTGAATAATTGTAAAGATAAAGAAATATAGTAAAATGTGTGCATGTTGATAAAACGATATAAAAAAGTTAAAAATTAAAAAACAGACTCAGCAATGGCTACTAAGTAAAAAATCCACAAAACAACAAATTAGCAAAGGCTACCAACTAAAAACAGAATCAAAATCTTATCAAAAAAAGAATGTAATCAAAAACAGTGGACGAATTCCAACAACAGATATAGCTGGTGGATATAAAAACTAATTAACAAAGTGACAGCAGGTCATCATATAAATAGAGTCAATCACTTCTTCAATCAGTTGAGTTCATAATCAGATTCAATCAGTTTTACAATCAGTTTTCAGAATCAGTGTTTTCCAGAACAATGCAGTGCTAACAGCCATTGGAAGCATACAGCCTTGCTCCAGTAGAACCAGAGGCCTGCCCAATAAAAGTGATGCCTGTCTAACAACTTGAAAAATGCCAGGGATATCTAACTGTCTTAAAGAATAGTGTCACAAAATAGTAAGCAAAGGAACCTCCACAAAACCTCGAATCCAACCAGTGGAAAATTTTCACGTGAAGCAGAAACTATCAAGAAGTCAACATCCAAATCCTATAGCTAATGAATAACTTTTCTTATTTCATTTCTGATAATAATGTAGCCATTGCTAACCTTGAAGCCTTCCAGAGTCAGTTAATAAATGAACACTATAACTGCATAAATGAACTATTAATGTGCGTGTTTTGAATGCTTGTAATTATTTTAATGCTGAATTACATTGCTATTGTATATCTTATTATAACATGTGTGTACCTGAGGTAAGTATAAGTCATTGTTTGATTTAATTAAGATTTCATAGAAGTAGTTTAAAACTTACAATAATAAATATTGATCAGCTAATAAATTATCTTTAAACTTAATACTTGTCGATCAATTCTTTTACCACTAATTAAAGCAGAAATGTATTATATTCCTTTTGATTGAGCTAGTTGGGGTATCTTAGGTGCTGAATTAGTTTTCCAATCATTCAAAGTGCGTCATTTATCTTTGGGTATCTGACTGGTGCCCGGAGTTTACTCCAAAACAAAAAATTGCTTTGAATGATAGGTGTTCAATTCTGCAGCCGAGAAGATTTGGCAATCCTCACTGTTTATAACTTACAAGCTTAAGAGATAGGGTCATGTGATCTATGAATTGATCTATGACTTTTATTTTGACTATTTATACTTTTATATATAGCTCTGACTTGGTCACAGGGCATTCTTCTCTGCGTAAGGGGCCATGGTGGTGCGATATTTAAATTGCATTGGTGTAGATCAAATGTATAAGTTATAATTGTGTCATATTTTTGTATAAAAGTTTTACAACATTGTTTCACAAGTTATTTTATTTAAAGAGTCAAAGTGCATATACAGATTTAATTTCCTCCCTCAGTGATCAAAGGAAACACCCCACCCGATTCAATATAGATATATATGGCAAATTACTACAGTGAAGCGCCAAATATGCAGCCCTCACAATTTTAAAACAAATCATTTATTGAAAATATATTAATAACTTTTATTAGTCACTCATCAGACTAGAGATTATCCAATAATGAATAATATTTCTATAGCATAATTTTCATTACACCATCCACATCCACGATAGAGAATGTTTTATATTCATTTTTAACACCTTGTGGAGGATGTAATCATAATCACATGATTGTAAATATGTAAAAAAGCTCTATCGTCCCCAAGATACACATTTCCTGTTGAAGTGCATCTTGGGGATCTTTTTCACGTCTTTGTATCATATGCTTATAATTACATCCCTCCACAAGATGTTAAAAGTGGATAGAAATAATTCCCTATCTTACATGAGTGGTAATGAAAATTAAGTTACAGAAATATTATTCATTATTGGATAATCTCTAGTCTAATGAGTGATAAATAAAAGTTACTAATTTACGTTAAAGTTGTGAGGGCTACATGTTTGACACATCAATTAAACTGTAGTACTTTACTATATATATATATATACTGAACAATGATAAAGATATGTAAGTGGGCCAACTGATCAGTGCTTGTTCAGCACAAATGTGCATCTTGGGAACATCCCTCCACAAGATGTTAAAGGCGATAGAAAACATTCCCTACCTTGTGTGAAAATGTAAGGAAAATTATACTACAAAAAATATTATTCATTACTGGGTAACCTCTAGTTTAATGAGTAACTAATAAAAATTATTATATATGGATTAGATTGAGAATGGGCAAAGAGAAATGGATGTGTACATTTACCTATTGGTAATGAGAAAGAAGATATAAAAAAGTAGAATGAGAATGTCTGGTAACATTTATGTAGAGATATACAGAAGTTGCGAAAGAATAAATGATAAAATATTGAACATCACACGATCATTGTTCTTTATGCTTACACAAGCTGTTTTTCACAGAGGCCATACAGTAGCACCACTCAGTGCAACCCAGAGTAATCAATGGATGCAGGAAAGTTTGTGCACAAAATCTCTATCTACTGCTTACTCATCCAATATCCCCAGATTAGTTTTCAGCTTGTGGCTTTCATCAGAGAGGAGCCTTGGATCGGAGAGCATTGCACCTAGATCTTAGGATCTAATGCAACTCCCTCCTGCAGCTACCGTTTACTTTTTTAGCTAACTATAAAGGTTTGAGTAAAAATGAAAACACAATAATGTTTTGCCTCTATAAAATATTGAAAATGGTCATATATTGAAAATGATAGAATAGAAAATTTGAATGCAGAATTATTTAAAACAAATGTGTGAAGGATAGGTTCAAAATCAGGAACTTGAGTAAAATGCATGAAGGTAAATTCACATGGTTAAATATATTGTAGACTACATTTTTGATGGATAAAGAAGAATTAGAAAAGATAAAAGGAATTAAAGAAAAAAATAATAATAATCATAATTTTTTATTGTTAGAATTAAGATATATGTAAGGTAATAGGGATAAATAGGAAATAAGCAATGAGATTAAATAGAATAGATTTAATATCTTGGAAAGAAATAGGGCAAGCTCAATAAGAAGCCAATGTGTGAATCAGCAATGCAAAAAAGGATAGTTGAAAAATTCTGAAGATATATGAAGAAGAGGAATAAGAAAGAAAATGATATTATACTGCCAAACACAGAGGAAAAACAATGTGAGAATAAGAAAAAACTTGAAAGAACACTTAATGAATTTGCAATAAAAACTTTGGATGAAGAACGATTGATAAATAAATATGATTCATTAGAAAGTTCGTTTTATGAGATGGATAATGACAGATACAGAATCATATAGAGCGATAAATTGGGAAAAAAAAGGAAAAGTAAGAGGGCTAGATGATGTGACAATTGTAATAGTAATAGGTTTGGGAAAATATGCAAGTCTTGCTTTAAAAGAACGTTTTAATAAAATTATAATTGATAAGAATATAGATGAATGGATGGGAGTGAGAACTAGATTATCTAAAGAAAAGGTAACAAAAATTAAGTTACTGAAGTGAAGAAATAAACGAGTATTTCTTTTAAGCAATAAAAGCAATCGCTTCTAAAATGAAAAACGTTTTCTTGAAATAATTTTAATATTGGGAACATATTGGAACCGACCTCAACTTAATTTTACAAAACCTTGTCAGAATTTTAAAAAATTTGCAATCAATTTTCATTCAAATGTTGTTTTTGAAATAAATAAGATTAAAAAAATCTAAAAAATAATTTTATCATTCCTATTGCATTAAACCCATTTAATTAACACACCATGAGCCATTTTGATAGATCATGACTTCCATGCAAGTAATTAGTACACCTTATAGAAATATATGCATAGTATATCCCAATGAAATGAGGACTATTTTCTCCCCAAACTGTCTGCAGCACATCTCTGGAACAATGTACGTGTTAAGTAGTGACATAGTATAAACTATTCACCAAAGAGATTTTTAATGTATTAAAATATATGGGTCATGAGTTATGAAATAAATATGACTGTGTGTTTCTTTATGGTTTCTCTTCAATGCTTTCCCTACCATAAAACCATCAAAACATCATGTCACATTTGCTTACACAGTCTGTTAATAGTAATAGCAAACTCTCCATAAGGTATTGCCACCAAGTGCAAGCTTTCACAATCAGTGCAAGAAGGTTTGTGCGTAAAATCCCCATCTAGTGCCTACTCATCCAATATCTCCAGACTCGTTTCTAACTTGTGGCTTTCATCAGTGAAGAACATTAAATCTGAGAATACTGCACTTAGAACTTAGGATCTAATGCAACTTTCCAGCAGCCACCTTTTACCTTATTAGCTAACTATAAAGCTTCGAGTCCAAAATGAAACACAATCTTTTTAGTTCAAGCTCATTAGCTCATATAGATCTGAACTCAGTTCAGTATCCATACTTCTTTGTGTCTTTAATAACCAGTCACCACAATCCTATAGGGCAGAATTGGTATTAAACCACTAAACACCACACGATCATCATTCTTCATGTGAACACAAAATGTTTACACAGAGGCAAAACTCTCCATACAGTAGTGCCATTATTATTGTGTTTACATTTTGGACTCAAAGCTTTATAGTCAGCTAATAAGGTAAAAGGTGGCTGTTGAAGAGTTGCATTAGATCCTAAGATCTAGGTGCAGTGCTCTCAGATCCAAGACTCCTCACTGATGAAAGCCACTAGCTGGAAACTAGTCTGGGAATATTGGATGAGTAGGCACCAGCTAGGGATTTTATGCATAAATCTTCCTGCATCCATTGACTACAAAAGCTTGCATTTGATGGCAATATAGTATGGAGAGTTTGCTATTGTTATTACTTTCTCTGCCATCATGAAATCTTGCAAAACATTTGAAAACATTCACCATCAACACAGTTTGAATCATTTCACATGTTTTGATAACAATTTTGATCAATGCAAAACTAAATTTAATGCTAGCATGCCATTTCATTGTGGTTTAAGGTACAAAATATACTATTACTTTCATGTTTATAATTCATGATCCATACATGCTAGCACTTTAAAATTTTTATGGCGAATAGCTAAACTATGTTGCTATGTAACACATGAATTGATTCAGAGATGGGAACTTGGATACAGAATCAGACATCTTTTCACTGGCATACATTGTTTGTATATGATTATCATTAGCTTAACTTGGGTTCATAACGGATCTCAAAAAATACGTTAATTTATTCCAATTTTTTTTAAATCTTGTACTTCATAATAATAAACAATTCTAGATAGCCTTAATCATTGTCTTAAATTATAGCCACTGAAAATATATACATAGAGACCAAACATGGATGACCTTTTTTGAATAAGAACTTCATAGTATATGCCTCATCACTCACTAACATTGTGTTTACTATACAATAAATGAAAACAAAATTATATCATTAAAGTTTTATGAAACAAAAAATAGAAAGAAATTAAGAGAAGAATTTGAAGTTGGGTCCTTTTTATAACATCTTCAATCTGAGATTTACAACTCGTAAATTATCTTTGAGATGACTATTCATTGATATTATTTTTTGACTTTACAGTTTTCGTTTGAGAAAAAAGTTGTTTACATTGAAAAATCACAATAAACATCACATGATCACCACCTCTTATGCTTGTGTATAACTGTTGTTATAAACGTGATGTTTATTGGCTTAAAACCAATCCTGCTTAATAGGATAGTGGTGGCTATGGTTATTAAAGAACCAAAGACACCAAAATGTATGGGTACTGAACTGGGTTCAGACCCATATGACTATATAAGCTAATAGGCTTGGGTTGAAAACATTAAGGTGTTTTCAGTTTAAGACTCATGGTTTTGTAGTTAAATGTAAGATAAAAGGTGTTTGCTGGAGGGTTGCATTAGATCCTAAGATCTAGGTGCAGTGCTCTCAGATCCAAAGCTCCTCACTGACGAAGGCCACAAGCCAGAAACTAGTCTGGGGATATTGGATGAGTAGGCACTAGATGGGGATTTTATGCACAAGCCTTCTGGCATCCATTGATTACTCTAGCTTGCTGTGTGTGGCAATACGTATAGTGAGTTTTGCCTGTTTTAATACATCGAAAAATATTACCAAAGCTCTGTGTGGTTTAGGTTAATGGTAGAGCATCAGACTACGGAGCATAAAGTTCTCAAATTGATTCCAGTTCTGGTACTTGAACTTCTGAGCAATAAAACCAGCCTATTATTTATTTATTTAATAATAATAACTATAGTACATCTGGCAAAGCATACCATGTAGATGGAGCTGCGTAAAAAAGATTATGAAATTTAACTTTGTTATTCTGAAATAATTATATTTAAAACTTTTGTGCTATTTTTTTCAATATGAGTATTAAATGGATTTATAAAATGGTAAAAATCAGTTTCCTTAATTTTAAAGTCATTAAATCTAGAATTCTATTATTTACTTCAGCACAACTATACGGACTCCTCGGCCTTGAATTGATTTTCTTAAACTTGAAGTTTCATTCCAAAAGCTTTGACGTGAGGGCACAATTCACAAATTACCTTTAAGATCAAATGCATAACTTGGCCAACATTTGATTTAGGGGTTTTACCTGCTTAGTTTTCTTTACCAGATCAAATAAATATATATATATAAATTTCCTCCAGCTTTCGTGGTGTGGTGACATCTAGAAATTCACAAAATAAAAATGCAATTAATGACTACTTGCTTATACTGATGACAATCAGATCACTTGCAATTAAGATCCATTTTCTTATATCAATGTCATTCTAATCATCTGACCCGGCATATGGATTAGCACTGATATAACACATGGACATTACTTGTATGTTTCTAACATGATCATTTCACATTTTATTTGTAAAAGATGAAGAAAATTTATAAACAGTGAGGATTGCCAATTCCTCTACAAGCTTTATGATAAATGCTTAGTCAGAGCCAGCACTTAAAATATCCTCACTGTTTATAACTTACAAGCTTAAGAGATAGGGTCATGTGATATATGACTCTTATTTTGACTATGAAGAAAATTTATTTCTATTTTTTAATTTTATGTTTCCAAAAAAATACAAATTAAAAAAAGTTTGGATAAAATTTAAATGGTAGTACTGTAAGAGTATTGAATCCCATATAAAATTAACAATTCGTATTCTTTCATTAAATTTTTGACTAAAATTATTTGCAAATTTTAAAAACATGTATTGTCATCAAGAATACATATGTAAACAAAGTTTCAATTAGATTGGAAATTGGGAAGTGGATGAAAATTGAGTTACTAAGTGCTTGAAAATTGAGTTACAAGATTTCACAGATAGATAAACAATAAATTAAATATAAGCATATAAAAATTAGTAAGATTATTATCAGATAATATGAACTTATCAATATTCGTAACTATTAAAAATTGAGCAACCTAACAAAGCATTTGAAAAAAAAATTAAATAACAAAAACAAAAAAAATAGAAAAACATATATTCTTGAGATAATACAAGAAATTTTACCACATAGTAAGAGTTGAGAATAAAATACAAATTATTTCAAATGAATTTATCAACATCTGTGACCCATACAATATTCAATATGATCAAAAATAAAATACAATTAATCTTTGCCTCTCAATATACTAAATAAAATATAAAAAATGTATCAACATGAGCACCTTTTCTTCGATAAATCTGAAGAAGAGAATGCAATTGTTGAATTCAATGCAAACCATAAAAATAGCTTAAGTGATTAAATGTTTGATTGTTTTTCATTATTTGTTTGTTTATTAAATGATATGATATTGATTATATAATAGTTTGGGGATTATACATTTTTTTTATACACCTTTGGTCATATGTTTATGATTACACCCCTCCACAAAATATTAAAAGTGGTTAGAAACCAGTCCTAACCTTATGAGAGGGTTATATAATGAAAATTAAGCTACAGAAATATTATTCATTCAATGGATAATCTACAGCAAGAGTTCCCAAACTTTTTTCAGCTGCAGACCTCTTTACCAAAAACTTTTAAAACCATTGACCCCCTAGTCGTTTACTATCCTTACTCAATTTAATAAATTTATACAGAACTTGATATTAAATATTTCATTAGATATCAAACTTTTCATTTTAATCACTTGTAATTAATAATTGAAAAAGATAAAAGGACTACAGAATATGGCATTATCTTGTGCAACATTTAATATCAAAATTTGCACTAATAAAAATTAAAGTAAAAAATATGAGAGTTTTTTTTAATTTTTGCCATTTATGAAATAAATACGTAAATTCAAAATAAGTACAAATACTGAAATCACTTTATTAAACATAAAAATGAAGTGACAAAATAAACACATTCAGACAGAATTAAACATCAACAAAATTACAACAATGAAAGATTTTAATCAGAATTATAAAGATAAGAATACCAAATAAAATAGCTTGGATAACTGAATTTAATGAGATGGATGCACTTGGTGATCTGTAAACAATTTATCTATGTCTGGTTTTAAATCAGTGAGTTGCATTCTCAAATCTCCACTGTTCAGTGATGTGCAATTGATATTTGTTCTGAAGCAGGTTTAAAACTACACTGAAGTCTATCTCTACCAGATATGATGATGGAAATGCCAGCAAATACTTTTGTACAACAGCCCATAGAAGTGGGTATAAAAGTGGAATATTTTGTTGCAGCCAAAACTTTTGATAACCCTGTTTACCTCAAAATCCTCATTCGTGCTGATGGTTATCAGTTCATCTTACAAAATTAAATTTGGCTCTGCACTAGTGTAGGATATCCAGTCCGGTATTTCCAATGATGGAATATCTTCAAACCTAGTTTTGAAATCTAAGTGAAGAGCCTCCAAGTGGTTGATGTACAGCAAGATGTTTTCTTCTTGGATTGTGCCTATTTTAAATAAGTTGGGAAACTAGAAAGTTCAGATCTTGCAATATTTTTATTAAAAAACCTTAATCTGGTAACAAAAACTGATATAACCAATTTTGCTTTGATGAGATTCAAATTGTCTCCCTGCAGTTGAAAAATTAACATCATTAAATTTGCCAAATAAGTTGGTTATATAAGCAATATCTGTTTTACTGTTAAGTAAATTTTCTTTCAAATTGGAATCCTCATCTTCTAAAACTCTAAAACAGACTGAAAAAGTACAAAAAATCTCACCAAAAGCCAGTGGACTTTGGTAGGAAGAACCAATCAATAGAAATCTTCATCGCTTTCCTTGCATAACTGAGTGAAGCGTTACTTTGAATTTTGTTCACAGCTGTTATAACAAACTGAAGTAATTGATGCACTTTATCACTAAGGTTCTTGGCTACTAAATATTGCCTATGGATTACTCGATGAACTGCAAGCATTTCAGATATGTGATGTTTCAGGTAACCTATGTCGCCACGATAACGACCAACCGTAACTGGTGCCCCATCTGTCACAACAGATATTATATTTGTGTGGAATCACTTTTTTCCTGAAAAATAGCTCCATTAAATTAAAAATCAATTCACCTCTGGTGTCAGTTTCTAAAGTTCTAGCAAAAAGCAGCTCAGATCTTCATACACTTCCTTGTCTTGAATAAAGTGAACATACACCAGTAACAAAGCTTCATTACCAAGTAATGTTGACTCATCCAATTGGAGGAGAAAAGGTTTTTTTGCAAATGATTACACAGTTTTTCACATCGTGACTCATTTTGTCAATACATCTTAGAACTGTATTATTACTCAAAGGAATCCTTTTTATAACATCTTGTGCAGGTACAGTGGAATACAGTGTTCAATACTTCCACAATGGCTGGTAGAATCAGTTTCTCCCCTATGGTGTGTGGATTGCCAGACTTCATGATAAGTAGGGATATGCTGTACGATGCCCTTAATCCATCATCATTTTGCTTCGATGATGAAACAAACATATTATCTATCGTAGTTCTCTTCAGAATTTTATCTTTAAATGATTGAAAGTATGACAATTTTTTTTTGTCAGGGTGAATTCAGTTAAAGTGATCTGTTAGTTTTGATGGTTTCATAGCATCACTGCTAAAGACTTTTTCACATATGACGGACATTGGTAAATGTTTGTTTGATATAGATGGGACAAATCCTGGCTTCAAGCAGTCCAAGCTGTACTGTCTGCATTTCTTTTTTGATTCAGTCATATTATTATCATAAGAAATAAAAACTTTTATTAACGAACAATTTTGACAGCCTCTGAGATTAAAAAAGCCAATAACATATGTACTTACTTGAAACAGAAGATTTTTGTTCAAACTCAAATAAATAAACTGAGTCCTCGTAGAACTGCTCTTGAATAAATAACTATATTCAAAGTTCAAATCACAAATAAGTACATCACATCAAATGAACCAATTTATAGTGTTTTATGAAAGTATGACCATACAAGAATGATAGATTGCATCACGAGCACATGTGGACATGCAATGGTTTTTCATGTCCGTATGTGCTTTGATACATTAAATAAGACACACACAGACATGCTTGTGCTACAAGTATTTTCATGCATTCTTACACATGATTCTTGTAATAACATATTTTACCTTTTTGTTTGCAAGTTTGGAATGTAATGTGTTTTTTTTATCAAAAAAGTGTTTTTTTAATTATTTTACTATAATTTTTAATTAGGTACCTATTGGAATCATAGATATCTTGAAGTAACAAACAAACAGCAATAGTAAGAGTCTATTTTTGCCCTTGCCCATTTCAAATTTTTTTAATGAAACTATCGATCTGCTAAAAAGTTCAAATTGATCCCAGGAGGTTAATATCGATCACTTTGGGAACTTTCGATGTATAGTCTAATAAATGATTAATAACAATTATTAACATACTTCCATCAAGTGCTTTCAAAATTGTGAAGGCAGTAAGTTTGACACATATCAATTCATCATCATCATTTTCAACCATTATTGATCCACTGCAGGATGGTTCTTTCCAATGTTCAATCCATCTTCTGTGATCTCAAGCCTCTCTTCTCCATATCACTCCAGCATACTTTCTTATTTCATCCATCCAGCTCACACATGGTCTTCTTCTAAGTCTTTTATAATCTCTTAATATTCAGTCCAGTTCAAAATTTCAACTGTCCATCTATTATCATCTCTTCTAGAAATATTCCCAACCCAACTTCACTTCAGTCTCTTAATTCTTTCCATGATGTCAATAATACCTGCTTGTTTTTTCATCCATGTATTTCACTTTAAATCTCGTTATTCCCAACATGCATCTCTCCATACTTCATAATATTTCTTCATAATATTAAGTTATTTTTACCAAAACCGCTCTAACGAAGTTTAATTCTATGATTAATTTCATCCGTTATGTTTCCATCTGTAATAATAATTTGACCAAGGTATTTGTAGTTGTTAACTTCTTCTAACTCATTATTATCAATCTTTATTTCCATCTTTTGAGAAAATGCATTGAACATTACTCTAGTCTTTTTAATCTTTACTTTTAATCCTACTTTCATCTGATAACTCTTGCAACATTTCTTGAAGCTCTAAAGCATAATTTGCAAAAACAACTACATCATCTGCAAAATCTAGATGACTTAAATAATCTCTGTCACTCCCATATCTTCCCATTTAATCCACAAAATACTTCTTGCAGCATTGCTGTAAAAAGTTTTGGAAATATGGAGCCACCTTGTCTTACACCTTTCTCAATGTTGACTTTCCCAGTATCATTATGTAATCTAATTGTTGCTGTTGCATTTTTATAAATATTCTTAATATCCTTGGTCTATATCTTGATGATCTAATGTTTTATTCACTGAAAAAGTGCTTCAAATGCCTTTTCATAATCTACAAAAACAAGCATAATGGAAACTCATATTCATTGGTTCTTTCTATAACTTCTCTCAATACTTGGATGTGATTCACTGTACTAAAACCATTTTTAAATTTGGCTTGTTCTTTAGATTGGTTAAAATCCAAAGTTCGCTGTAGACTAGTTGTAATTATTTTGGTAAAAATTTTGTATAAAAGTGATAAGACTGATAGGTCTATAATATATCTTCTTTATCACCTTTTTAAAATATTAATACTGCATTCTTCCAATCTTCCGGTACATCTTTATCATTTAGACATTTGGTATATAACTTTGCTAACATTTTTTCTATTTCTTCACCTACTTCTTTTAAGATATAGATTATAATTCCATCATTTCCTGGAGCCTTTCCTTTCTTCATACATTTAATTGCATGTCTCACTTCTTCATTTAAAATTCTGGGCAATTCAGAAGATATAGTAGTTATAGAAGGTACTTTTCCTTGTTTTTTACTGCTATATAATTCTTCTACACATTTCATGATGTCATCTCTATTTTTAGTAATTTTTTCTTATAATTTCATACCAATACCAAGATGTTGTTTTACACTCTTGAGATGCTTACTTTCTTCTACATCTTTTCTTGCTAGTTCACAATTATACTTTCTTTTTCATGCCATTTTACAAAATTTGAGATATTCAATCCTTCTTAATGCATCATTTTTATGTATTTTCATATTCTTTCTTTTCTTCATAAATTGTCATCTCAAAAAATTTTTTACTGATCAATTGCTGCTTTTTGTACCAGCTACATTTGTTGCAGTTTTTAAAAGTGTATCAGTTATCTTCCTATTGAATTTGTTCAAATTTGAATCATATTCAAAATCTGTCAGTATTTGAAAACAATTTGCAAATTCTAATTTAAATTCATTGGAATATTTCTGAAGATTAGGGATTTTTTTGTCTCTAATTTTACATTAACATGTATCTTATATCTTAAACAATTCAAAACAAAACTCTCCATACAGTAGTGCCATCTTGTGCCAACAAGAGGCACTACTGTATGGAGAGTTTTGCTTTGTTTTGAATTGTTTAATAACAATTATGTGCTAGTATGAGATAGTGATCATGTGATATCTTATACCTTAATAATCATGGATCACTTCCTATGTTGAATTTATTAAGAACATTACAATATTGAAATATTATATTTTCTACTGGTCAAAATATAAACAAATTTTGCTGTACCTTCATTTGGATGCTTACATGTCCATTTGCATTTAACATTTTTCTCAAAAAAGAAATTCACAATATAAAGGTTCTCTTTTTCTGCAAACTCCACAAGTCTATGTCCTCTCACATTTCTATCACTATATCCAAATTTACCTACAGCACTTTCATCTTTTAAAAAGTTTACAATTCTAGCATTAAAATATAAATATTTATTAGGATTATTTTTTCGTTTCCAAGTCTGGTTGCTTAGCAATATGCTTGACATTAGGTCATTTTCTTCTGTATTTTATTTATGTTCACATCATAATGTTGGTTAGTTGATGACTTACAATACTCTTCGTTAGTCATATTGTTTATACATGTATATGTAGGTATATTTATTTTCTTAGTGTCTAACTTGAAACTTTATCTAACTTTATAACAAAAAAATATATGTATAACTTGCTGATAGGAGGGTTTAGTGCATATATGTGTGTTTGAAAAAGAGCCAGCACTTGTTTAACAATTGCTTGGTTAGGCTTAGTATGGTATAGCTTAGTGCAGGTGGATGGTAGTTTGTAAGTCCCCTTACTATATATTTACTGTAGTTAATGGCTATTTATATATACTGAACAATGATAAAGATATGTGTAAGAGATTGTGGTCTGGGCCAAATGAAGAGTGCTGCTCCAGCATGAAATGTGCATTTTGGGGATCATAATCTTTTTTACATGTCTTTGGTCATACGTTTATGATTACACCCCTCTACAAGGGGTTAAAATACTATCCTTATCTTGTGTGAGAGTGATATAGTGAAAATTTCACTATAGAAATATTCATTAAGTAGATAATCTCAAGTCTAATGAATAACTAATAAACATGATTAAAAAATGGAAATTGCTTCATTTTACAAGATTTACATATTTATAAAATGTTTATATTTATTTGAATTAAAAATGCTATTTCTTTTTCAATGTTAAACATATTGCATATTAGTAGTAGTATGACGTTTTGCTATTTTAATCATATGTTATGCATCAGAAATGTTTTGGAATCTTGCCCATAAAAAGTAATATTTGCTTGAACTAAACAAGAATTCATTGAAAACATTTTAAAGGAATGAATTTAGATTTGTTATAATGTATGCATGTGTACCTGACTGTAAATACACACACATTTATTTAATATTTATATAAAAGTAATGATAAATAAATGTCTAGAACGCTATGAAATTAATTATGAAGGAAAAAGAATTAACACACTCAATTTAATGATGATATTGTCAGTAGAATAACTAAATAATTGAATGGATTTAGTGCTTGAGAATTCATAGAAGGTTTGGTCACAGGAAGAGCCAGATTTGGAATCCATCGGAGAATATTACATTCCAGTGTCTGATATCCTATCATCACATCAAACCACAAATCAAGCAGGGTGATATTTTCAGTAATAAGGCTGAATTAAATAAAATAACAAACAGAACTGATGATATTTAAAACAAATTAGAATTGAAAATAAATATAGGAAAAATTAAAACTATGCAAACAAATAATAAGAATAAAATGGAGAGATTTACAGAATGGGCTTTAAAGTATTGATGATAGGAGAGAAAAAGAAATAGAAATGAAAAACTACAATGGTTAAACAGACATTTAATAAAAGAATAAGCATTTGCAAGTCATTGAATTTGCAATTAAAAAAGAATACACAGTTTTATATAGAACAAATATTTGGGCAATGAATAAAAGAAAGGCAATTTGTAACTTTTTAGATAGGGTCTTGGGGAAAAAATTGAGCTGATAAGAAATAATGACATATTAATGTGATTAAAAAAAAAAAAAAAGACATTTTATTGGAAAAAAAATCATATCGATTTTTTCAATAAAGGCCCCCCACACACACACACACACACACTGACCATATGTTCTTTAACTTAGAGAAATAAATAAAAATGTCTGGAAAAAAAAAAGCAATCTGAAATAAATTCTGAATCTGCTTATAATCTGATATCAGAATATAATGATATGACTAAATATCACATGATCACCATTTCCTATGCTTACACAAGCTGTTAACACAAGAGGCAAAACTCTCCGTATAGTAGTGCCACCTAATGAAAGCCAGAGTAATCCAATGGATGCAAGAAGATTTGTGCATAAAATCTCCATCTAGTGCTTATTCATCCACTATATCTATAAGTTTCCTGATGAAAGCCACAAGCTAGAAACTAGTCTGGGGATATTGGATAAGTAGTCACTAGATAGAGACTTCTTGCATCCATTGGAGAGTTTTGCCTCTGTTATAATGATATGACCTAAATACATGAAATAACACATATCTGAAAATAATTAAGATATGGGATGGCGACAATCTAAGATAAAGATGATTTGAATGCCTTCTCTTGGAGTAGCATTTATCATAATAATAAAATAAAAAAGCTTGTTTAGAGCTCATTAGCATGCTCTTAATTTTACATATTGGTAAATGCAAGCTGTATATAAGTCATGTGACATCTGACTTTTTATTATTATTTTGCTGTTGGGGCTTTGGCTAAATTAAATGGCTAAGCCTTTTAATATATGGAGTATCTGAATTAAGTTCAGGCCCATATAATTTTTTCAGTTGGAGAGCTGACTTTAAAGACATGCAGATGTCTAAAAGTTCAGATCTTTTTCTTAACAATTACCTTTTAGATAAATGCTTAGCTTGAGTTGGTTTTTTGAATCTAGTGTCCCAACTCCTCACTGAAGAGACGCATAGGTTGAAACCGGTCTGCGGATGGGGACAATCTAAAATAAAGATGATTTGAATGCCTTCTCTTGTAATAGCATTTATCATAATAATAAAAAAAAAAAGCTTGTTTAAAGCTCATTAGCATGCTCTTAATTTTACATATTGGTAAATGCAAACTATATATAAGTCATGTGACATCTGACTTTTTATTATTACTATTAGTTAATATAAATAATTACAGTATCAAATAAACATGTGGATATTCTAAACTACTGAATATATCATTGTGATAATCTTATTTACAAATGTAATACACATTATAACCCTAAAGTTCATATATTTAAAGGATTGGAAAATAAATAACAACTTGATTAATTTCTGCAACTTTGTGCAAATTTCATAAACACTTCAAAAGACAATATAGATTTGTTATATTCATAATAATATATGTATAAACACACATATAAATATTTGATAAATTACATTAAGTAAATTTAAAGTTGAAAGTTACTATTCTAATAACTTCTTTTAATTTGACTAAATTGGTATAATTATATCATTACAGTTCTTGTCAACTTTATGTTTTTCAGAATTTGTTTTCTTTTTAATAGGGGGTAGACAAACAATTAATAGCTATTAATCAAATCTATATTAAGTCAAATGATCTTTCAAAAAAACCCATTTGCTAATCATTTTCAGTGATAGTTTGTTATAATTTCTCTTTAATTACTAACAAAAATTATTACCACAAACTACCAGTTCAGAAATGAAATCACTTTCCTAGAAAGTTTTTTTATTTATAATAAAATGTTTCTTAGATAATTTATCTGAACCTTTGTGATGACAGTATATTATTAGATGTGATATGTTGGCTATTTCCATCATCTATGATGAGTGAATGTTGAATGTATAGAAAATTTTAAACTTTATTTAAACTTTCCAAATACAAACAACTTGTTAGTAATAACACACAAATGTGTTTGCATATTTGTGTGTTATTACTAACAAGTTGTTTGTATTTGGAAAATTTAAATAAAGTTTAAAATTTTCTATACATTCAACATTCACTCATAGATGATGGAAATAGTCCAACATATCACATCTAGTTTCTTAGATAACATTTTTTTTAAAAATAAATTTCACATTACCATTATTATTATGATTATAATCTAAAAATAATATCTAACACAGTCATATCTTTGAAAAATAACAATCATACTTGGCCATTATTCAAATTATATCTCAACAGAAATCAAGAAGTGATGCTTATAAATTAAATTCTAATAAATATGCTTTATAGAATTCACAAAGTTTATTAAATTCATAGTATTTAATTAATTAAATTAATAACTTGATGTTAATTGAAAAAAAAAAATAGGAACACAGAATTGTTATCCAAAAATATTTTTGTTACACTGTGATTAACCCACCCACCTCTCATGCTCACGACCTGGAGTTGAATAAATCATAATTTTTTTTTCGAATTAAAGCAAATTATGGTGTTTTTCATTTAAGTAATTAATCCATAATAAACCCAGCTAACTAAAACTATCTCATTATTCTTGTCTAGAGAATAAAGCAGAAAGAAAAATCTTAAATTTTCACTACCCAGCCATTAGCACGCCTGTCGAACAATATCCTCTAGAGTATTCTTTTTGGGAAAATCTTTTACCTGCAGTTGTCAATTTAAAGACTGTTTTATTTTTTACATACTATAGCCCCATTTCTCAAAAAAAAAAAAAAAAACAGTACATTTTTTAAGTTTTGTGACATATTATTAATCAAATCGATTTTGAAAAGTTAAATGTTACTGGTTTATTTTTCTGGATTTTTTTTCTCTCTCTTGTTCTTTTAGACTAATTTCAGTTTAATCTAAATAACACCATCAATTCCAATATTCTGGATAAATGTTCAAAAAAATTAGAAGATAGATGGATAATTTGTGATTGTCTCTCTTAAATATTCAATAGTAATAGAATATTCTAAGCCTTACCAATACAAGGTAAAACTAGTGCCCCCTGTGCAAACCAGAGTAATCAATGGATGCTAGAAGGCTTGTGCATAAAATCCCTATCTAGTGCCTATTCATCCAATATCCCCAGACTAGTTTCTGGCTTGTGGCCATCGTCAATGAGGAGCCTTGGATCTGAGAGCACTGCACCTAGATCTTAGGATCTAATGCAACCCTCCAGCAGCCACCCTTTAACTCTACTTTAACTACAAAACTATGAGAATGAAATTGAAAGCACAATAATATTTTCAATCTAAGCTCAATAGCTTATATAGTCATATGGGTCTGAACTCAGTTCAGCACCCATACATTTTGGTGTCTTTGGCCCTTTAACAACCATAGCCACCATTATCCTATTAGGCAGGATTGGTGTTAAATCACTAAGCATCACATGATCACCAACTCTTATATTAGCACATAATTGTTATTAAACAAGGCAAAAACTCTCTCCATACAGTAGTGCCACCCTGTGCAAACCATAGCAATCAATGGATGCCCACAAGCCAGAAACTAGTCTGGGGATATTGGATGAGTAGGCACTAGATAGGGATTTTATGCACAAGCCTTCTGGCATCCATTGATTACTCGGGTTGGCACAGGGTGGCACTACTGTATGGAGATAGTTTTGCCCTGTTTAATAACAATTATGTGCTAGTTAGCTAGTATAAGAGATGGTGATCATGTGATCATTATCAATACAATTATTTTTAATAGTTATTCAGTTTTCATTAAATAAATTAGTAGAGAGAGAATTTATAGAAAAAAACATTAAGCAAAGATACTACATACCACCTATATTTTTTAATATTTATTTAGAAGTCATAATAAGTGCTAATATTAGAGATAGAATATGTTTAAGAATCATGGCTATGTTTTTGTAGCTGAGAATAAAAATAATCTCCAGCACATGGTGAATAAATTGTAAGAAAAATGGATTGAAGTTGGAGAAATCATGGATTTGTGATTGGAAAGAAATGAAAGAAGAATGCAAGTGAAACCTGACGGTATGATGATTCAACAGATAAATAGGATTAAATATTTGGGGAATTGATTGAATGTGGATAAAAGAAGCGATAATGAAATTAAAATAATATTGGCAAAGAAAGAATCTACCAAGAAAAAAATATTGTGTAGAATGTATTGTTGTATACTTTTAAGTCATGGACATTATATAAGTAAATTAAAGATAGATTGGAGTCTTTTGAGATGATGATATAAGGAAACAAGAAGAGAATACATTGGATGGATAGATTGACAAATGAGGAAATTTTAGTGAGAGTGAATGGAGAAGATTGATTGGAAAGATTAGACTTAGGACAAGAAACTGAATTGGAAATATATACCATGAAGAATGAATTATTTAATGAGAAATGTTTTGGGAAGATGGTAATAAAAAAAAAGGGACAAAGGAGACGGGAAGAGTGATTGGAAAGATTAGACTTAGAACAAGAAACTGGATTGGAAATATATACCATGAAGAATGAATTATTTAATAAATATGTTTTGGAAAAATGGTAATAAAAAAAAAAGGGACAAAGGAGATGGACTTTATAAAATGTTATAAAGAATGGAATGAATTACTTAGAATTAAAGATTTAAGCAATAAACAGATCAGAATGGAGAACAATTGAATTGGTTGTGTGATTGCTTTCTGGATCTATCCATAGAACAGAACAATCTAATAAAACAATTTGTTTAAAATAAAATAAACAATAATATATATAATACAAAAAAATCATAAAGCTCACAACTGTCTTTTAGGAAATATAGAGCAATTTTACCACAAATGTTAATTTTATTGATGTAGCTTCACAGTCATCAATTAAAGAACAAGCTAGCTTAGTTGTATATGTGAATTAGCTAAATATTAATATTTGACATATTTAAGAAGTATATAAATGATGATTAGAATTTATGATATAGCTTTAATATTCAGATGCTAAAACAAATGTGTTAAGACCAAGGTGAGGAATGACAAAATACTGTTGATAATGATTAAGAGTTAATGCATAATCATAAATCTAGTTATTTTGCTTGTCTCTGGATACAGAAATGAATATACATACATACATACGATAAAGTTTATGGACAGTTTTCCTGCAATTTAGAAATTGATATGCAATATTAAAGTTTCTATTGTCATTAAACATAGAAAAATTTATTAAATAACTTTTATTTGTAGTTTAGACATTATCTTTTAGTATTCTTACTGATATTATAATTGGATTTATCCATGTAAAGCTTTTTTCAAAGAAATTGAAAGATGAATAAGGCAAAAGTCTTTAGAAAATAGATTTGGATTTATAGTAAAACAATTTAGATAAAAACAGTAACAAAAACAATTATAATATAAAAAAAATCTTTAAGGATAAAGACCACAAGTTTTAGACTCGAGGGCAAATCCATTGTAAAGTTCTTTCTTGGCTTCATACAAAAATTTTTCTAAGATCACAACGTTCTTCACAAATGTTTCATTTTAATATTGTAAAAATAATATTGCAACTTAATATTGTTAGTTTTATAATTTTTTGTAAAATTCTGGGATTCATTTGGTTTGTTGTGAAAAGTGCTTAAACTATATCATCCCCTGAATTGTCAACCCAATGAATTGCAACATTTTATGGAGATATCGAGACCACGAATATGCCAATTGTTTTGTCAGTTTTTTAATAAGCTCATGGTTTTAAGATGAAATATTGTGTAACAGAGTAAGATGTAATTCATTATCTGAGATGCTTACTATTCATCCACAATTCACTGGTATCATCATTAATATTATCAACAACATTTAGCTTGTTTCCATAGTAGTAATTTATTATTCCAATCCAATTTTTATTTTTATAATAGCATCAACCACATTAATTAGAAATGATTCTTACATTTTTTTTGTAAAATATTTAGTGTTAGTATAATCTATATAATCACAGAGATGTATTTAATTAGAAAAGTAATGAGATACATCATTAATGTAACTTCTTAACTGATTTATCTTTAATCATTTTTTTATTTTAAACTTCTGTGAATTCCTTGAGATTACACATGTTGTACTGCTCGAGTTCAAAATATTTGTGTTCCTTTTCCCTGAAAAATTTACAAATTCCAAAATACAATAATACTTATGAATCATTTTACTACAATGCATATTAAGAGGAATGTATATTAAAATAAAGAAAAAACACAAATAATAATAAAAAAACATTCTTACAACAATCTAACTTTCATTACAGAACGGCATTTTTATATATTTTTGCACATAAACAACACCATCAAGTGGCCATGCCCGGCTATCAGAAGAATTCTGAAAAATCTTTTATTTCATTTTCATATTTAATATGGAAAAATTTTTAAATCTTTCTTATGATATACTTAATAGCAAGTGATTTTTTATTACTTCAATTTTGAAAAAGAACTTTCTCTAGAAGCAACTGTATTGTTAAAAATAATATATAAACCGATTATCAAATTCAGAAATAACATTAAATTATATTCCAATATAAATTGCAAAATATGCACAAATAGTTCAGTGGATTATTTATACCACTTAGCACCCCGATACTCAATGAGTATGTAAGTAAACTGTAAAATTTGGATTATCAACCATTTCAATTGTTTTATCACTCTAAATGGCCTCACTAAAAAATAGAGCGCCTTTCTTCAATATACATTTAATTTTGCAAAAATCTTGAAAGTGAACTGCATAAGTATAATATGTTTTCTTGAAAAATTCATTGTAATGTCATTTTGTCAGCGATTTATCAATCTTGCATTTGAGAATCAATCAGCTGATTGGCACTTGTTTAGTTTCTGGAGGTTTGCAGTTCACAATTAAAATCACCTTGATAAAATATTGTCAGCTATAGCTGATATGTCATAATTTAGGTTCAAATTTTAATTAGAGTGACTTATCCTTATTTACATAATCACTTTTTGCTAACAATAATTATAATTTTTGATTACATTTTGCAATTTTTTGATATTTTAAACTACTATTATTTAGCTTTATCTTCAGTATTATGTTTAACACTAAAAAATTATTTCACTCCATTAAGTGAAACTCCACCTAACCTTTTTTTTTAAATACTAGTAAGTCACTGATTGTATTCTTATGATTCGTTGTATTCTATTCATTTTTAAAAAAGTTTAGCTGAAAACTTTTTTTCTGCAATTTTAGAAATAACTATTTACTCTTTATCTCTAAAAGTTCTTTTTCATTTCAGTTATCAGCTTCATAAAAGTTAATATTATTATATACATACAAAACAAAAATTTACTTGGTTACCCCTGCATACAAAGAATCATATGAATTATAATTCATTTATTAATATTCTCTTCTTATACTTAGTTAACTCTAATTAAAAAAAAATAAAAAATTTCAAAAACTTAAAAACAATATAATTTTTTATTTTCTTTAGAAATTATATTTTCACAAGGCTTGCGGAAGTTCACCTTTTACAGATTACCTCAAAAGTTAATCAAATGCAAAAGTTTGACACCAGAAGGTGAATTTTTTTAGTAATGATAAAAAAAATTTAAAAAATATATAAAAAAGTTTGCTATAAAACCCCATTTTAAAGAAATCTAAATTATTACAGCATTTTACTACCCAAAATAACACAAATATTAATTAAAATAAACCTTCAGTGTTGAGGTAAATTTCATCATTTCTGACTACTCCTTTATTCTATATAAGAATCACTATTCCTCATTTAAGATAGTTTTCTTTAATTTATCATTTGTAGTTCTGTGTCATACATCCTTCAAAATGCAAAGCTGCCTTCCCCATTTTCTCATTTTATTCAAACTTCTGTCTCCAAATCTTATTTTCCCTACCCAAAGTTCAAAGCTTGGACTAAAAATCATAGACATATTTGTGTAAATACATTCATAAATATTAATGCTGAATGATTTTTAGCAGCATTGCTTTTCCTTAAATAATATAATTACATGTTTATATTTTTTATAACATTTTTCATAATTATCATATTTTAGAAAGTTTTTTAATTTTTTTCTTTCCATAAAAAAATTACAAAATCAAGAGTTTGTTTAACCAATATGAGCCACTGAATAAAGCGTACTCTGTTTCCAGAATGAAATGCTGCTAAAAGTTTCCAACACTGATGCCTTATTTTTCTCTACCATATGTATAAATGCTAATGGAAGCAATTTTTCAATTCAATCTACAAAGTGATAATAAGTTACAATATTTTTTATCCGACATATTTTCTTAATAGCCAACATGGTATTTTGTCATATTTTTCAAATGAATTATGTGATACAGGATTGGCTACCATCATTTAAGTAAATATTTTTATTAAAATTATCATATATCAGTACAATTAGTACTTCAATTTTCTCATTGGTTCGTATTTATGTATATATTTAAAATAACTTTTTTAAATATCAACGTAATTTCAAAACGATATTGTATAATCAATTTTTTATTGACAAGATTCTTTGGATTTCTGAGTTTTATTGATAAAGAAATAATAATAAAGACAGGAAGACCAATTCAGAAATGACAAATTTAAATATGAAAATTACAACTTATATTAGCGATTACTACACAATATCTTGATTAACAAAATTTGAAGAAAGAAATTATTTTGTTGACAATGCCTTCATTTTTCTAATGAAAAGAAAACAAAAACATATAGAATTCAGCTGTTTTTCATGATTTAAATAAATTGTTTAAATTTCAAAAGAGACATGAAACACTGTTAAATCATCTAAAAGTGATGACTTCATTTAAAAAATTTGGTTCAGTTCATAATAATTGTACAATAAATATACAAACATCTTTGAATATTTTAATTCTTATGAAAAAGTTAAAGAGAAGAAAAACAGTGAAATGTTTAATTATAGTAAATCCATCAGTTAGGAGTGCATGAATAAACATTCCATAGTCATAAAAAAAAGATGGCCGTTCTTGCAACAGAAACAAGTGCATTAATATATTGCATTCATTAAGTAATTATCATGAACTATTGTTACATTATTTAGTTTCTGCAAACATATTTTCAGGCATTTCAAATAAAATATAGAATAATTTAATAGTTTCTGTCAGAAATATTTTTCTCAATTATATTCATAATGAAATAAAAGTGTTTTATTTGTTATAATACTATTTAGGGAAACTAGTAACGGTAGAAATATTTCATACTTATCAATCAGGCATAAATATTATTTAATTGGAAAAGTAACTATTTATTGAATTTATAGCTGCATGATAAAAAAGTAATTTCTACTTTGGCTGAATTTGTTTTCCAATGATTAAAATAAATATGACTGTAAGGAAAAACTAATTGCACAAGCCTACGTTAATACGGCTGTAATGTTTGAATAAATGTCGAAGCTTCATGCAAAAAAAATATAGCCACAATGTTAAGAAACTTCTACTTATTGCTGTGCTTATAGATGATATCTTGCTTTGTCTTAAATTCTCAAAAAAATCAGAAATAAAAAATTGTAAACTCAAAAGACATTAAGAAATTAAGAAAAATTAATGAAGTGTTTTTTAAATGCCATGAAAAACAGTATTTGAAAGTATTTTAGTAGAACTCCTTGACAAATAGAATACAGAGCCATTTACTACATCATATAATTACTTATTATATTTAAAATGTTTCCGTTTATCTATTTGTTGCTGAAATTTTTTCTATGATAGATGTTCTACACAAGATTGTATTTACAAAATAAATTAATGACATTAAATATAATTTATTAAAAGTAGAAGAATTTAAAATGACAATTGCTTGTAAATGTAAACTGTTCAAAAATTATGGAATAAGAGGAACAAAATGTTAAAACAGGCAAAACTCTCCATATAGTAGCACCACTCAGTGCAAGCCAGAGTAGTCACTGGATGCCAGAAGGCTTGTGCATAAAATCTCTATCTAGTGCCTACTCATCCAATATCCCCAGACTAGTTTCTAGCTTGTGGCTTTCGTCAGTGAGGAGGCTTGTATCTGAGAGCACTGCACCTAGATGGGTTAACAAAATATAACATATATTTCATCAAAATTATTTTTTTTACAAAGAAATGAGGGGTTTAAAATCTTAACAAATTTGCTCTTTCTCCAATTAATTAAACAAATATGTCAAAATTTATTGCACACAATTCCCTGAACAGTTTAAAAAGTAAATTAATAGACATTTATAATTCAGTTGATTTAAAAAGCAAAGACATTAATAAACTTCTTGAATATAAGAATACTACGAATTTAAATTCTACTTTTTCATTAGTAGTATACTTTGCATTTTAATCTTGATTGTACCTTCTACCAGTATGTTTGTAGAAATATCCTTTTCAGCATTCTGTAGAATTAAAAATAGTACTGAAATATTACTGGATGAGAGCACTTATCAATATTAGCATTAATATCAACAGAGAAATCTTTATTAATAAATTTGCTTAATAATCACAAAGAAAAATTTTACAAAACAAAAAAGGATTGACTTAATTTTAAATAAACTAATTTATGATTACTATTTTATAAATAGATATTTAATAAATTACAAAAAAAAAATAAATTGTGTCCCCTTTCTAATTTCACTACATATATATTACAACGAAATCAAGTCACAGGTCACATGACCTAATTTAACAAGCTTGTATTACAAACGTTATATAATGAGCTTGCAAATAGCTCTTAACAAACTTTTCAGAATATCCCCAACCTCAGAACAGTTTCTGCTACTGGCTTCCTCAGTGAGGTGCTAATTCAAGCATTAGATTTAAAACACCAGGTGAAACCCAGTACTTCATATATATATATATACATCTTTAATTACAAAAATAATATCTCACCTAATGCGCCAGGTAACAATAACACTGGATGTTGGCCATTTCCAACCTTCTCATAGTGAATATTAATGCCTTGAACTTCTACCTTCAAACCTGGAGGACTGAAAAATAAACAATTATTAATTTTATGTTAAATGTACAACTTTTATAAACAAATTTCCTCCAATCCCATAAAAATTATTAATCAACTTATTAAACTAAAATGTGTAGAATGTATTTAATATAGTGATTTTAAGAGAATTTATTTCTTAGCAATTTATCATTTTTAAACATTTAATACTTTCTCTACAAGAATGTTGCAGATTATAAATCAATGGTGATGATATCACATGACAATTTCTAGGAAATGTAAGTTATATTTAAGAATAAATGTATAATACAAATTCATGCAAATATCATTGGGATTTTGATAATATTTTAAGTAAATTAATACTATTAATAACCACATTTATTAATCCCAACAAACCTTATAGGGAGGAGGATTAAACATCATGGTGCCTCAAAAAATATTTTTATCCAGATTTGAAATTTTCAAAAAATAAATTCTAACCAAAGCACAAAAAAGAAATATGCTTTAACTCCAAAAATTATACTCTTTTATATTTACTTAAACATGGCTTGATTTGTAAAAAAGTATTCATGGTCCAGATAAAACTTTTTTGTCGGCTTAATTCAAGTCATAGTTTGGATACCTGCCGTATATTATCATACT
The DNA here is from genome assembly GCA_028023455.1 of Epiperipatus broadwayi. NCBI lineage: Eukaryota > Metazoa > Onychophora > Udeonychophora > Euonychophora > Peripatidae > Epiperipatus > Epiperipatus broadwayi. The sequence continues at coordinate 2,017,861 of JAQFVV010012519.1, read as the reverse complement.
CAAATTATTAACGATGCTAAATTTTTACCTGACTATAGCTAGAGATTAGTACAACCTTATTGCACCTGACAAATAGCTGCATTACATAGTCATATAAATGAAAAAATGAATACCTTAAAATAATGAGAACAATTCCTTATATAATTATAATGCAATGGATGTTGATGAACCACTAAATATCACATGATCACCATCTCATACTAGCACATAATTGTTATTAAACAAGGCAAACTCTCTATAGTGCCACCCTGAGTAATCAATGAATGCCAGAAAGCTTGTGCATAAAATCCCTATCTAGTGCCTACTCATCCAATATCCCCAGACTAGTTTCTGGCTTGTGGCCTTCATCAGTGAGGAGTCTTGGATCTGAAAACACTGCACCTAGATCTTAGGATCTAATAAACCCTCCAGCACTAGATAGGGATTTTATGCACAAGCCTTCTGGCATCCATTGATTACTCTGTTTGATACAGGGTGGCACTACTGTATAGAGATGTTGATGAAGTGTAAAAAATAAGATTTAAGGCTTAACAGCTGACCTCAAAATCATAATTCTATACACCATCGTGTACTTTTAACTTGCTTGTAGTGTCTATTAACAGATTAGTTATTTAATTTATGATAACATCTGAAATTAAATCATATAAACAGGTGTTATTGTTGTTAATTAATAAACCAGTTACTTAATAGATTTAATATTGACTACTACATATATATATTTAGCACTGTAAATGTCTAAGGAATGTTTATTGAGAAAGTTTAAAAATGAGAGGACATGTTTGTTTTGTTATTTAAAATATTATTCAATATGAAACTAATTTATAATATATTTCTTGATTGATTTGAAAATTTTATTTCTCTAGATTAAATGTTTTAAATTATCTCTCTCTATATAAAAGGGGAGTGGAATAAAAAGTAATATTTGATCATTAAAAACTACTGTCTTATGCTGTGGCTAGACAGCATATTAATTAACAATAGTAACAGATGCTTATAGGATTTTATCTTGAATGCTAAATAAATTATCATCATCATCAACTATTATCAATACACTGCAGGATGGTCTATCCAAGTTCAATCCATCTCCGATCTTTAGCTTCTCTTCTCCACATCACCCTTGCACACTTTATTTCATCCATCCATCTCACATGTGGTCTCTTTCTGGGTCTTTTACAATATCTTGGAATCCAGTTTAAGATTTCAATTGTCCATCCATTATCATCTCTTCTAGCAATATGACCAGCCCAACTCCACTTCAGTCTTTTAATTTTTTCAATGAGGTCAGTAACACCTGTTTGTTCTCTTACCCATATATTGGGTTTTCGATCACGTTACTCCCAACATGCATCTCTTCCTACTTCTTTGAGTGGTTTGAAGTCTCTGTGTTAAATATATAATGTCATTGTAATTGTCTAATATTAATTTATAATATATATATATACACGTGTGTGTAGTGCATATTCAAATAAAATAAATAATAAATATACAGTTCATATGTTTTGATACAAAATATTATAATATTAATCATACATAAAAAAAGGTAATATTTTAAGAAATCTTAATTAAAAAAAGAGTATTTGTATGTGCCAGTTCTTGTGTATAAAAGATTGGATTAAATCATTTATCACAGCAACAAGACATTAAGAGAAAGATTATAAAAAGACGAAAAAGTTCATCAGAAGAAGCTGTAATAATGTGCGACAATAGTTGCTCATATTAAAAGATCTTGATTTTTACAAAATTGGAGCATAATAAAATTTCAGATTGTTTTGATTACAAATATAATACTCTACATCTTAGAATATATGAAGTGATGAAAGAAAATGGCAAATTAGAATAGTATTAAACACATTCTGGTTTAACTTGTTTCATGGTATTGAAGACAATATTGTACAGTTGAATTTTGGAAAAAAATTCCATTTACAGGTAAACGACTTAAGACAAAGGAGATGTAATAATAAAAAATATATAAACATTTTTCATATAAAGAAATAAAAAAAAAAAAAACCCAATAAATTAATTATGATGATGTAATTTATTACAATTCAGTCTCCATATTTCTGAAAATTGCAATGAGAAAAATTTTGCCAAATGAAAATTTAGTTTTAAAAAAATCACAGCTTTACAAAGGCCTCCTAATGGAATCACAATAGGTACAAGTTTTCCAAAACTGTGGCACTTGCTAGGAATAATGTTTTCCATCTATTACTTTTTACTAAGAAACTTACAAACACCATGTAATACTAAATTGTCCAAGCACTTTACTACTGTTACTCAATGCTTTATTTACTATCCTTTCTTACAGTTTACAGTTTCGATTGCCCTAGCAATCTTCTTCAGAACTTTATATATCCTAACCTCAAGTGTTAAGTAGGAGATATAAAGCTCTGAAGAAGATTGCTCGGGCAATCGAAACTGTAAACTGTAAGAAAGAGTGGTAAATAAAGCATTATGTAACAGTAGTAAAGTGCTTGGACAATTTAGTATTATATGGTATACATTTGGCAATGCAATAAGAAAGAATAGTTGTTAAACTTACACACAATTGGATCACAGCAAATTTTAAAAACATTATTAAACCTAAACAATGTCAAAATTTACTTTATGAAAATATAAATATTTGATTTCATATTTCTACAACTTGGTTTTAAAAATAAATATTCTATATGAATGAAATAAAGGGCTATTAAAATTTATAATATAGATTTAATTCTGAAATGCTAAAATAAATTGTATAACAAAAATAGCAAGTAGGAGAGCAAACAATAACTAATGATAATAAAGAATTATTCCTTACCATATCATCTTAAATTCTAATTACCTCTATCTGCTTTCAGTTACAGAATTTATATGTATATTTAAAGATAAAAGATTTTTAGCTGATCTACTGCAAGACAAAGACTTTTCCAAGACTTCCTCAAGATCCTCTATGACCAGTTGTTGAGAGACTCTAGTGTAGCTATGAAAAAAAGGCTTTACTCATCATAATTGCAAATGGGCAGAATAAGAGTTTGAACACTTTTCCATTATTATTTACCCTCTAGCTGCGAATACCTCAATACCAATTTACCAATATGTGCTCATTATCTGAAAGAAAAACTCTAAACCTGATTGAAATCTGAAAGAATTTCCAAGTTTTACTTGGTCTAGATTTGAATCACAGGATGTAGCTGGTAGGAGAATGCATTGAAATTGATTGACGTATTTTTTTTTATTAAAAAAAATTTCAATGGAGTCTATTAACATCAGATAAGTAGCTTACCCAATATAATGGTGTTTTACCGTAGATCAAATATAAATTGTTCATACACTAAAAATTAATATTTTTAAGCAACTTGTTAATGTGCTTAAATATCTCATTAACAAAAATTTTAATTTCCTCATTATATATATATATTCTTATAACATATAATAACCACATTCCACTCTTCTTACACTTTAAAGCAAAATATATTTATTAATTTTACAGTTTTGACGGTTCCTAGCAGTCTTCATCAGATCTACAAAATTTAAACATTATATCAATACAACCATATTTCATATATATCTATTATAATGTTATGTTCTTATTAAAATATACACCTAACATAAACGCACCAAGACATTCCAAGAGTTCGGGAATAGCCATTGCATTGTCATTATATTAAACTATTATTGAAATATTTCAGAATAAAAATCCATCTAGATTTATCTTTTAAATTCATACCTTTTTTCCATATCACTCCAAAAAACATCACTGTTTTATCATCTATCTATTATGGGATCTTTTTCTAGACCTTTTATAAACTCTTATAATAACTTCTGTTATATATTTATTCTCATTTTTTCTAATATCATCTCTTGCCCAATTCTATTTCAGGCTCTTATTCTTTCAATTATTCTCTCATAATCTATATTTTTAACAATCTAATTTATATCTCAAATTAATAAGTAAGCATGAATAAAATACATTTATTAAAAATCTTCCATTCCAAGCCCGTGGGTGTAAATTGTTCTAAGTTACTTCTACTAAAAGTATTTCATTCAACTTTATTTCTATGATTATCTCTATCTATTATATTTTCATCTGCTTTGCCGAAATTCATTGATTTTGTAATCAAACTAAATCATGACGCTTTGTCCACCAATTGGTTTCTTGTATATAAAAGAGTTTTCAAAAAAAATTGACCCTATATACCAATTTGTGTGGGTGAGAAAATGAAACAATTGAACACCTAATTGGAGCATGTATGCGATTAGCCAAAGTCAGGAAATTCATCCACGACCGCTCCCAAATGAGAGTAAATTGTATCACCTCAATATGAGACTATAAATTACAAAATTTTTGGACTGATCAGAATTGAAATCTTCACCATATTCTCATTATGGAAAACCAGATGTAAGTTAGTGATTGGAAAATTCAGAATCAGAAGTGATTCAATTGTTTTGTAACAGCTTGGAGAAAATCAAGAAAAGGGATGAACGCTATTCATCAAAAAAAAATGATGGAAGACACATGGTCATACTTGAACACTGCACTCTTGGACTAATATATTCTGGCCTTCATTGATTGCCTTATCCAGAATTACAACTCTCAATAGAACGAGAGGTGCTAAACCTTGTTTAATGATTGATTATATGTAAAAGTTTTCATTATAAATAAATATATATTATTAAAAGTAATCTGATCAGATATTTATAATTGTTAATTTAAAAATTATTATGATTAATATTTATTTGCCCCTTTAGTTTTTATGTTTTAGTCCAAAAATGTAGCCACAAAAATGAGATCCTAAGGCAAAAGTTTCCAGAATCTACTTGTCCTTCTCAAAATGCTAAATTTGTGTTCTTATTCATTAACATTAACGAAGTGTGAATATACTACAATTAGTCCGTTGTTTTATCAAAACCCGCAGAATGCAACATTTCAGGAAAAAAAATAAAACAGATCCGCAAACAAAACACAAAAATAAAAAGCAATCATTTGCAAATGAGTATGTCCACTACAATTCTAAAAGAAGTAACAGTAGCAGCAATGACTATACAAAAACCAGTCTGTGAACTCCAAATACATCCATATGTAGAAAATGCTGGTCCTTTTTTTTTTTTTTTATTAATATATTTTTGCAATGCTGCTTTATAATTTCTGAAGAAATTTTTTCTTTCTGAAATACTCCAACACCATATTTCCACGATGAAGACATCAATACCGTACTGCTTTTGAATGTCTTTGAGACTATCTTTAGAACGTAAATGTGGTCTACTTTCCACTAAAATCATGCACAAGTTCACCATAAAACACCCTTTTAGGAAGTCTTATATTGTTCATTCATTATTAATGTTCCATCCGATGAAGGCATGATTTTATTATAGATGGATTAAGCAGTAATATAAACAGAAAGGCGGAGAGCATATTGAATAATCTAATGATTCGGCCATTATATTTTTAAAATTTTACAGACCATCCTTAAATGAAACTTATCTAATGCTTCAATATGATATCCAAATTTTGTTTAATAAATTAAATAAAAGAACAGCTCTGTACACAGCTAATTTAGTAACAGTAAGTAGCACAGTGGAGTCTGTACTATACTTCAATATCTATGTTAATCTTTCTATTGAAGAAACTAAGAAGACCTTTAAATTGACTTATATTCTGGAATTGTATAATTATCCTATCTAAAAAGTTGCTGACGATTTTTTTTTTTATTACTAAATCATAAAGAACTTGTGTTTTTATTTTATTTTATTAATTACTAAACCAAAATCTTTACACACTACATTTAAAACAATATATTTTGCAAATCATCTTTTGAATTGGCAAAAACAGCGCTACCGTCAATATATTATAAAATCTAGAATCCAAGAAGATGGGGCATTAATTTTTGCTTTTAATCGATTTAAATTAAAAATTCTACTACCAAACCTGCATCGTATCTTGATTCCTATTATTAAGGTGTCTATGTTGGAGCAAATATCCATGTCTATGTTGGAGCAAATATCCATCCTTATTTAAAATCAGTTTTCATTACAAATGCTTCAGATTTTCTATTTATAATATTTGTTCTTATTCCATCATGTGGAAGCAGTATAAATATGAATAAATTTTGACTGACAACCAATTAACTTCAAATAATGCCATAGACCTATCTGATTAATTGAATCAAATGCCTTGATCAAATCAATAAAAGCAGTATATAAATCATCCCAACATTTTTCTGCTATTTTCCAGCAACAAAAAACATATTTACTATCTGTATTTTTATATTGGACTATTTCCATCATCTAATATGTGTGTTGAATGTCTTTAGAAAAGTTTTAATTTTTAGTTAAATATTCCAAATGCATTCAACTGTTAGTAATATCACAGCAAACAGGTTAGTATATGCACCAACTGTTAGTAATATCACAGCAAACAAATGTTAATAATATCATAGCAAACAGGTTAGTATATGCACTAACTGTTAGTAATATCACAGCAAACAGGTTAGTATACGCACAATGTTTCGAGAGGTATTTTTCTCCCCTCTTCTTCAGGTGTTGCTGGCCTGACCAGTGACAGTACTAGCATGAGATTCGAACCTGGATCCTTAGATTCTTGATTATTGAAATTTAAGGTAACGCTCTAACCAACTGAGCCATCCTGCCAAAGGCAACAGTATGTGGTAATTTCATATACTTATCTATGAGGTTCCTCCTGATTTCTCCACTTTTTTCTCAGAGCAAAGTTGATTTGTGATTTCCATACATTATGTATAGTCACACTAGGTTGGCTTATGGGATTTTTTGCCATTGTCATGTGAGCAGCTTCTTTAAATTTTCTTCTTTGTACCTTTTCTTCTTTATCCAATATTTTTGTATTTTCCCAATTGAACGTATGTTCATTGGTGCATACATGGTCTGCTACCTTAGACACATCTGTTTTCTCTCTTCTAATCATCAGTTTATGTTCTTGCAAGCGCTTTTGAATGGGACGGCTGGTCTCACCAATATATGTTCTTCCACATTCACATGGTATTTCATAGATGCAGTTTTTTCTTTGCAGCATTTCAAGTTTAGGCTTTGTAGATGTTAGAATTCCTCGTAGTGTGGTATGGCTCTGAAAAGCTGTTCTGATGTTATACTGATTGCAGATTTTCCTTAATTTGTCTGCTATTTTTGGAATGTATGGATACACTACAGTACCAATAATTGTCTTTTCTCTTGATGGTTCTTTTTGTTGTCTGTTTAATGTTTTCTTAATAACAGCTGATGGATAACCATTTTTCTTAAGAGTTTGTTCTATATAGATCTTTTCTTTTTCCAAATCACCAGTTTCTGAACAAACTTCTTTTGCTCTGTTCCACAGTGATAGTATAACTCCATGTTTTGTGTTTCTGGTGTGATTAGATGTATAGGCTAGGTATTTTCCTGTATGTGTAGGTTTTCGGTAAACTGTAGTTTTGATTTTGCCATGAGGGAGTCTTGTCACAAGAACATCTAAGAATGCCAATTTTTGTTCTTGTTCTGGTTCTATTGTAAATTTAATTGAAGGGGATATGTTGTTGATGTGTGTCCAGAAAGTCCTTATCCACCTAAAGTTTGGCTTCGCTATGTGGATGATACATTTGTTGTATGGCCACATGGTGAAGCATTGCTACAAACTTTCTGGACACACATCAACAACATATCCCCTTCGATTAAATTTACAATAGAACCAGAACAAGAACAAAAATTGGCATTCTTAGATGTTCTTGTGACAAGACTCCCTCATGGCAAAATCAAAACTACAGTTTACCGAAAACCTACACATACAGGAAAATACCTAGCCTATAGCATCTAATCACACCAGAAACACAAAACATGGAGTTATACTATCACTGTGGAACAGAGCAAAAGAAGTTTGTTCAGAAACTGGTGATTTGGAAAAAAGATCTATATTGTGCCAGGCATTATGTATTGGTACGAGTGCTTTTGTTTTATTAAAGGTAGATTCAAAGAACTTTAAGTAACTGTAATCCAGCGCTATTATTAAAAATCTTAGGTATCCCATACAATCTGTAAATTATTGACATATAAATAGCCGCGATAGGTGAAAGCCATGAATTATTTGTTATCAATGATTAAATATGTTCATTTTATAGCATTGTAAGAGAGGTTAATGTTGTCCAAGGGAGATAAACACCCATTTTATTTACATTGTAACACCAATAATATATTCCAAGTTAATTTAATAAATCTTTTACGTATTTAAATATCTAAGTCATTGTTTCATTTATTGAATAGAAATAATTTTGATGTAATATAAAAAGGTTTCATTTACTAGATGATCATAATTCTATACATGAATAATTTCAAATTAAGAGTCTTTTTATGTCACGACTTTGTGATGCCGGCGGGGTAGAAATAAATTAGATCAGTATCATTAGAATTGTTGCTCATAAGTTGGTAGATCTGGAAAATAGGGCAGAGTTCATGAGTGTTCCTGACTTATGTATCTTGTACATGATTGGACTCGAGGTACTTTTGCCTAGATGCTAATTCTGGTTATATGAACAGACGAAACCGACCGGGAAGAGCAC